>OY744528.1:37150545-37398045 GCA_963556195.1 Sepiola atlantica
ATATCTTGATTTTAATTTTCGTAAGGGGGGATAAAAATTGGGCAAAACTGCTCTGTTCCCCGCAGAGATGAAACGCGGACGCCTCTGTGTAGCTTAATTGCCATAAATATATTTTCCTTTTTTAGTACTAAGTTCTACTCACGTATTAAACACTGTTGAAGTATTTACTGAAAATCTATAGAAAATATATTATATCATCTTATAATACTGTACGTGTATACATTAAATAATAAGTGTATAAATACACACACACACACACACACACACACACACACACACACATATATATATATATATATATATATATATATATATATATATATATATATATATATATATACAGAAAGGAGGAAATAAAAAAAACACGTGGGAGATTTAACAGATTTCGTTCGGATCAACGAACGTCTTCAGAAGAAGTGAAGATTTAAAATCTTCACTCCATTGAGAAAAAACGGCAAAACCTAGGAAAAGGAGACGCGAAACGAGATGTTTGAAGAAATTTGTGCACGTGCCTAAAACATCCCGTTTGGCGTCTTCATTTCCTGTTTTTTTCCGGGTTTTTTTTTTCAATAAATTTAAAATCTTTACTTTACTTTTTATGGGGATTTTCAGGGTATGTATGTATTTGTGTGTGTGTGATTTCCAACTATGCAAACTAAATCACTAACTATGTAACAACCATTAAGAACAATAAAACATTTTCGAAAAATCCCCACATTTAATGAAGGTATATATACTGTCCCATGTAATAATTGTCATCAGATATACATTGGTGAAACTCAACGGGAACTAAAGAAAAGTCTTGGTGCACAATTTCCGTGAATGCACTATTCTCTCATGCATTACAACATGATCATTTTTTTAAACTTTAAACAAGCTAGACTCATTAAATTCATTTTAAATAAATCTCGGCGTAGAGTTCTTGAATCAGCACTCTCATTATAAACTCTAACACAGTTACAATTTATCTCCTTTAATCAGCAAACTTATACTAACCGAACAGAACTTTAATTTTGATCCAGGCGAGCTATTTTACACCACATTCTCAACAAAACTTAATATCGCTAATAAAATAATTTAAAACAAACAACAACAAAAAACACTCATTCCATTTCATAAACGAATCACACATTTTAAATTCTAACGTATGTGGTTCGTTTGAAAAAAGAACAAAAACATTCTTTTCACGTTATAATCGCACCACTTTTTTGAATTCTAACGACTATGTTTCGTTTGAAAGAACATTCTTTTCACGTCACAAACGCCCCAAATATTTTCAAATATTGTACTTGTATGTTATTTCTTCAAATCAGCCATCTTGAGGACGTCTTGAAATAAAGACGAAACGTTGATAAATATATAAATAATTTTTTTCAGTATATATATATATATATATATATATATATATATATATATATATATATATATATATATATATATATATATAAACATAAAATGAAAAATGGAAGATCTAAAACTCACGAAAGCATCTTAACGTTTAGCCCGATTGTTACGAGGGCTTTATCAAGAGTGAAATTGAGAAAGTGGGAATCGATTAAATGTGGATATGTTTGCTTACCTTATTCCTTTGAAATACTAAAATGTTCTCAGATTGCTATATTTATTCTCCTGGCACACCCTCATGTTACAGATCTCGTATTTTGCCATTTCACTCTTAATAAAGTTCTCGTAACAGTTTGGCGAAACGTTGAGATGTTTTCTTGAGCTTTAGATCTTCCCCCTTTTTATTTTCTCTCATACCGTCGGATTTATTTTATTCTCTCTCTCTCCCTCTCTCTCTCTCTCTCTCTATCTCTCTCTCTGTATATATATATATATATATATATATATATATATATATATATATATATATATATATATATATATATATATATATATATATATAATTCAGGTAAAACATCCACAGGGTAGTAATCCAAAGAATTTCAACCGAGTTTATAAAATGTGCAATAGAGCTTTTATATATGATAATTTTTATTTACACAGACATGTACAAAATCTGCGACACTGACATGTCGATGTTATCGATCAACAGCTATTATAAACTGAGATCTCATCAGGCAGAGTTAGAATCCGATCTTAACCACCTTAGATCATATTTGGAAAGAAACTTCTTTCTTTCCAAATATGATCTAAGGTTGAGATCGGATTCTAACTCTGCCTGATGAGATCTCAGTTTATAATAGCTGTTGATCGATAACATTGAGATGCCAGTGTCGCAGATTTTGTACATGTCTGTGTAAATAAAAATAATCATATATATATATATATATATATATATATATATATATATATATATATATATATATATATATATATATATATATATATAAATGCACTAACGGTAAAAGTCAAAACGCCCTATCGTAAGTTAGTTTAACTTTACACAATAAGCGAACCATCTTTTGGTATATCCTGCTTATGTATGTGCGATATAAGTAGCAGTGTTAACTAATTTACATATTGATATTTTAAAAGTACATTTTATTAATTAACTATTATTTGTTATTGTTTTTTTTTAATTCAATGATTCATTTTTATTTTAATATAGTAAATAGTTGTTTAGCGATATTGTTTTATTTCCTGAACAAATATTTAGCATTTGTGTTCAAATGGTTCTTTTCTTTAGAGATAACAACTGGATTTTCAACTAGTTGCGATCTATTTCTGAATTGCAAGTGAAAAGGCAACGTGATTTCTTCTTTCTTTTCCCTTCTTTACAGTCATATTAAAAAAAAAATTTCTATCGAAATTACCAAAATGCTAATGTTTATCTATCTATATGAATAAATGAGAAAGATTTTGTTTCGTGTTTACAAGAAAGTTATGAATGAAATGTTTATTATTTTTTAATTAATGTTTTAATTATTTCAAGTAGCGACTTTTGCGAAGCGATAGCGAGGAACCGGCAAAGTATAAATGTATAAAGACAGTTAAAAAAAAAAAAGAAGAATCATTATTTACTTACGGGTTGCTTGTAAAATCGCCCGTGCAATCAAACTTGGAGAACCGAAAAAAGAGTAATGCTTCCCCCGAGTGATCCCTTTTCTCGCCATCTTTTTTTCCCTTTCGTTCGTCTCCGAAACAGTTACGACGCCGTCTGGCGGGAAACGTCTCTGAATGAGCAATTTCTTTTAAGCGGCTATTTTTAATAACTTTTTCCTCTTCGTCGTTTCCGCACCGCTTGTCGTTTCAGACACACGCACTCTCAGACGACAGCGAAGCTCGCTCCCCTCGATAAGTCTTAGCGTTGTGTGTTTATTTACTGTCCTCTCCAGGTTAGGCACAAGGTCATGTGAGGTTTTGAAACGCCAGCGAACTAGCAGAAGCGCACTCTGGCCTACAAAAAATCCCCGTCTGGAGCGTCTGAGGCGATTAGCAATTAACTAACCCCTGCCTAAAGGGTAGGTAAAGCCTGCGAAGGTGGACCTCCTATGGCTGAACAGAATAATACCTCAACCCTAAATTATGTGGTTTACTTTGGTTCGTCTGTTTAACGATAAATTTACCAAAGGAGGTGGGCTCCCTCTACCGGGCTAGAAAAATTATCTCGGCTGCCAGTATCTTATACGAAAGTCACCATCTGCCCATGCATGGAGTATTGTTTTTCCACATCTGGGCTGGTGCACCAACCATTAGTCTCCTTCTTGGACAGGGTCCAAAAAAAGAGTTTCTAACCTAATAGACCCTACTATCTACCAAGCTCCAGCCGTTGTCCCATCGCCGTAATCTTACATTTCTGTGCGTGTTTTATAAGTTCTTCAATAGAATGTGCTCCGATGAACTTCATGCATTTCTTCCCCTTAACGGAATCGCGATTGGATCAGCTTTAATCTTTTGTTTTTTCTCGGCTTTCTATATTGCTTGATGTCTCTCGATAGAAGTTGATACTGGATCCTTCAAGGTTGTATGTACCAATCTGAAGTCCTGGACGTTATTTAATGATTTAATGGTTTGCGTTGTGGACGGTTTGTTTGTCGGGGGGGGGGGATACCTCTGTTGAAGTTGACCCAAGAGAATGTCTTCCGCCAAATGTGGGTGGATACCCCCTTTTTCCCCCTTTTTTTTTATTGCATCCGCCTTAATTCTTGTGGGGGCGCATCGCAGTCACCACATATTACCAAGTTTTTTTTTAACTTTTTAAAAACTTTTTCTTCTTAAGTGACTTCAATTAGGTTAATCCCCCGTGGGGCATTGTCAGTTATTGAGGTCCATATTTTAGGTTTTATATCCCTCCTGATGAACTGCCAAGCAAGTACCTTGCTCTGGTAGCGAAACATGTGTAGGGAACAATGACTTTAGAAAATAAATACATAATAAAGGAAAAAAATTTTTGTTGTGATGAATCCTTTCTCGAATGAAATGTCTTGGTAAACTCTCCAAATATACATATATATGCTCTATACCCTATAATCGGGTCTCATCGAGCTTGTTTATATTGGCCTTGTTCCGGACTTTACTGAGTATACACTATTCCCAGTAAAACATAAAAATCTCTCCTTCTCTCTCTCTCTCTCTCTCTCTCTCTCTCTCTCTCTCTCTCTATATATATATATATATATATATATATATATATATATATAACGAAGTTATAGTAAATCGGAGGACATCATTACATAGTGAGGAAGGGGCAGAGAAAAACATGGGTTTCTATATTTAATAGTCAAAAAACCATTCGATTAAAACCTAGAACCCGAGACGCCTTTCGGTCGACACATTTTTAAAAGTGTACGTCGACGGATAACGATTAAAATAAATGATTCGATGTGACAATATTAACTGGCCCTACGAAGGTCGGCGCCCAGCATACACGGCTAGTATAAATTGGCCCAGTAGAATATAATATAATTTCTGGTTTGAAATAAGAGTATCAATTTATATTGTCAGAGTGACCTATAGACCTCTTCTGTATCCATAAACATTAACCAACATTGGACCTCAAATAAACAAAATGAGAATTAGCTTGATAAATAACATTTCTCCACTGTAGATAAACAAGTAATATATCAATTTATATGATCAGTGCCCTCAAAACATCTTCAATATCAGATGGTATTATCGGAATTGAACCTTGTTGTTTCGAATTGGAAAACAGTGGAAATGTAATATACTTATAATTTGGATAAGGATAAACAATTTTCAAGTTTGGTTTATATTGTCAGAGTGACCTATAAACATCTTATGTCTCAATAACATTATCGAAGTTGAACTTTGTTGTTAGATTCACAAGCGATTTCCATATAAGTGAGTTGAAGTTGAGAGAGTTAACCAGCCAGTCGGCGATAAGCATGGGGTGAGGACTGGCCAGTCGGTGATAAGCGTTGGGAGAGGACTAGCCAAAGTTACACCAAGCAGACCGTGAATTAATCAATGAGAGAAACGGACATAAAAACCATTCTCTATCCGTGAAAGATATCACACCTATCGGGATACGTGTGTCCTCGCCCAAGCTTGGAACAGCACGCCACTGATAGAGGGATAAATTGTCTATCGGTCCAATTACATACCAGAGTGAACTCAACATTATCTGGCCAACTGGCATAGTGACTCAACAGGTGTATATTTTATTTCATTATTCATTATTAAGAATAATTATTTTCTAAGAAAACCACAACGGACTTGATTTCTTCCCTTCAACAGTTCTGCATGAATGACCTTTCATTCCACATGGATCCCGAGTCGCTGTTCCCCCTCAACGGTCACCCACTTATCTAAACAAACACAACGTGGGGGTGGATGTGACCTTATGAGAGGCCTCTTCGACAACCGTGGCCTTCTTCGGAGCAGCAACTGTTGTACCAACAGGATCACGTGACTAACCAGCCCAGGAGCAGCCAACTGGTGACGTCACGGGTAGGTTAAAGGGCTTTTCATCAATAATTACACTAAGTTACTTTTAGAGAAAAAAAGAAAAGGATAAAGCGTTGGGGGGTAAACAAACGAATATCGTTCAAATTCTACGAACGATGGGAAAACAATTTTTGCAAAGTAAAGCAGTGCAGAATAGAAAATATATTAACAAAGAAGTTAAAAAAAAAATATTTTTCATTTTAGAGCTCTCTGAATAAGTTTAACTTGTGTGACAACTCGTTTTGCCTGCAAAGAGAGAGAGGCATTAACATGGTTACGCTTACCGCCTTCAAAACACTGAGGTGGTGTTTGGAGCGAGCGTTGTGTACAATTCGGAAGCAACCATCGGAGTACGCATCATCACACATTTGGTTGTCATATAAGTGCTGGCCAATGGATTTGTGAACTTTTTACGAATTAAAACTATTTTTAGTGTATATTTTGACCATTTTACTACACATTTTGACATTTAAAAAAAATTATTTTAGCAGGTATTTAAAAGTATAGTTCCTAAAAACAACGCAGATTCAAAAAATAAATACTCAGAAAAAAAAAACAGATCTAGATGTAAAAACCCAGAACTGTTAACGTTTCATCAGACGGTATGCTTCGGTTGCCGTCGACGTGGTTCGGGAATCGAAATTTTGTTAGAAAACCGTGGCATTTTCAGCTTGAATTTTTTGTTCAAACACGCTACGCATACCATAAGACGTTGTTTCATGTTGGTGAATATAGACATAGCACGACTTTGTCAACACATATTTGCGAGATGAAAGATAAGCGATATTGGTGTACGTTGTTATACCAAGCTTAATGTAAACCTTCTTGAGTAGATTCTGTCACGCTAAAAAGAATCTAGCTTAACAGCCTTAATTATATGCGTTCCGACTAACACGTCCGAACTATTTGCAACCATACGTTTGGTGTGAACATGCGTCTGCGTACGTTGACTCCACAGGCCGTGATCGTCCACTTGTTGTCTTCGTCTGAATTCGGTGCTCGATTGCGACACCGGTCTCAGCATCATGTGGTCTCTGTCACCGCTGTAACAAAAGGATTCTCCCTCCAAACAAAACCACAAATCCAGTTTAAAACAAGCAACGATGTTTTAGTTTGAGAAATCACAATGATACTTATTTTTCTTATACTGTGCGACAGGCCTGCAAATCATGACAAACGCATCTCCCAACCGAACACAGACAAACCATTAGCTTAAGGGCCAAAAGCTCATTTGTCTCTGAGACACAACTCTCTCTTCCAGCTCTGCTGGAAGATATATATATATATATATATATACATATATATATGAAGCAATCCAACAAAAGATATAAGCGTCAACTAATATCTTATAATTAGTGAAACATCCGGATAAAAAACTGAAGCTCAATATACTGGATAGAGCATTAATATTATAATATAAAATGAAGTAATAAAATAAGGTGTCAATCAAATTTTATTAGAATTCAAAGTTCATGCAAAGCATCCTTAAGTCCTTAGCTCATGAGTTTTCAAAGATAATTCTTCTCTTCAGAGGACCATTACCGCAGTTATACTACTACAGGCAATAAAATTACGCTTTGAAAATATATAAAATTATATACACAAATATATAAAAATACATAACATCAAACATATCAATCCAAAAACATACTTTTGTTGAATCCATACAATGGATGGACTGTATGGATTCAACAAAAATTCAACGAATTCAATACATCTCTCTCTCTCTCTCTCTCTCTCTCTCTCTCTCTCTCTCTATATATATATATATATATATATATATATATATATATATATATATATATATATATATATATGTGTGTGTGTGTATATATATGTATATGTGTGTGTGTATATATATGTATATATATGTGTATATATATATGTATATATATGCATGTATATATATACATATATATATACATATATATATGTATGTATATGTATATATATGTATGTGTATATATATATGTATATATATGTATATATACATGTATATATATACATATATATACACACACATATATATATATATATATATATATATATATATATATATATATATAAAATTTTAAAAATCTACCAGAGTCGTATGAAATAAATATCTAGAAAAAAGGAAATTAGGAGAAACGTTCAGGTGTACGCCCGAGTGTTGAATATCCGTCCCTGGATTACCGGAGATAACAGCTGGCCGGAAGAATAACATCCGGCTGATATATATATATATATATATATATATATATATATATATATATATATATATATATATATATATATATATATATATATATATAAAATTTTTTAAAAATCTATCAGAGTCGGATGAAATAAATATTTAGAAAAAAGGAAATTAGGAGAAACGTTCAGGTTACGCCCGAGTGTTGAATATCCGGTAATCCAGGGGGATTACCAGAGATAACAGCTGGCCAGAAGAATAACATCCGGCTGATTTATACAAAGACGCTTGTGGGTCACCTGCAGACACACCGAACGAAATGCATTCGCTCGATTAATAAGTCCATCACGATGACGGTCATGACGTTTTATTACATCTAAAAGTCTCCTACACATGAAATCAATCAATTTATTATTAGTGGCACGTGAGACTGCTTTTGCTGCGGTATCGATGACCTGTTACAAGGTTGTTTTTAATGAAAATTGACGTCTATCGGCATAAACGTCTCGTTTGATGATATCCTGAAAGTTTTCACTCCAAGATTTCCGGTCGAAAGTAGATATATTGAGGAGACGGAGCATATCAGGGGTCCGTCAGAGTTCGGGGAGATATCTGAGAGAGTCCGAGAGTCAACAATTCGGCGTCAGACAAATAAGATAGTCACTAGAGCCCTCACGACTGGACAGCGATCATCAGGCAGCGTTTGGGATCCCTAAATACGACGGTATAACACACAAACACACATAACCTAGCACAACAAGTTATACTTAAAACTTGTCTTGTTTTGTCTTGTTTTTAGCATAGCGCGACCACTGAGATAATCATCGGTGAGGGCTTTTTCATCATCGGTGAGGGCTTTTCGACGCCCCATTGTTGTTGCAGATATAAAAATATATTATCACCAATCACCCGGAAAAATAATCAAAAACGTTAATGACAGCGATTAACAATGTAAACAAACACAACAATGTGCCAGATTTTCTATAAAGAAATTTCAGAAATTTGATCGCAGAAAATTGAGAAATCTTTACTTATATTACAAAGCTATTATGGAAAACTCCGAAATAACACCAGGTTTTCTCTGTTTGGTGCTCTTCCAATATGTGATTAACCGAATTGTTAGGGTTAGTTAAGGTTAGGGTTGTGATCTACCGAATGGTTTCTAATCCAATATGTGATCTACCGAATGTAAACAACATTCCAACATGTGATCTACCCATTAACCCTAACTCTAACTAAATGCCCTACTCCTAACCCTAACTAACTAACTAACTAACTAACCCTACACCTTACTTTACAAAAATGTAATCATCTCCCTTGGATGTTTGACAATACCACAAGGTTGAAATAAATTATTGCATCGATGATGATGTAATTTCGTGTTACTATATTTTCTTTTATTCTTGCTCTGTTTTTTACATTGAGCTCTCATACCCGGTAGATCACATATTGGATTAGAAACCATTCGATAGATCACATATTGGAAGAGCACTCTCTGCTTATCCCGGCATTGTTTCAAGTAGTCCTGAACATCTCTTTACGACTTGGCTTAAGTTATGCCGTTTCAGGATAGATTCGGGATTGTGTAACCCTTTGCTTTACAATACTGAAAGGGTGCCTAATAGATGGAGTACGACAATAGATGCGGTTGGCATCGTTACAATAGGAACCGTCTCAACTATACATTGTTAAAGACACCTCCCTCATGATGTAAGCACAGGCCATTGTGAACGTACCTATAACAATTAACACGTGTGAACATAGTTTTCAACTTTAACAAAAGCCCGGTCGTCTTTGTTCAGAGCAGCTTCAAATTGTTCGCCGCGAATCGTTCTTATCATTATATTATTTCATTGACAAGTGGGATACCGTGGAAGTTCCTCGGTGGCTTTCTTTATCCATCTGGATAATTTATGAATGTGACTTTTTAATTTATCTCTCTTTATATAAGGTTAGGTATGTGTGTGTGGGGGGTATATATATATATACAGGGTGGGCAAAAATAAGGGTCCTATTTTTAAAAATTCATAACTTTTTATTTATTGATTTAAAAAAAAAATTTTTTTTAGAATAAGTAAAGGACCCCTTCCGAAGCAAGCATGAGCCGTATTAGCTCTAAGGAACGTACCCTCATTTAGAAAACATTATTTTTGCTTAAAAAACTCAAAACAGTGTAAAAAACAATACTTTAGTTTTTGTAAGTTTTAAGAAGTGTTTTTCGGCTAAAATTTGTTTTGTTTATTTCAAAAAATCTCGGAAGGGTCAGTCTACACACACATAAAGTTTGGTGAGTTTAACTTTTATTTTGTGGAAGTTATTCAAATTCAAGTTATTCAAATTTAAAGATAGGACCCTTATTTTGGCCCACCCTGTATATATATATATATATATATATATATATATATATATATATATATATATATATATATATATATATATATATATATATATATATATATATATATACAGGGTGGGCAAAAATAAGGGTCCTATTTTTAAAAATTCATAACTTTTTTATTTATTGATTTTTTTAAAAATTTTTTAGAATAAGTAAAGGACCCCTTCCGAAGCAAGCATGAGCCGTATTAGCCCTAAGGAACGTACCCTCATTTAGAAAACATTATTTTTGCTTAAAAAACTCAAAACTGTAAAAAACAATACTTTAGTTTTTGTAAGTTTTAAGAAGTGTTTTTCGGCTAAAATTTGTTTTGTTTATTTCAAAAAATCTCGGAAGGGTCAGTCTACACACACATAAAGTTTGGTGAGTTTAACTTTTATTTTGTGGAAGTTATTCAAATTCAAGTTATTCAAATTTAAAGATAGGACCCTTATTTTGGCCCACCCTGTATATATATATATATATATATATATATATATATATATATATATATATATATATATATATATATATATATATATATATATATATTTGAGTGAGTTTAATAACAAGCAGTACTAATAGCTTAATGCGAGTTCCAACACAGTTTGTTGTTGTTAGATCACTTTCACTGCTCGTGTAAAATACTCGCCGACTCGGTATTTACAAAGTTAAACTCCTCCTTAATTATTAGCTAATTCACGGTGGCCAACGGGGGAACGCTCTTGAGTGGCGATTTGTGATCAGAGTTTGACCCGCGGACCGTCGGGAATTAACTTCCTGCACTGAAGATTGCGTTAGCATGAAACATCGATGTCTGTAGGTAATAAATAATGTATATATATATATATATATATATATATATATATATATATATATATATATTATTTATTTATTTTTGTTCATTATCTATGTACCTATACGTTTCGTCTTTTTTTAATCGGGGGTCATCAGCATACAGATATAAATATTAACTACTGGTCGCGTGATTCGAAACCCCGGGCTACGAGTATTTTACAACTCAAATCTCGACATCTAGAACAATACCGCTGGATAGCTAAAGAAACAGTGATAATTTTAACACTTTATACATATTTCTTGAAGACATATTTAATTAAATATTACAGACAACTTGTGTCTATATATCTTTTCTTTGATCCTTTCTAAATTCCAGATTTATTTTCGAGTCTCAGGGTAGAACTGTCAGATTATTTGCCGTACTCGTTGTGTACTCTAATACTTTCGGTCCCTTCCGGAGCCATGTTCAGGGGTGGGTATCGAGTAAAGAACATGCATTTTTTAATGTATAGGGATTGTTTTATCTGAAACCGTGTGATTGGTTGTAGTATTAATAGACTATTAGTATTAGTATTAAAGACAGTTTGTGATGTTTATACTATTATCGAAATTAATTTGTATACTTTAATTTGTATACTTTAATTATGATATTGCTTTTGAAATAATAAAGGTGTGTCATGTTTGATAATATTAAGAAACAATAGTTGGCGCTTGTGCATAAAAAAGACACCTGTAAAATATGGCCGTTAAAAATAATGATCAAGTAGAATTTTAATAAAAAATGAAATTAATTTCAAGATTTTACGCTGTTGATGCCAAGGGGAGACAATCAGTGAGTCATGAGCTCAGACGAAAATCTAATAATGGCGAACTTCTATAGACTATGATGCATAGTTGAATTTCATAAATAAAGATAAAATACTCGATAATTTTCCATAATTTTCGGTGTGCGATAATATTTTTCAATATCAAGTAAGTACTTTATACATTTTTGCTGTCATTTTATATTTACTTGCACTATTTCACAGGTGCCTTTTTATGCACAAGTGCCAAATTGTTTCTTTATTCTGCCTTAAAAATAATTGCCATTGTCAGCTAAATATTATTTAAATAAATAAAACAAATGTCACTTTTTAATGTATTTCTCTATCCCCCTTAATAAGCAAAATTATCCTTACAGAACAAAAACTAAACCTAGATCATGGCTAACCCTTCTTCTTATCGTTCTCACTTGCACTTATATACAACTACCCGCATACACACTTACGTAATGACTCCTCTCTCACATATATATTCATTCACATACTCATGAATCACCCACTACGAATCAAAACTACTTAACCACAAATAACAACCTTGCAAATTAGCACAATTTACACATCCTTACAAATATTTAGATATTTAAACCCCTTTTGCTCTCAATTTACTCTCAAACCATCAACACATCCTGAACGAAACCACATTTTACTTATCACTCCTCCAAAATTAAAATCATTTTTCTTTCTTCTCATGCTCACAGCACACTTCTACACATTCTTTCAAACACACTTATACTCACACATTCCTGGCATAACCACCTGGTCAATACTCCTCCCTCCAGCCTAAAAAAAGAATTTCACACCAGACCACAACAAAAATCTCCCCACTCCCCTTTCATCTCTCCAACCCTTTTGACTATTTCCTTCACACTCTTACCCCGCGCCCATTTTCAAGTTATCTTCATTTCTTCAAATATTTTTCTAAAACTATGATACCACCTACATGCTAAACACACAGAGTTTCTCCCTTCCCTTCTCTTTCCCCAGCCTCTCAAAATCAATGCCACACCTTATCACGACAAAAATCTCAGCCCCCCCCCTTTTCATCTCTACCACCCTAAGACAAATTCACTAATATTCTCATCCCTCCCTATTTCACTGCTGCCTTAATGGTACCCACTCAAAGCTTTCCATATTCATTTCATTTTTCGCCACCACTGACTTCTCGCAGCTTGGACTTTCCTCCAGCGCTCACAGTAGCCACGGCTACTACTTTTCCTTTATCACTCCATCATGTCAACCCAAAATTTCGATGTACTTGCATGACATTTTTCTTCAAATTATCATCCTGAGGAAGTCTTACAATAAAGACGAAACGTTGATGAATATATAAAAAATATATATCTTAGTTTTTTCCTTTTTCATTTCCCATTACGTCGGATTACTCTCATCCTTCCTTTCTCATATATTTCTATGTATAGGGTTCACTGGTAAACTGACGAACTGATCATTATGAATTGTGAAATATTTATTCTACTTAACACGGTTAGTAACGTGGGCACATTAATTTTTGTAAACGTTACCATTTAGGGAATGTGCCCCCCCCCCCCCAAAAAAAAAAACTCGCACTCCTCATTCTTTTAATAAGCGAGATAAAAAAAAATTAATAGAGAAAAGAATTGCTCTACATCAAATTTTGAGTTATATTATATCATAAAATTTTAACCGGACCGGTGCGCGCATCTGAGCGTCAATAATATGTATGTGGGGTGTAAAATCCTAAACTAATGAACTGATCATTATGAATACGTATTCTAGGAAACACAGTGTGTAACGTGGGCATATTATTATTATTTTTTTTTTTTTTGTAAACTTTACCATTTAGGAGTGCACCCCCGAATCCGCACCCTACCCTTTTCCCCAAAATATTAAAAAATTAAATTAAAATCTAATGCTATGTATATTACTTAACCTATCCTGGGATGGGTATTTTTGTTAATTCGTTTATAATTGTAACCGTTAGATCTGTATCAAAATTACATTAAAATTTAAAAAATGCAAAAAATAGTTGTTTCCTTTCTTATAAAAGACACTGGTTAAATCGACGGGACTACAGAATTCCATTTGGGAACAATTCATTTTTTAAATGGGTAAAGTCGGAATTTTTTACTTAGCGACATCAGTTAAGTTTCAATTGCTTTTTTGGGGGTGTATTTTTCCTGTTGTTTTTTGCATTCCATCTTTAGCGATCAGACGATCTCACTTTATAAAGTGGGTGTGGAAGGTTATAACGTACTTTCTTTTTTTTACGATGAATCACTGCTTATCAAGGTCCGGGGGCACTCGAGGATAAGGGTTAAAGGATTTTCAGTAGGTGGAATGAGCAAAATATTATTTAAATACGACCATGTTGTAGTCAGTTGGGAAGCAGCCTCGCTGTATCTTGTTCCATGGACGGGGCAAATGTAAATAAGTATATAATTATACAGATAATTTACAAAGTCACAACACTCGTACAAAAATAGTGGTTTCGCTCATTATGGGAAATGTCTCGTGACAAAAAGGAATGTATGTCTGTTTCTGATACCAATTACCGAAACCCGCGTGTCGATCTTTACGATTTACAAAGAGAGAACAGTTTGACTTTCTCTAGGTTTTACGGCATATCACCTCTTTGGGGACTATTTGATGCCAAAAGACAGTATTAAAAGAAATTCATTTTGATTATCGTTAGCATTTGTATGTTAGACCGTTGTATAATCACGTTGACACGCCGGTTCTCGTCAAATCACTGAAGTTAAGCGACGTTGAGCCTGATCAGTCCTAGATGGGTGACTATTTGGAAATACCAGGCGCTGTATGTGGAAGTACGACGACACCTCCCTGCAAAAAAATGCAAAAACTAACGTCGTCATCCCCTGAGGATCGCTTGTAGATTCAACCCATCCAGGGCCATTGGACACACTAAGTACCATACAAGGTGTTGCCCCTGTGAGCATCGCTTCTTTTTCACCATATTCACAACTCAGTTATTCAAAAAGTTTTCTTTATTATTAAGTGCACAGAACATATGAACAAATAATACAATATTAATAAACAGATTAAATTATGTTAAATATTTCATCTGATAGTACTCAACAATTTCGCCTTGATTTATTTTGTTTACTATTATTCAAACATAAAATTGTCTACGCTGTTGCTGATTTGAATCTGATTTGGCAATATGTTCTAAAAATATATTACTCGATTAGAAAAAATCCAATTGATGCTTGTTGACAATTCCTCCGCTATGAAAAATAAACATTAAGAAACGTTTGTGTAATGTACGTATCCGTGACGGAAAGAAAATATCGTACACCAAAAATCTTGTAAATTGATCAAGTATTTTTTTTTAATTACAAACGAAAATCAAATTTTATGGGGAAACGACAAGCGTCGATCTAAACGACGCCATGTTTGAAAAAGTTTCCAGGAAAAAAGGGAGATAACTTTTGCGATATTTTTTTAAAAATCAAACTTTTGCGAACTCTTCAAAAATAGAGTTTAGAATAAGCCTTGTAGATAATGGTAATCTCTACGAATTACCATTAATCACATAAAAATGATTTTCTTTTGTAAAGAAAAAAAAATCTACTTGATCAATTTATGAGATTTTTGGTGTACG
The DNA here is from genome assembly GCA_963556195.1 of Sepiola atlantica. Taxonomy (NCBI): domain Eukaryota; kingdom Metazoa; phylum Mollusca; class Cephalopoda; order Sepiida; family Sepiolidae; genus Sepiola; species Sepiola atlantica. The sequence goes on from OY744528.1 coordinate 37,166,190, forward strand.
ATATTTTCTTTCCGTCACAGGTACGCACATCATACAAATGTTTCTTAATTTTTTTATTTTTAATAGCGGAAGAATTGTCAACAAACACCTATAGATTTAGTGTTTCTTTGACATGATGTGGCTTACGGATTCGTCTCTTTGCCAACAGAATCTACATTTACTGTTTTCGTTTTTCCGTAGTTTGTTCTGATTGCATTCTTTTGTGCGGCTGTCAGTGAGGGTTCTATTTCTCTGTTCATGTATCCTTTCCGTAGCTATGTGTTATGCGACTAGTTAGTTTTGCTAGTATAAATAAACATCGTTGAAGTATTGGCAGCATTTTGTCACATTTTATTATTTGCCAATCAAATATTGGTAATCTATAAACATGTTTACGAATTGCTTGAGAACAAGTCAAAGAGTACATTTACTTATTCTCAGCAACCCAAATGACTTTGTTATCGAATACTATCTCGCTTTCTATATGCGGATTTGTGTTGATACAGCGCAGAGCCAATCAAAATCATTCTTTCCTTCTTTCTTGATGAACGAGTTAACTTGCTCTTCCTGTTATGTCGTTCGTATGAAGCGCGGTCGCCATGCTCTTCGTTTTCGTCTTCACCGGAAGCGAAACATTTGCAATTAATCAAGTCGGTTGCCAGAAAACAAAAATGCTAAACCGATGGAGGTTTTGTTATTCAAACAATTGCATTTATCTTACCAACCAATTATTTGCTTGCAAACGCGGAGAGAAGCAGACGAAAATTCATTCTTAGATTTCCATTTTGATTCCTATCAGTCACGTAAAGCCATGGCACATGCGTGGCCGGAAACAAAGGGGAAAAAATGAATAAATAATTCGTATGCGTAAAAATACCGAACAAATCAATAACAGCGATAATAGCACTTGTAATGAATGGGCATTCAGATGATTTTAGTACTTTCGGAGTCAGTACCGAGTATTAACGTAGAATCCCGAGTAAGTCCCGGAAATAGCCGAAGCTGTTTACGATTTAAAATCCGCGAAAAAATGTAAGAATCATGCGATGGGTTAAGTTAGGTTAGACTAGGGTTAGATTAGGTTAGGATTAGGTTAGGGTTAATAAACATTTTAGGTCTAAAAAAGTTCAAATCATAAACTGTTTCGGTCATTTCTGGGACTGACTGACTCCAATTAGAAAGAGTCCCCTCCTGGAGTCGATCATCTGGTCGGGTTATCTATATCGTCACTTAGAACCCCAACTAGCCACAGGAACCTATATCATTCACAACACATATCTAACTGCAACACATGCTGTTAGCGGGAAAACGAACATTGGCCGTAGCCCCTGGCTACTGGCATCTCGAGAAAACAACACAAGTCACAATCATGGACTTCTAAATATAGTAACAGCTTGTCAGTCTCATGAACTAACTCACAAGTCCGCGTACATACGGAGATGACATTTTCTTCGTCTTAACTTTTGAACTCTTAATAAAAAAAAAATTTCTTCGTCTAAACCAGTGGTTCTTAACCTGTGGGGAATTCTCCACTGGTGGAGAATGGCGGAGTTGCCAAGTGGGGAATGACCGATCGGACAGAAGAACCACTGCTTCAAAATTTAATACATTACATCCAATGTTGACCATGATAATGTTGACCATTTTCTTGATTCAATGCCATTCGCTGGTTGTCGAAAGGTGACATGTTAACTCGGCTTGAACATTTGCTTCCTGATTTGCGCTATTTCAAAGGTGGAACCGAATATTGAGGCACTTGTGAAGGCAAAACAAATTCAAAAGTCTCGTTAACCTGTATGCGTCTAGTGCTAGTGTTACATTGTTTGTATGCTTTTTATAGGCCAAATATATTTAGAAAATACATAACGAATCTTTTTGTATGTATTTATTTCCATGTGATAACTGTGGTGGGAATGGAGAGCTGGCTCACTAAATAGTGGGGAATTGGAGAAAAAAGGTGAAGAACCACTGGTCTAGACCGTCGAATGTTCCTTAACTCTTTTCATCTTACTTCTTTACTTTTGGTTGTTTAACAAGTCGTAGATAAGATTGATATATTAACAAATACGCAGAAGATACAGCCAAGTCTGCTGCAAAAAGATGGGTTTCTTTTACCGGCTAGAAAACTTCTCTCACCTGCCAGTATCTTATATCTTTACAAAGCCACCATTCGCCCATGCATAGAGTTTTGTTGCTACATCTGAGTTTGTGCACCAACTACTAGTCGCTCTCTCTCTCTCTCTCTCTCTCTCTCTCTCTCTCTCTCTCTCTCTCTCTCTCTCTCTCTCTCTCTCTCTTGGACAGGGTTCATAAAAGAGCCTTTAATCTAATAGGTCTCTCACTGTCTACCAAGTTCCAGCTCCTGTTCCATCACCGTAATGTTCCGTCCCTGTGCTTGTTTTAAAAAGTACTTCAATGAAAAGCGCTCCAACAGACTTGCTGCACTTGTGCCCCCTAAACGTAAATACCTCCGATCAACCTGACAATCAACAAATACCCACCCTTCACTGTAGAGGTCTCAGATGCCGGAAAGCTTTCTACTCTAATAGCTTCTTTCTTCAAATTGCTTGCCTTTGGAATTCCCTCCCTGCTCCCTGTTTTCCCGACTGTACCAACATGCAGAAGTTGAAAATATCGCTGCATAACTCTCCACTTAAGATGCCCCTATAAATCTGGGCTATAGTTCACAGTAGCCCCTCGCGCTCCAGTGGCAATGTGCCTTATTTGGGGTAAATATAAGTAAAAAAAATTATATATATATGTATAGATAGACTTTGTCGTTACTTTTGACTTTGCCTCTTTTCTACTACACAAGGTTGACAGTTCACATGTTTTTTATTTCATAATTCTTTTGTGGAGGTTCTTTTTCTTTACAGTATGCATTACAAATTGGTGTTAGATAACACTCGTGGATTTTCGCCCAACCCACCCCCATGTGGGGAGGGAACAGCTGTACCAAACACTGCTGTCCTTCACAGTCCAGAAATAAAAGAAAGATTACACTAGCTTTTCTGCCAAGTCGACTTGAAACTTCCTGTACGTGATGACATTTTCTGGCCCGTTGTCTCTAATTCTTATCTAAGCTTCAGTAAACGTAATTTTATCGGAAAGACGATATGCACTAGCTAAAAAAAAATTACTTTTCTAGATTATGACATGCTGAACGTATTGGCGTTAAAATACATTTAGTATTACGTATGGAACAGAAAAAACGCCGAAACACTTGTTAAATGAGTACATTAACCGACACACTGGCATATTTCTAAGATGGACGCTAATCGATATAAGACTTAGAACGAAGAAGAGATCAACTGAAAATAAGCAAAAAAAATTAGTGAGTTATATCAAAAATAATTTATTTAAAACAATTAAAATATTTATAAAAATATTTGTTTCACAACACAATTTTTGTTTTTAAAAAAATAATTTTCACTCACTAAGAGACTTTACTTCTTTTCGTGTTACATATTCTTCGTTCCAAGTTTTATATCGACTAGCTTTCCGGGCATCCATGTTAGAAATATGCCAGTGTGTCGGTGAATGTGCTAATTTAAAATGTTTCTTTCCTATTTTATACGTAATATTAAATTGAGTTTAACGCTAATACGTTTAGCATGTCAGAATTAAAAAAATAAAATAAAATACAATTTTTAAGTTACTGCATATCGTCTTTCTGATAAAATTACATGGGTCGTGAAACTTCACGTTTACCAAAACTTATAATAGAACCTTCCTCCTTACTTAACCTAGTCACAAAGTGGATTTTTCCTTCCCTACGTCATTCTAACCCTTACCCTAACCCACGTCAACTAATGCATATTAACCTAGCTATCTGTTTGTCACATGGCGCAACGGATAAAGTTGTTAACTAATAATCAGTTCTAAGTGACAGTCTTATAGAGGTTGAAGGTTCAATCCTCACTAAAGATTATATAAACTGGGAATAAAATAAAAATTACTTAAGAATTCTACCCAGGAACAATCTACCCTCGTGGGTTCCTGCTGAAATTCCGTAGATTCACGAATTCAACATAAAGATTCCCAAGTTCGACTAGACGCACCTGAATAAGGTTGGAGGTTACATCGCACGAAACGTTGTGAGAATAACATTCAAGATGAGAATAGTAGTCCGAATAATCCAAATAATACAACAATACGGTGGGTGACTTGTTTATTTTTATTTTTATTTTATTTTAATATTTTTACTAATGTGTCACCACTTATCAAGGCCAAAAGCCACTCGAGGATAAGGGTTAATGAAATGGAACGAGTGTCAGTTTAGAGATGAAGAACCTTATGAGAGGACTGAGAATGATTATTCGAATATTCGTGAAGACGACCATGATGTAATCAGCAGGGAAGCAGTCCCGTGGTAATATGTTACAAAGACGGGAAATCCTCGCGAAGGAGCTCTGTTTGTAGAAATTCCGAAGGCACACGGAAGAAGAAAGGGAAGCAGTGTTAGAAAACGAGTTCTTGCTGTTAATGTTTTTGCAGGGAAGAACCAGAGATTGGAGCTTAGTCGAGCACATTCTATACCCACGGCGATAGAGTAGAGAGAGACTAGCAAACACTTCTTCTATTAGAAAGGAGTTGTAAAGAATAGAAGAGATTATCGTCCACGAGATTTCGGAGTCTATTCTGCATTCTGTCAAGGCAACGAACAGTGCTCTGAGCGGCACCTTCCCAGATGTGGCAGCAGTGCTCCATCTTATGACATATCGGACTCTTATTTATGAAGAGGATTCTTCATCAGTTGTTGAGGTTGTTTACGTCCTGATCGATAGTCACTCTCTGCGCTATCCCTACCCTGCTTGAATTCTGCAGCCCATACCTTCACAGTGGCATAGGAATGGAATTCATAACAAAGTATCTATACCATGTCGGTACGTAGTGTCAGCTTATGTGATAAAAAGAAAGAAAACTGCTTCGAAATATATTTTGTTGATCTTTTATATCTGATACTAGCTGGGGTAGACCTACCTGAATAGGATTTCCCTACGTGGCAACTGAAGCATGCTTGTTTTATTTTTTACAAAATTTATTGAATTGAATTGAATTAAAAATCCAATGGCGAGTCTATCTTATCTTTTGTGAACCTTGAGACTGTTTTGGGTGTTTATTTTGTTACTATCCGCAACAGATCATTGTTGAATAAGGTCAAAACAGCCCTGCTTCCATTGTAAGAACCAGGGTTGCGGAGTCGGAGGTTTTGACAGGATTCGGATACGCACTCGTACGAATGCTAGAAGTCGGGATCGGAATCTGTGTCAGATATTTTTAACTCCGAAGAATAAACAGAGAAACTAAATATGGAAAGATTTTAAAATAAGGAGTCAGAGTGTGAGTCAGAATTTTTTACTCCTAGGAGCTGGAGTCGGAGTTGAATATTTTGAAATTCTAGGAGTCAAAGTCGAAGTCAGAATTTTTGGAGTCCTAGGAGTCGGATATGTATTAATCTTATGTTTACTTTTCACCAACAACACCGTTTTCAATACTGATCTCAGGAACAATGTGTTCACCACTGGAACTTCGTTACGTGGTATACTTTTCTCCAACAACACCGGTTTCAATACTGCTCTCTATCGCTCAATGGTCTTAGCTCTTCGAGTTCCAAAAAGCATCTTACGATTTCCTATAAACCCGTCTTTTAATAGACGGTAAAGCACGCCGGTCGCACGTGGTCGATACACATAAATACTCTCGTTCCAGCGTGCACTTGTTCTTTTTAAAATCGAGGTTATTACACGCCAACCAGAGACGCGTTATTTTATGGCAGCGATAAGGTAAGTTAAGACTATTTCCCCCACTCGATCCAGGTTCCGGCTCATCAGACCGCCACATAAACACACCATTACGAATTATTTCACCCAAATCAGAATCCATACTTTGAACCACTGACGCACTCGGCGAACCAGAAAAATCCTTGTTCCATTGTTCTGGACCATAAATCAACATCGTTTAGGTTCGCTGTGTCCACAGCTGGTCCATTTTTTTCTTCCCCGTCTTCTTCAATACTTGAGGGAGTTGAAATTCGTAGAAATTATAATGATAAACAAAATAAAATCGATTAATTTCGCTTTTCTTCTCTTTCTGTCTATAATATATTAACAGCTTGTATCTACACAGTGATTTAAAATGTCAAATATTGGTATAGTATATTCTCTTTGTGATTACTCACACCCAACCAACCACCCCCCCCCCCACACACACACACACACGCACATATATATATATATATAATTATTAATAGCATATACTATCAGTGCCTTTTTTACTTTGCAGTCTCTTTAAAAGATTCAGCTCCATGATTGTCAATCAGTAACAACAGAGCATATATAAGTCAGGTTCATTTTATATTCCAATAAGCATGTTTTTATTTTATTATTTGTTTGGCTCACGACAAATGAAACGGACCGTAAAAAATATATCTCACAAAAATGTTATGTTTTGTTTGGAAATGTGAAAAAATAAAAATAAAAATAATAAAATAAAAATATGGTTATTGGAATATAAAATGAACCTGACTTATATATAGAAGAGTTTGAATTACCACAAGTGTCTCCAGTCTCTCTGTACAGGGGTTTGTCAGGACAACCTGGCATGAGGATATTTTACTCTACAAGTAAACCCTGACCAAATATTAAAAATAGCATAGTATTCACAGCACAAATAAGATCCCCTCAGCATGACCATATACTTGCTCATACGAGGAATGGTGCAGCTTCTCCTAGTGATGTTACCTCAAGTAACAGCAATTAGCTGGATACTCCACCAGACTCGATGAATTCTTCTCCTGGAATCCGGTCAGACCAAGAGACCACAAGAAAGATATACCCTAACATAGTTAACTGGTCAATTGGGGAGAGGAAAATTAATGTTCTAAACTTCTTTATTAACTCAACGTTTGAGAGGAAATGAAGGACTTTAATGGAATATTCGAATATCTATGTATCTCATATAGAGATTAACTGTTAGCCCCAGGAAGGGGTCCCTTGATTTCTGAGAACTTTGACTGAAGTAAAATAAAACAAAAGAAAGAATATATATATATATATATATATATATATATATATATATATATATATATATATATATATATGCAAACATTGTTAAAAAAATAACAGAATTCGTTTATTTAATTATACCTTTTTTATTTTTTCAATTTTTCTGATGGTCTTTTTTGTATTAAAATCAAAAAAATAATAAATGTTCCATAGGTTTAATAGGTTTATCGAACGTTTTCGATTCTTCGTCGAATCATCCTCAGGTGTCAAAAAAGAAGCAAATTTTAAAAAGACGGCGGAAATCGCGCATAGAACGTGATTCGCATTGTTCCAGTAAGTCGTTGACGATTTAAATTCAGCAACGCTGGATAGCATCACAGAACAAAATCGCATGACGTTAAGCATTTTAAAATGTGTGTGTATATGTATATATATATATATATATATATATATATATATATATATATATAATATTTTAAAATAAATATTAAATTATTAATACCTACAGACGCTAGTGTTTCAAGCTTATTGCTCTCATCAGTGCAGGAAAGTAACAATTTCAGACGGTCGGGAGGCGCGAACCCGGTTCACAGAGTCAGCCTAGAATCTACAAACAGTCGCCATATCCACTCGGCCAACGGAAACTGTCACGTAATTAAGGGAAATTAAGATCTATATCTACCTAGAAGTGGGCACAGATAGAAGACTAGTCGAGAGCATGGACGGCGGCCACACACACTTTTTGACTTGGCCCTCACTTTACGGTCATCAATAATGAAGTTATATATGCATGTGTTTAACCGGCCCCACACTTTTTAGGAGAGCCCCCCCTCCCACTTTTATAACTGTCCCGCCGGTCATGGAGAGTGTTCGACGAACGTATATATATATATATATATATATATATATATATATATATATATATATATATATATAATCAAATATGAAAATAAAAGTAAACTAAAAGTAAACTTTTAGTAGATAGAACCTATAGTGAAATGGTTTAAGCTCAATATACGAGATAGAGCAATTATAAAGATAGATGAAAGAAGAGTGGTAAACATGTACGAATGTCCAGATTTATTTCAAACTTCAATTGTTCAATGCAAGGTATATTCTGTAATAAAATTGTGTTTATTATTCTTTCCTTAAGCCAAGGCTTTTCAAAGATCGAAATCTTATCATCAGAGGAATTATATAGATAGATAAGTTGGCAGTGGAAAAGCCAAAATTCAACATTTGAAAAAATATTAAGAAATGGAGAGTGAAAAAAAGTCCGTGTAAAAAAGATATGGGGTTTGCCCAGTTGGTAATTGTTCGTTGATAAGGTGTCCAATGAAAGGAGATTAAGATGGGGAAGAAAAGTTTTTTGTGAAGGCAGCATGGAAAAGCGTTAAAAAATGAAGTAACTCCAATAGTGAGATGTTGAGTTCAAATCGTAGGTGGAGCGTACTTAATCGGAATTATATATAAGAATAATAAACATAATTTTATTGCAGAATATACCTTGCATTGAACAATTGAAGTTTGAAATAAATCTGGACATTCGTACATGTTTATCACTCTTATTTCATCTATCTTATATATATATATATATATATATATATATATATATATATATATATATATATATATATATATATATATATATATATATATATATATAATTAACTTGTTACAAATATCCAAGGGGTATAAATCCGAAGGAAGTTGAAACCGGGTTCATGAGAATGCTCAATGAAAATTCAGAACAAAATATATTTTGTTGATGGTTTTATTCCATTTTGCTACATAATATATTGTGTTTCATTAACGTTAAATTATGTAGCAAAATGGAATAAAACTTCTTTTGTAAGATGGTAGGAAAAATCTCAGCAGAGTGCTCAATTAATTGAGAAAATCAAAATTAAGAGCGTAATATTTATTTATTATTCTGTACATAAAATCAGTACAACATCAGTACATTTGGTTTCATGTTCAGAAGGTGTTAAACTCCCGACTATCTTTAGCTTTGTTGTCACTTGGTAGAGAAAATGGAGGGTCTCGTATAAGTCACGTTTGGATACGTTATTTGCTTTGAAGTGTTAAATTAGTATAATCTAAATTTTGTGTTAGAGATTAAAAAGCTTAATAAAGTCAAAAAAAGGGGGATATAATTTTAAAATTAGAATTTAAAATTTAAAAATATTTTTTTTTAATCCCGTGAATCAGTTTTTGCTAACTGCTGTTTTTATCTGAGGCGTTATTTGTTTTGAAGGTTAAATTAGTTCCGTCTAAATTATGTGTTACAGAAAGATATATGAGGTTAAAAATTAAATTAATAAGAAATTAAAAATTAAGAAATTAAAATTTAGATTTAAATTTCAAATTTTTAAGTATAAAAATGTTTTTTATATTTAAACAATAATTTTAAAATCTCATAAGTCAGTTATCGCTAACGGTAAAAAACGGTCTAAGGGAAGCAACTCTACAAATCGTTATTAATTTTATATTTATGAAAATTAAAATATAAATTCATAATGAGGTATCAATTTATTATGAAATTAATAATTAATGATGTGAATTATTAAGCTTGTTTTAGAGTTAAGAATAAGATTTAGGAAGTAAAATAAGTATGTTTGGGAATTAGACAGTTTTTAAGCCTACTGTTTTAGTACCATAAAAAAGGGGTCTTTTCTCTTAACAACCGGAATTTATTTTTAAATATTTTCTTGATATAATTTACTTGTTTTAAGTTTTGTGATGGAAGATATTAAGTTTACTATATTAATGGGAAAGTGATAATTGGAGAAAAAATCTTCCGGGGAGACGTACAGGAGGAATTTAAGGCGCGAATATAATAGCAAATCTGGTATTGTATAAGACTATTCTGAGGTTATGTTTTTGGCAGGGGGTGATTATCAAAATTCCTTTATGTGCACCAGTCAGTCCAGTTTATAAGAAGTGCTTGTCTCCTATGGACACATCCTTTAAAGATTTCGTCCCTAATGTTAAAACAGTTTTTATTTGGGTCAATAATTGCCCTTAATATGTAATAGTTTTCTGCGTCACATGATGGGCAGTTTTTATGCCTGGAGAGTATGATGGTCTTCTCTCTATTACTTTCCAGTTAATGGTGAAGGGTGTTCCCTCATTTTTTAATTGCCATATCCGGGTCTCAAGTGTTGTGTTGGCCTTGTCTTTGTATTTAAAAGTATACCTGTATGTGTACAATCTCTGCTTAAAGCTTCCCTGCGTAATACCTATATATTTTTTCGGTTTTGCCTCTGGGCTTGTTTGTGATAGTCGCCTCATACACTAGGGAATCAATTTTGCAATTCCCCTCTAGGGAGCAGTTGGTTTTGTCCTGGCATGAGCAGCATGTGTTTTCTATTGATTGATTCCCTAATGTATGAGGCGACTGTTACAAGCCAGCCCAGCGGCAAAACCGAAAAATACATATTCGCCTGTGACAATATGGATCGGACAAGAAAGATTAAGAAGAAGAAAAGAAAGACAGGTATTAAATGCCTATTTACTTTTGATAGGGGTGATTCTATTCACCGAAAATCTCAAGACCTTAACAAAATAAATGTTTACTCTTATTAAAAAAAGATACTTAACGTTGTTCTTTGGCTTAAAAAAATCCTTACATATAAATACATCAACGTTTTAAAAGTGGGAACTTTCCTTTATATATACTAGCTAATATATGCTCCCTCCGGTCGCATATTTTTGCTAGTTGGAAGCAGAACAGATACTACACTACCTCCACACCTTAAAAAAAGGAGGAGGTAAGGCTTGGAAGGATGGTATCATGACAACAGAACAGATACTATACTACCTCCACACCTCTCAAAAAATGAGGAGGTAATGCCTGGGAGGATTGTATCATAACAACAGAACAGATACTACACTACTTCCACACCTCCAAAAAGGTAGGGGGTAATGCCTGGGAAGTTGGTATAATGATAACAGAACAGATTCTACACTACCTCCACACCTCTCAAAAAAGGTTAAGATAATGCTTGGAAGGATGGTATCATGACAACAGAACATATACTACACTACATCTACACCTCTCAAAAATGTAGGAGGTAATGCCTTGGAGGATGGTATCATGACAACAGAACAGATGCTACATTACACTATGCCTCTGAATTGAGCATTTAAAGATAGTACATTAATCTGGAATAATATATATTATACTATTTCATAATAAGTACAATAGTCTTAAATAGTATAGTTTTGGCTTCAGACAGACAGACAAATAGATACATAAACTCCATTATTAATACTAGCAAATATATGCTCCCTCTGGTCGCATATTTTTGCTAGGCTGCCGCGTCAGAAATGAACGCTCACCCGTAAACCGATGGAGTCCCAGTCATATTTCTTGGGTGGGTAGTCATTGATTTTCTTTGTTTCTAACCAAGAATATTTTTAGTTAAAAAAAGAAAACAAAAAACATTTTTGACCTCCCCCCCCCAATTTTTTTTACCCTCCCCCATGAATACTAATATTTTCAGTTAAGAAAAGAAAAAAAAAAATTCCCCCTCATCAAAATTTTTTTTACACTCCCCCATGAATACTAATATTTTCTGTTCAAAAAAGAAAAAAATAATTTTTTACCCCCCCCAAAAAAACTTTTTTTACCCTTCCCCATGAATAGTAATATTTTCAGTTAGAAAAAGAAAAAAAAAAATTTTTTACCCCCCAACCCCTCAAAAAATTTTTTTCACCCTTCTCCATGAATAGTAATATTTTCAGTTAAAAAAAAATTTTTTTTTAACCCCCCCCCAAATCTTTTTTTACCCTTCCCCATGAATACTAATATTTTCAGTTATAAAAAGAAAAAGAAAGAAAAAATGTTACCCCCCCCCAAAACACATTTTTACCCTCCCCCATGAATACTATTTTCAGTTAAAAAAAAAATCCCCCCCACCAAAGAAAAAATTTTTTTACCCTTCCCCATGAATAGTAATATTTTCAGTTAGAAAAAAAAAAATTGCCCCCCCCCCAATTTTTTTTTTACCCTTCCCCATGAATAGTTATATTTTCAGTTAGAAAAAGTAAAATAAAACAAAAAAAATTATCCCCCACCCTAAAAAAAAATTAACCATTCATAGTTAAAAAAATTTTTTTTAAATTAGGAGGCGACTCGGTCATATCAAAGAACTCATGTTTAAATATGCTATTGAAGGCGCTTACGTCATATCAAAGAACCAGTTTTGTTATTCTTCCAAAATGGTTACCCATTTAGTAATGGCCGAGATATTTGTTACTTAACTTCAATTTACAATAAAACACCTAGTCTTATCAACGTAATGAATATGAAGAATGAAAATTGCGAAAAAATCCTCTCACGATGACGTCACTTCCGGAAAGAACCGGAAAAATGAGTCAGCAATTTAGTTTTTCAAAATGGTCACCCATTTAATAATGGCTGGGATATGCCTTGTTTAATTTTAATTTACAGCAAAATACCTCATCTTGACAATGTAATGAAAATGAAGAATTATAATGTGAAAAAAAATCCTCTCAAAATGACGTCACTTTCGAAAGGATGACTTTGCACTTTTAAGTATGGTTTAGAAAACACACCGGTTATGAAGAAAATGGCGTTCATTAATTGTATGAATAATTTTTATTAATATCACCTTATCGGAAAATATTGTAAATACATATGTAAATTTGATAATAGCAGTTATAAGTGTATATTTTTAAATATGAATTTAATTGAAGGTTAAAAGGAATGACTTATGTAAATGACAAAACCCTCTAGTCTTGTCTGAACGACTTTTAATAGCAGTATATAAGGAATTTGAAAAAGTATTATTTTAATAAGATTTGGCTAAGATCAAAGTGTAGTATCTGTTCCTATGGATACTACACCCCATAGACACACCCCATAGACTGGTATTGTCTTGGCCTTCGGGGCTTGATTTACGCCGGTCTATGGGTATGTCCTGTGCAGTTCTAGGAGGTCCACCCTCCCAGGCTTCGCCTCCCCTATTTGGGGAGGAGTAAGTTTATTGCTTACTGCCTGAGGCGCCCCTACCGGGGAATGCCGACGGGGCTGCCCAGGCAATTTTTAATGACCAGAGTGCTCAACTTCTCGAGTGCTGGTTTTTCTAATCCCACTTTCCCGACCTTGTGTCACAGATTTGGCTAAGATCAAAGTGTAGTATCTGTTCCGATGGATACTACACCCCATAGACACACCCCATAGACTGGTATTGTCTTGGCCTTCGGGGCTTGATTTACGCCGGTCTATGGGTATGTCCTGTGCAGTTCTAGGAGGTCCACCCTCCCAGGCTTCGCCTCCCCTCTTTGGGAGGAGTAAGTTTATTGCTTACTGCCTGAGGCGCCCCTACCGGGGAATGCCGACGGGGCTGCCCAGGCAATTTTTAATGGCCAGAGTGCTCACCTCTCGAGCGCTGGCTTTTCTAACCCCACTTTCCCGACCTTGGGTCACATCTTACTTGTGGGAGTAAGATAAAACTGGCCTTGTGCCTAACTCCTGGAGAGGAGTAAATAAAACTCCTGCATACTTGGCCTTTTTGCTAAGATCAAAGTGTAGTATCTGTTCCGATGGATACTGCACCCCCATAGACTAGTATTGTCTTGACCTTCGGGGCTACGCCGGTTTATTGGTCTGTCCTGTGCAGTTCTAGGAGGTCCACCCTCCCAGGCTTCGCCTCCCCTCTTTGGGGAGGAGTAAGTTTATTGCTTACTGCCTGAGGCGCCCCTACCGGGGAATGCCGACGGGGCTGCCCAGACAATTTTTAATGGCCAGAGTGCTCACCTTCTCGGGCGCTGGCTTTTCAAACCCCACTTTCCCGACCCGAGCTTGGGTCACATCTTACTTGTGGGAGTAAGATAAAACTGGCCTTGTGTCTAACTCCTGTAGCGGAGTAAATAAAGAAATTACTTTAAGTAAGATTCTTGAAACGTTTTCCGTTCTAATCGCAGCCTCGTCTTGAAATTTCGGTCTTCTTTGTTTATTATATGTTATTTAATCTAAATTAATTGATTAATAGTTTCCTAATTCTAAAGGTACACAAATATTATGAACGCTGGCGGACTTAGTAAATAGTCATACTGGAGTTTCGGCTTCAGATAGACAGATACATAAACTCCATTATTAATATATATATATATATATATATATATATATATATATATATATATATATATATATATATATATATATATATATATATATATATATTAAAATGTATATTTTTTTGTTTTTATCCACATACAGATGTGTTTCATTCTTTTCCGGGAATCATCAGTGTGGAGGATGATTGTTCTGCCGGTCACACGATTCGAACCGCCGACCTAAGTCAACATTTCAACTTTATTCTGACCCCCAAGAACCATGCGGCCAACCTAACAACGACTGTGGAAGGAAGAGAATTAAGGTCTATTTATGTCTTTACAAGCGGATATGCCTAAAAGGCTGTCATAAACAGTGTTAGTGGTATAAAAATATACGTATGGCAAGCAAACTATACAGAAAGGTTTCTATTTCATTCTCCTAAGGAGCTCATCAGGCCAATTTCTGTGTAACTTCCTTGCCATAAGTATATGCTTATACTACTACTAAGCTCTACTCATGTATTGCTAAATGTACTGTTAAATAAATACTGAAACAAAACTATCTTCAGAATATATTATCTTATAAAAAGCCCCCCCCCCCCCTTCCTCGTGCTGATATGGTGAATTTCTCTTAATCAAATGGCAAGTTATGCACGCCACGCTCACGGCCTTCATTATTCCGCCTGAATATGCGATTCCCGATTCTCGATTCTAGTGCGCTAGCTGCAACTATAAACATTCTGCTTATTTGTCACTCCGTGCCCCACCCACTCCGTCGGCAAGTGCTCTTGCATTGTCAACCCGGTCCTCCCACCCCAGTCTCCTCGGATGGGTCTGGAGCAGCAAGAAGGAGTAGGGGAATGGGGGAAGCATAAGTGGGTGTTGGTCGGCTTTGGACGGCCTCTCCTTTAAAATGAGTCACGTAATTTACCGCCACTCGCACATCACAACCCCCACCTCCCATCCCTCTTCACCTCCACTACCAGCCTGTTCCTTTATGCCATATGGAAGGGGGTGGGAATATGCACCGATAATGTCATATCTTTTTTTTTTTTTTTCTTGTTTTTGTTATCTATTTCCTCTTCTGTAACCCTAACCCTGACCACGTGCCATACAAGCATTTATTTATATAAAACCAGACGTTGTTTTGGTTACGGAATACCCAAACAACCTGCTCGACGCTGCGTATTAAGGCAGTGTATTTCATGCCAGCTGGGGTTCGCCTCTGCAATCAATCCGACAACTTAGGGACTGCTATGGCAGTACCAGATTCTTCTTTTTCAAGATGGGATATGATCCAGTTCGGTCATAGGAGGTGCATTCTCCCATGCGTTATCTCCTCTTCCGAGAGGGTTCGCCTGATGCGCATCTATCGGAGAATGCCGACGGGTCCGTTCTGGACTATTTATAACCTTTATATTATTGTGATTATTCGGACTACTATTACTCATCTTGTTTGTTATATTTACAACGTTTCGGCCCATGTAACCTCCGATGGTGCTCTTCCAAATGGTGTATAATCCAATATGTGATCGACCGAGTTGTTTACATTCCAATATGTTATCTCCCCATTAACTCTTACCAACTAACCCTAATCCTAACCCTAACTAACTAACCCTAACAACTCGGTATATCACATATTGAAAGAGCACCCCTCCTACCTCTTTTAGGTGCATCTTTTCGAACTTGAGAACTTAATAGTAGAACTTGGGAATCTATGCGATATAAACTATTAAGACATCAGAGTTGCCTCCCTTTGAATAATCCTCGTGAGAACCAATCATGAAAGCAGTTCGACCAACGAGCTATGTGCGTTTGAAAAAAAAATCCTTCTCTTTTTGCACTGACTTTCATCGAAGGAGCAAGACGCCTCCAGTCAGCTTCTCATTGCTATTATAGACGTTCAGCACTTGTGAGAAGGCCACGAGCAGATGCAGCAAAAAAAAAAAAAAAAAAAAAAAACAGCGGTCAACACCAAGACATTTTCTGTTCGCCAAGATATCGTCACAGAACTATATGAAAGAACGTTAAGAATCGTTATTCGGACGAAAATATGAACGCAGTAAAGTCCTACAATACCAACTAATTGCAACAAGATATCTCTCCCTTCCCCCCCCTCTCTCTCTCCCTCTCTCTCTCTCTCTCTCTATATATATATATATCGAAGAACTTTTATATAATATATGCCATATATATATATATATATATATATATATATATATATATATATATATATATATATATATATATATTATATAAAAGTTCTTCGATTTACAAAAGTTTTCTGTTCTCTCCTGTCATCGTCACGTTATTTCACATCCTAAATATTTCTAAAACTACATACCTATTTTTGGCGAAATCTCAACATTGTCAAACTCGGTAACCGATACGGAATTTCGAACTGAACCGTAAGGATTCCCAAGTTCGACTATGAGGCTCCCAAATTCAAAAAGCAAGGCGGAAGTTAAGCGTATGAAGATAAAAAAAATGTGAACTATGCATCTCTATGAAGTATATTAAATGCCATTTATTATTATTATTCTGTTTCAAGTAATAGCCCACCATGACCTGGTCATAACATCCTGTATTTGCGAGTTTCTTAATAATTGTAACGACGTAGTGTTCCTTCCATCGTCACGATTCCGTGGCGGGTGGAAACAGAATTCGCTGTTGGGTTTCTACCTTTAAACCAACATCATTGCCGTCCTAGAACCGCCACAGAGACAGAAAATGTAGCAACTATTGCAGCTTCAATACGACAGTCTCTTCGTCTCAATATAGATTATGCGTACCTGTCAGGAATACGTCATTGACAATCAGTTCAACAGTGGCTTTGTTGCTGTCGGGCTGGCGTATGGTTCTGTTAAGTCCTAGAAGGTCTACTCTCCCAGGCGTTATCTTCTCTTTGTGGGAAGGGGTGTGTTTCTTGTTTTTTTTATATGGAAATCGCTCCAGACAAGGCATGAAGCCACTTGATTTTAGGAGCTAACAAGAACGAAAGATGATTATCGTAAAGACAGGCGATGCCTATTGAACTTAGTCTTGAAAAAAAAAACAAGGCTATAGCCAGGATGAAAACAGTCAGCAGGAAGAGAGTTCCACAAGCCTGACGTTCTTGGAAATTAGCTACTGGAATAGAGAGCTGTATTACAATGATGTATCAAAACAGCGAATTAATGGAGACCACTAGACCAACGAGTCAAACAAGCTGGAACAAAGGAAGCAGGGAATATATCACACAATTCTGAAGAACACATGCCATAATAGTATTTATAGAAAAGACTGCGATTAGCAACATCACATCGAAGAGAGAGAGAGAGAGGGGGGGGTGCATAGACGAAGAAAGGGTGTGGCCAATCAAATTACAGATACGTTTCTGCACCTTATCAAGGACCCTCAAATGGAACAGATTCACAAGCCCAAATATGACAAGAGTACTCCATACATGGTCTGATATTAGATTTGTAGAGATAGAGAATAACCTCAGTTGTAAGAAAATGTTTGGAGAGAACCGACTTTACGAGAAGCAGAAAGAACAATGGATCAAATATATGAACTTCAAGAAAGATTTGATGAGAAGGAAAGACCAGCAATACCATTCATGAGAATCTCAGAAAGAAAAGGGGCACGCCTACGGTTAAGCGGCCCTACCGGGGAATGCCGACGGGACTGCTCTGGTATTTTTATTTTTTTTTGTAGGCCAGAGTGCGCTACTCCTGATGCGCTGGCTTTTCAAAACCCCACGTGACTTTGTGTCCAACATCCTGCAGAGAATGTAAATAAATATACAGAGACGAAAAGATGTAGCAACTGGTGCAGCTTCAATACAACACTCTCCCAGACGTTCCGCTCGGAAACACGCCTTGATAAGTGATACAATTTTCAAATCCACTTAAACCACGAGGACATGTAATGTACTTATTATAAATACAATTTTATTTATTTTTTATTATTATGATCATATTATTTTTATTATTAACATTTAAAATCGGGGGAACCTTTTCTGCTCGATATGTACATTTACTCGCAATGTACTACACTAGTCTTGAACTAAATGTGCGTCACTGCTAGCTTTTATCCCCACCCCTACCGCACAAGGTCGGAAGTTTTTGTTGTTTTTTTTTTACTAATGAGTCATTGCTTATCAAGGCCTAAAGGCTACTCGGGCATAAGGATTAATGAGATTGGCAGTTGGCGATGGACAACACCTTGAGAGGATTGGAAACGATAGTTGAAATGGTCAGAATTTGATCATCTAAGTGGACGGCTCGACAAGAATTTGTTAACATTAGACTTGAAAACGACTATGTTGTATTCAGCTGGGAAGCAGCCCCGTGGTATTGTGTTCCACGGACAGATAATTCCACAGATAGAAAGTTATTTGAAAGAGGAAAGAAACTTTATTCATGGAATTTCCCTTCAGTTATAGGTACATAGAGGGAAAAAAAAGAAAATTCGTTACAGTGGTTGTAGCTAGACGAGTGAATGTGAATGGTTTACAGGTGTGTGGGGTTATCGGTTGAGCACCTACCATGAAAATAACGATAGAGTAGAGAATGACTAAAAGTCAGCGCACTCTGGCTCACGAAAAAAGCCTGAGCAGCCCCATCGGTATTCCCCGATAGGAAAGCCTCACACGATTAGCAATAAACTAACCCCTTCTCAAAAACGCGAAAAGGTAAAGCCTGGGATGTCCTACACAGAACCATGTCTCAGCCCAACAGCATTATAAGACAGTGCTTGTCTGCGTTCAGATAAGAACTAGAGAAACGTGTAAGATTATAGATTACGAGATGGCTTCGTCAGCTCGCTATCGCTTCGCAAAGTTCTCTACTTAAAATACGCGAAACAAAACTTTTGCTGCTTCTTAGGTCCAACCCCAATATGTAAAAAAAGAACCTCTCTTTTTAAGAAGAGCTAATTAAAAGGGAGATAACTCTACTAATAGTTAACAAAGCCCCCCCCCCTTTCTCCCCATGTTAAGAATGGCGACAATTTTTACATACCGGGGTTAAACTCCAGAAGCACCGGCTTTTTCCTATATACTTTAATGACACAAAATGCATAAAATATTATTTAGTTCTGGGATTGAGTTATGTTTAAGAAAAATCAATTTGTATTCATCTAATTAGGCGCAATTCGTAATTAATTAAAAAAAGTCACGTATCTCTCACTTAGCTATCTATGTATTTCAAAGACACCACAAATATCTTTTACTGAATTTTGAATGTATCAATGTTTGTTTCCTAAAGGAGTGTTTGGTGCTTCTTGTGTTCAACGCCAATATGTAAAAAAGGAACTCTTTTTAAGAAGAGCTAACTACAAGGGAGATAAATCTACTAATAGTTAACAAAGCCCGCCACCCACCCCATCTGCCCATGTTAGGAATGACGACAATTTTTACATATTGGGGTTGAACTCAAGTAGCACCAAACTTTTAAATAATAAGCATTTCATTGTTGTAAACGTGAAATAAAGATATATATATATTAAAATTTTCTATTGACTTGCGAAATAAAACAATATTCCTAAGCAGAACTATTTGCTATATTAAAATCAAAACCATCGTAGAATTTTAAAAAGGGGGGGGGTAATAACAAAGTATAGTTAATTAATAAAGTATATTTTTGCACAGTAATATGTTAACTTATACAATTAGATCACATATACATAGTCGCTATATAAAACAGATAGGGTGCTGTTATTGTGTAAACTAGAATTAACTTGAAATAAAGTGTTTTGGCTTCACCGTAGGTGTGGGAAATGAGTCTGACTTTCGCATTTATTTATTTAGGCGATTAGGACCTTCCATAGTTTTAGTTTTATTTTTTATTTTGATTTTCATAAATAAGTGATCGTAGGGTGTTGATGCTGATCCAACTCCCACCTCCACTGCTGCTGTTGCTGCTGCTGTCAGTTTCCAACCTACTCCCTCGCCCCTCTCTCTCTCTCTCTCTCTCTCTCTCTCACACACACACACACACACACAGAGATACACACGCACACATTATGCCTCATTTAATAAAATCCCGTAATAATGCAGAATCGATCCAAATGATAGCGGAAGATGGAACGGACGTTTACGGAAAGAGTTTAGTGATGAGACCTATGCTTTGGAATTCGAAGAATGGTAAAAATCCCCCCCCCCCTCAAAACACGTTCTTCTTTCTTTCTTTCTTTTCTTTCTCTTTTTTTTCTTTCTCTTTTTTTTTTCTTTCTTTTTTTTTGTGTTTGTTTTGTTCCTCATAGATTTCAAATGTACAGATCATTGGTATTTGATTGGCTTGCAAGGAAACTATGCATTACCATAACCGGCGCCACTTACGACCAAACCTGCTGGGGGCTGCGATAGGAATGGTTTCAGTAGCACTCTGGAGGCCTCCCGAGTTTTGTTATATACCCACTTACTTCATAAGCTCCTTTCTCACAGAAGATGCGTTGCTAATCTCTCTCTGCTCTATCGTTATTTTCAAGGCAAGTACCTGACTCCTGATGCAATCCTCTATCTATATAAGCCAGATACGCCCCAAAATGGGGAGGTACTGCTGCCATATCTAGGAAGGTGCCGCTCAGAGCAGCATCCTTTCTTGCCTTGGCAGAGTACAAAATCGACTTCTAAATCTAATCGGCGGGTATCACTTCTCTTCTCTGCAGCCCCTTTCTTACAGACGATGCGTTGCTAGTCTCTCTCTACTCTTTCGTTATTTCAATGGAAAGTGCTCGACTGAGCTTCAATTTCTGGTTCCTCATTGTAAGACATTCACAGCAAGAACTCGTATTACTACGACAACTGCAAAACTCTGTCCCTTTTTTCTTCGTATGCCTAACATCAAACGGAATTTTCATGAATAGAGTTTATTTCCAATAACTTCCCATCTGTGATTGCTTCCCTGCGGGTTACAACATGGGCATCTGCAAATTCAATCTCAATAAATATTTGTCATAAACGGTCCGCATCAGTAATCAAATTTTATTCATTCGTTCATTATTTTAGCGATGCTTACCTCCAAATACCCGTTGAAGAAGAAAGTTCGCGGATTATACGAGTTTGAAAGACTTGCTTTTGGGACCAAATTCGCGCCAGCAGTTTTCCAGCAAGTTTTGGATACTAGGCTGGGCGAACTTGATTTCACGAACGTTCATAACATACATTGCTGGCCGTTCGTTCCGGCACGCGTCCCTTATTGTAATCCTACCGACTGAAGAAACGACTCCTGCAAACAAGTTCGCTCATACCCCGAAAAAGGACCAAGAAAAGACGAGAGAATATTTATTCGCCTGGGATCGTCTGTTTTCAATCACTGACCAGTGGGCTTAGGGAGAGAGAGAGGGGGGGGGAGAGGAGGGAGTAATTACTGCTTAATCACATTTTAACAGAACATTTTTCAACGCACATGTTTGCAACACAAAGCTTCCAATCTAACTTCTCTCCACCCCCCCCCTCTCTCTCTCTCTCTCTCTCTCTCTCTCTCTTCGAACCATGTGACGTTACATCTGCTTCTATCAATTCTTACAGTAGGTCGAGTTAACCTTCGAGCATGCTAAGCTGACTCCGACCGAACCCCATTTACGGTCATTCTCAACTAACAAAATTATACTTGCCCAATATTTAACGAGTTTACGCAAAATTAACATAGCAAATGTCCCCTCGTGCTAAAAATTTAAAAAACTAATTAAAATAATGTTAGGGTCTGAAAATATGGCCGCTAATCGACTGGATTTCGTAGAAGAAAAAATTTCAGCGAACATCTGCTGAATATTTTATCGCTATGTTTTATTTATTTATTTATTTATTTTACTTATGTTCACCACAAACACTGCATATAGCCACTGAAGTATAAGGGGCTACTCTGATAGAAGCCGGATCTACAGAGCGGCATGTTGGATGGGGAGCTTTTTTTTATTCACATTACATTTAAATTTATACATGATGGTACGTACGGTCGAGGAAACGGGGAGCGGGGAGGGAATTCCAAAGAAAAGCTGTCTGAGGAAAGAAGCTATTCGAGTAGAAAATCTTCCGGCATTAAGGGACCACTACAGTGAAGGGGTGGGATTTTGCTGCTAGTCGGGTGGCTCTGGGTTAAATCTATGTTTTATTCAATGCATCCATGCATTGATTAAGATATTTAACATGATGATAAATTTTGTGGTTAATTAATGACTGGCCTGTTATGTGATGACAAAAAGTGTGAAGACACGGGATTTTTACAAGTTTTAGATTTTAATGGGCCCGCTTCTTTAAGTAAAAAATAAATAATATACAATGAATGAATGAACAGTTTAACTAAGACGATTAAAAATATCTCTTACAGCAAAGTGCTATACGCAGAAAAACTCAGAAAATTTAGCTGATTAGATATGTCAGAAACACCTGTTTATAGAAACATCTTAACGCTATTCAACAGGTTGCCCCAGAAAAGACGGAGAAATTAACACAATTTACACGTAAATATATAATTGTTGGAAATACAAAACAGTTATTGAACGACAAGAAATACAGAAATGTTATATATATATATATATACATACACACTTTCACAACGACGTGGATGGCCTAGTGAACTTTCAGTCGCCTTTTGAATGGCTTCAAGTGGGATATTCTTCTAAGCTTCCATCAAAAGAGGGTTTTTAAAGTTATGTACGTAATTGAAGTTGATATATACATATATATATATATGTATATATATATATATATATATATATATATATATATATATATATATATATATATATATACATACATACATACACACTTTCACAACGACGTGGATGGCCTAGTCAACTTTCAGTCGCCTTTTGAATGGCTTCAAGTGAGATATTCTTCTAAGCTTCCATCAAAAGAGGGTTTTTAAAGTTATGTACGTAATTGAAGTTGATATATACATATATATATATATATATATATATATATATATATATATATACATACATACATACACACTTTCACAACGACGTGGATGGCCTAGTCAACTTTCAGTCGCCTTTTGAATGGCTTCAAGTGGGATATTCTTCTAAGCTTCCATCAAAAGAGGGTTTCTTAAAGTTATGTACGTAATTGAAGTTGATGTATATATATATATATATATATATATATATATATATATATATAATTTTTTATTTTACTTATCTTTCCGTTTTTGCTTGAGATGGGGCATCCTACCGGATGCCAGACATTCACCGGCTATTTCAGACACTCCAGCCTAGAGATCGTTTTAAGATTCTAACCGTCCCTTTAAGTGCAATTGTTTTTATTTCTCTTGCACTCGGTGCACCGGGTATACTCGCCAGATAGCTTTTGAAATTCTTTTTTATTAGTCCTGTTGCTCCTATAATTACTGATATGATGGAGATTTTCGTATATATATATTTTATTGTATGTGTATTTAAGCAGCATTCTTTTATTTAAGCAGCATTCTTTTATTTAAGCAGCATTCTTTCATTTAAGCAGCATTCTTTTATTTAAGCAGCATTCTTTTATTTAAGCAGCATTCTTTTATTTAAGCAGCATTCTTTCATTTAAGCAGCATTCTTTTATTTAAGCAGCATTCTTTTATTTAAGCAGCATTCTTTTATTTAAGCAGCATTCTTTCATTTAAGCAGCATTCTTTTATTTAAGCAGCATTCTTTTATTTAAGCAGCATTCTTTTATTTAAGCAGCATTCTTTTATTTAAGCAAACATTGTGAAACATAACAGAATTCTTCTGCTTGATTATATATTTTTTTTTTTTTTTTCAGCTTTTATAAAATATTTTTGTGCTAAAATTTAAAAAAATATGAATGTGCCGTTAGTATCAATAGCATATTCCTCGTCGGATCATCTTCAAGTGACAAAAAAAGAAATGAACAAAAAGATCGAGAAAATAAGACAATTAAAAAAAAACAGCCGAGAACGCTATATGTGAAGTTGTTGGACGTCAAAACAACAAACCGGCGCAGTTTCAGAAGAACGTTTACAATTTAAATTCTAGGAATCCAGAATTTGCATCACATGATAAATTGTATTTACGTTAAACATTTTAAAATGTTCTTACTCGTTTCATACGTGATGTTATTTATTGTAGGTTTAAATAAAGATAGGTTCGAGGACAAGAAATACAATTTCAAACCAACAATAAATAAACAATCATGGCTGCCATTGTAAAGACAAACCAAAACAAGTCCAATTATTTATAAAACAATAATGTGAGAGAAAGAGAAGCAAAGAGACAGATACAGACATAGGTAGATAGAGATGGGCAGAGAAAGAAAGAGAAGCAAAGAGACAGATACAGACATAGGTAGATAGATAGGGGGAGAGAAAGAAAGAGAGAGTCAACAGATGACGATTAGAACGGAAGTGGCGCCGCCGTTACTGACATAGCGTTGCCACGAACGATAGCCAGGGAGATGCGTTGGAACAACCAGGCTGACTCACGGGGCTCGTGCCTAGACGTTGAAATCCTCCGTCCAATAAATTTTGTTCATATCAACAAACAAGTTTGTTTTTATCTTTTAAAGACTCACTAGTGTGGCTATACAACTGATACGCTGACCGCACGATTCAACCCCGAGACATCGAGTCTTGTAAATCTACACCCATAACAGTGCGCCTAACCGATCAGCTGTGCGTATGAGAAGCGAAAATGCTGTATTTAATCAATACTATTCAATTGTCTCTCATAGTGTTCAACCAAGGGAGGGAACCTTTGCATTACTGCTTAAACGAAATAATTAATTATTCCTAAACAGAATGGCCTTCCTTTCAAGGAGCCGATAATTATAAAATTGATAATCAATTTTTTTATATCCCCCCAAAAGCTTGTTTCGTCTATTTATTGTACACCCTCCGTCAAAAAAAAGACAGGGAAAAATATGTTTCACCGGTGTTCGAACTCGCTATTTATCTAAATATATTATTAAACTATTCATTTAAAATGATAGAATTGCGTTAGTAATTTAATTTTTCATAAATAAATCATTATTATCAGTTCTGATGTCTTAAAGAGAGAGAAAAAAAAAACAACCGTTCACTTTTTATTATAGAATGGAGGATTAGGTTATTAAGTCTCGGCCTTTTGGCTAAGATCAACGTGTAGTATCTGTTCCGATGGATACTGCACGCCTGTTCTGTGCAGTTCTAGGAGGTCCACCCTCCCAGGCTTCGCCTCCCCTCTTTGGGGAGGAGTAAGTTCATTGCTTACTGTCTGAGGCGCCCCTACCGGGGAATGCCGACGGGGCTGCCCAGGCAATTTTTAAATGGCCAGAGTGCTCACCTCTCGAGCGCTGGCTTTTAACCCCACTTGCTCGACCCGATCTTGGGTCACATCTTACTTGTGGGAGTAAGATAAAACTGGCCTTGTGCCTAACTCCGCGAGGAGTAAATAAATATAGAATGGAGGATTTCTTTTCTAATTGTGTTCAAGTTGTTTTCTCGCTTCCTCTCACAACTTGAAATTGTTTCGCCCGCAAGTGGGGGGGTAGAAAAAAGCGCGTATTTTACTTGCTAATATGGTCGAACGAATTGACTGAACTATCTTTGCCCAGTTTTAATGAAGGGTTGTGCCCTTATTTCGACGAGCATGTTGCCTTGCTTATATACATTTCTAGGAACGAATTTTCCATATACATATACATATCCATATACATATACATATACATATACATATACATATACATATACATATACATATACATATACATATAGGGTAAAATGCACGATATGTCATGAAAACGAAATGCCGTGATAGACAAAATGTGCGAAAAAAGACAAACGGAAAACAGATTTAAATACAGGAGAAAAACAAGAAACGAGAGATTTGACCGGTTTCGTTCGTATAATGGGTCTCACAATAAGCGTGGGTAAGACAAAGACGTTGGGCTAGTCATTTTGTTCGTCTTACTGATGACAGACTTCCCAAGTAGGTGATTTATGGGGAACTAATTCGGAATACTCGCCCACAGCACAAACCGCGTAAGCGATTAAAAGATTGTCTCAAAGACGATTCCAAGTGCTGTCCAGTATAGAAGCATAAACAGAAATAAGAGTTGAATACCGCTGACCAGCTAGAGGCAAACATAAGGTCATAATACGCTCATTTAGACCACAAAGAAGATTCTCGAGTTTAGAAACAACCCATTTCTTAAGAGCAAATCCTACGCCATGGTCATGTCGTTCTCCTTCCGGTTTTCTGATCCAGTAAAATACATATCCAGAGTCCTTCTCTACACGACTATCCTATTCCAACAATCCTGTCTCTGACAAGGCTGCAATATCAATGTTGAAACGTAACAGTTCTTGTCCAATAAGTGCTGTTCGTCTGTCCGGCCGGTCAGAACCATAACGATCAAATAAGGTTGTGACGTTCCAACAAACTATTTTCAAATTAATTTCGTATTACTCATTACGTTCATCCCGTTAAGCTAGACAAATAGAAAGTATCACATATGCAAAATGTACCAGCACCGCAATAGGATTGTAGTGGTCAACGCTTGTGCGACACGACGCTCTCTCTGTAAGTATCGGCGAATATGAACCCGGTGACAGACAGACAAACAGCTTGATAATCACTTAAACCGTAGGTGTTACATCGGAGTTTTCCTTCTCCTAGATGCCTGCCTTAACAAAGGCTAAAAGGGATATTTCTCCTCGTAGTACTGCCATATACCAATGGCTGGGACTCAGGATGCTGGGCACCACGAGCGTGATCCATAAGCCGGTGGATCATGCATGCATCAGCTGGCAGCACCTAAGCTCCTCTAAACGTTTCTGTCAGGGTTACCCAACCATTATGCTTTGTGTCAAAAACCTTAGCCTACAAGGCAGTGGGTCCAGTTTTACAGCACTGGACACTCGCCGTTAATAAAACCCCCGTTTGAGTAGCAGAACTCAATACATGCACATGGAATTGGTTTTATTAAGATCTTAAAATAGTTATCCTGACTGCTCCGCAAAATGATAAACTTGTTTTGCTGGAGGATTTCAATTCCATGGTGGGTAGGTCAAACATGCCGTCCACTAAGACGATATAAAGTTGGGAAGTATAAATAAGTGTGGGTTTCGTTTACTGCGAATGTGTTCAGAGCTGGATTTAATGATAACTAACACGTGTTTCAACCTGAAACGAAAGTATATATATATATATATATATATATATATATATATATATATATATATATATATATATATATATATACATACATACATACATATGCATACATATATATATATATACAGACGTATATATACATACATATATATATATACATATACATATATATAAATACATATATAAACATACATTATATACATACATATATATACATACATACAAATATATATATATATATATATATATATATATATATATATATATATATATATATATATATATATATATATATAGATATATATATATATAGATACATATATATGAATAGATGAAAGGATAAAATAATCCAGCGGTATGAAATTAAAATGGAATAAGCGGAAGACCTAAAAAGCTCAACGTTTCGCCCAAATAGGCTTTGTCACAAGCGAACGAAAAAATGCAAAAAATGACAAAACTGTCATTTTTTGCATTTTTTCGTTCGCTCTTGACAAAGCCCATTTGGGCGAAACGTTGAGCTTTTTAGGTCTTCCGCTTATTCCATTTTAATTTCAGACATATATATATACATAGATATATATATATACATATATATACATATATATATATACATACACATATATATACATATATATATACATACATATATATACATATATATATATACATACACATATATATACATACATATATATACATATATATACATACATATATATGCATACATACACATATATATATATATACGTACATAAATACATATATATACATATATATATATATATATATATATATATATATATATATATATATATATTACTATAACTATATTTCTGAGGTTTTCAGTGATCAAAAAGCATGTATACACATATACATGTATATACATATACATATATGCATATACATATATATATATATACATATAAATATATATATATACGTATATATATACATATGTATACACATATATATACATATATGCATATATATAAATATATATATATACATATATATATACATATATAAATATATATATACATATATATGCATATATATATAAATATATATGCATATATATACATATATATAGATATATATATACATATATATATATACAATATGTCATTCAATATTATGTCATTCAATCCATTAATACATACACACATATATATATATATATATATATATATATATATATATATATATATATACATATATATAGATATACATATATACATATACACATATATATTTACATATATACATATATATATATACATATATATATGCATGTATATATATATATATGCATATATATATATATATATATATATATATATATATATATATATATATATATATATATATATAAGCTTGTCTTTATCATAGAAGTAAGGTTATATACGATGGAGGGAGGGTTGAGAGATTTGTTTCATTATATGAGGGCGTTGCTCAACATTGTCGATCTAATCTATGATCGAAATAGATAATACTATAATCAACTCTGTTGATTATAACAAGTTTGATGTGAGAAAATAATTGCATTTTTTATTCTTTCTTTCACTCTCTTTTATCTTTTCTTACTCTCTCTCTCTCTCTCCATCTCTCTCACACATACAAAACCTTTTTCTCGCCCACTCTCTGGAAATGTTTCTCACTGTGACTCACTGTGTAGTTGTTTTTGTTTTTGTTTTTCATATATCCATATGTCCATGCGTCTATAAAAAGTAACTATGTCGGTCGGTCTGTCACACCTAAGTCCGTCCGTTATTCTGTCACGGTTATCGCTAAATAAACAGATTTAATAGACACATCTCAAGAATATCAGTTCCTTTCCTTCCATCTATCTATCTATCTTTATATATATATATATATATATATATATATATATATATATATATATATATATATATAGTCATCCACATACAGCCTGTTTCGCTGTTTCACAGCTCATCAGTGCGGCTAGACCAGTTAGTGTCTCAAGCCGGGATCGAAACGCAACCGTCGAGCTGACAGTCGGCGATGCTACCCCCTACGCCATCATGCGACACTGACTGAATGTAAGAGATATCTCAATGTAACGAAATGTAAACATTGCAAATGCCTGAGCTCGAAATTAGTTTTACCTAATGAGCATTGCCTTAAAGCTAATGGCCGTTGACGATACCCTTACAAAAATAAGCTCTACCCGGAGGGAGATATATAATAAAATGTAGTAACACGAAATTACATAATCATCGATGCAATAATTTATTTCAACCTTGTGGTATTGTCAAGCATCCAATTCAGATGATTACATATTATTTTAAGTAAATTATCTGATAATATGACAATAATAAACTCTATTAAAATAAATCATCAGATTATGTAACAATAACAATATTAATACTAATACCAATCTTAATAGTACCATATGATATGATAGACCACTTGGTTACCTAAAATACGTCACAAGGCCATGACAACACCACAATGATACCACCATTCATAATAATCACAATAATATCCAAGAAAGTATCGGCAATATTAATAGTATCTATAAAGGCTACAATACATATACTATACAATACTCATACATATATGCATACACATACATACATATATACATATACATATCTATCTATCTATCTATATATATATATATATATATATATATATATATATATATATATACATACCTACATGTACATACATACAAATAACCATATACATATCAGCCACAAAAATATATACACATATATATACATACATATAGCAGCCATAAAACATATATACATAAGAAATATATAGTTATTACATACCTATACATACAACACACACATGCACAATATACCTATTACCCCATACATACACATATACCCATACATGCATATATATGCATATACATACATACATACATACAACTACATACACACACATACACATGCAAACATATGCATATATATGCATATATACATACATACATACACACATACACATGCATACAATAATATATACATACATACACAACATATACATACATGTGCTCACATATATATACATATATACAATATACATATAAATACATACATACCATTACAAATATCTGTAAACATATACATACATACACATACATATACACATACACACCCACACATGTACACATACATACACACATATATACGCAAACACACCAATATACACATATATACAAGTAGATAATCATGTGCCTATAAGGAGATACATAGATAAAGAATTAGGAAGGGGATTAAAGGAAAAGAACAATCTAGTCAGATCTAATTCAGTATCTCCACCGCTACTGATCTAAATGTCTCTCGGATTGCGATTTGTATGTTATTTTAAATTTACATTTATGTCTGCATTTTGCCATTAGTTCATCTCTTTTATTCAGAAGATTACCGTGTTCGTATTTCAGGATTCTTATTTTTCCTCCAAACACAAATTAATTGCATCTTTGCCTAAATCCATTTGGAACTTCAGAATAACATAGGATTGACCAAGAAACCACTCAGGACCGGTTTTCATTTTTCAGTAGCCACCATTGTTTCGCTAACTCCGTTTTGTTCTTAAGTTCTGAGTTTATGAATGAGTGCTTGTGGTCATAGAAACGCTGTTTCCAGTTTCCCGCGGAAATGCCGATGTAAACTTTCTTATCCCTGTTGTTATCTTCCGGACATGTCGTGGCCTTATAAACCACGCACTCTACTTTACAGTTACCGTCCAGTGGGCATTCATTTTTCACCTGACAATTACATTTATTTACTATAGCCTTATTGTTATTAGAATTATTTAATATTTTACGATTGTGGGTACTAATTATCCTATCCATGTTCTTGGTGCAAGAGTAACTAATTTTAATAGTTTTCTGTTAAATATCTTACTTAGTGGATTGTTCATGTTAAAATGCTTGTCTACCAGGTTCAAGAACACTTTACCGATGTTGATGTTGGATAGTTGACAGTAAGGTGGATTGAACCATATTATTTTCCGGCCTCTATTCCTGGATTTGTTTATATTTTTCTTCCCGATACATTCGAGTTTTTCAGTAGTCGTCAGACTGCAGATGTAATTTTCCAAATGGCAGGGGCAGGGTGAGAACTGGTGATTTTTGACACAACCTGATTTCTTGAGAGACATTGAATACCCTCCCTGCCTACTTTTACAATTTCTATTTATATATATGGCCTCCTTTTCCCTCTCTGTCATAAATTATGTAATTCCCCCTCTCTACATAATTATGGATTAAATATGCTTCAAATTTCCCCCTCTCTCTAAATATGTATTAAATAGGTTGTCACTCTGTCTCTCTCTAATTATATTTGAATTGTCGAGTGTGAATTTCCCCTTTTTTCATTTTCAAAAATGTAATCATATAAATTGGATGCTTGACAGTACCACAAGGTTGAAATAAATTATTGCATCGATGATTATGTAATTTCGTGTTACTACATTTTATTTTATTCTTGCTCCGTTTATTACATTGAGCTCTCATACACGGATTTCCTCCTGGAATTATTTCATTATAACACAATATATATATATATATATATATATATATATATATATATATATATATATATATATATATATATTGATGTGTACATTTTATTCTTTATGTATACCGACCTTTTCAAAGTGAAAGCTTGATGATTGACAACATGTAATCACAGAGCATATATAAATAAACAAGACGTTATTCATCTTACGAATCATTTGTTCAAAACAAAATTGTTGGTACAATTACAGATCCATTTCGTTCATCAAAAGACCAACCGACATTTGTGCGTCAGAAAGACAGAGAGTTCTCAACTAGAAAAATGTATAGCGATGCGACAAAACAACAGTCTAATAAACAAATAACTCGCATCGGATTCACTTTCATCGATAGACATTCAAAAAACGTTACCTAAAGAAGGGTGCCATCTTATTTGGAGAGGAGCTATGAAAAATACGCACCACATTATCAAAAAAATAAAACTGTTATAAGAGCTTATATTTAAACCTGGTTTAAGGTTAATAATATTTTTTAATAAAAAATACTTTAATCAACTTACAAATAAAAGTCATTATATAATTCACGTAATTTAAATTATGGAGAGTCAATTCAAAACATAGAATTACGAAACTAAAGGATACCACTTAAAATTGAATCACTATTTTTTCTATTTCAAGGGTCTCGTGCTCAAATCTCCTAGAAAAAATTCTACGATCAAAATAGATGTCAGAAAACTATGTAGTTTACCTTTCTCTTTGCTCTATTTAAACAGAAAAGTATCAACGCTACTTTTAAAAGTCTATATTTCGATAGAATTAATAATTCTAGAACATATGTGACCCGTTTACATTATCTATGATAAATAAGTCTTTATTTTATAGTCTATATTAGAGGCATCGTAAATATGTCGGCCAGTCCAAATAACATCTAGCGATACATTGAACTAATAATACCTCCTATATCATTGTTAAAACCTTACTTATCGGTATAAAGAAGATCACCTATGAAACCGACCGAAAACTAACAATGAACGACTGTTTAATGTTGTAACAAATACTTGCTGACAATGGTTTTGCTATGTCATGTATGTAAAATATCTTACAGGTTCATGAACCTGACATAGCTTCAGATAGCCACACCGAAATGTTACCGGACTTTAAACAGTCTAAATCTTTCTAATACTATATATTAATAAATACGACCAGTGGTTTGTGTTTTATCGTTCACCTTGATTAGGACTTAGAGTGAAATAATTCTCTCCTCCCCCCGTGAATAAAGCAAAATAACTCCCGGATATATATATATATATATATATATATATATATATATATATATATATATATATATATATATATATATATATATATATATATATATATATATAATAAGGCATTTTACTTCTTTCTTTAAGTTTAAAATTGTAAAGATACTTAAAAAATGAACTTTCCCAAAGTTATACCTATCAGCGACCATGCGCGATTTAAGTTCAATTTAAAAGAGAAATTTACACAGTTATGGCCACACAACATCGGACGTGACTTCTACAAGACCAGGAAGAATTATTACGAAAATAAAAACAGGTTAATACCTTTTATTAGTCTAAAACTCTGGCGAGACTTGTTATATCAAGCGAAATATTAGATAAAAAAGTCAAGATGAAGAAGAAAAAAAATATTGTTTTGATTTTAATAAAAATATCTGCATCTAACACATGTTTTTTGAAGGCATTTTGTCTCTTTCTTTAAGTTTATATATATATATATATATATATATATATATATATATATATATATATATATATATATATATATATATATATATTAAATAATTATTTATAGCCCCCTTTCGGATGGACATCTTTAAGAGAAATGAAATAGTCCGTGTAATCTTAGCTAAATGCAAAGTTCATGTCCACGTGATCTGTTGAACACTGTTAAGACGGCTGACTATATTATCGGTTTTATATGACATAAATAGGGTTTATTTTTCGACTTGTTACATAGCTTTTGAGGTTGGCTTCTTGGTTAAAACGCTCGGATTGTAATTAAAAGTGATTCGAATCGTGTAACCGGCTGAACAATTATCTTCCACACTGATGATTCCATTAGAATAAAACGTATACATATGTGGATAATAATTAAAAAATATATATTATCAAATAATTATATATATATATATATATATATATATATATATATATATATATATATATATATATATATATATGAAGCAATCCAACAAAAAATATAAGCGTCAACTAATATCTTATAATTAGTGAAACATCCGGATAAAAAACTGAAGCTCAATATACTGGATAGAGCATTAATATTATAATATAAAATGAAGTAATAAAATAAGGTGTCAATCAAATTTTATTAGAATTCAAAGTTCATGCAAAGCATCCTTAAGTCCTTAGCTCATGAGTTTTCAAAGATAATTCTTCTCTTCAGAGGACCATTACCGCAGTTATACTACTACAGGCAATAAAATTACGCTTTGAAAATATATAAAATTATATACACAAATACATAAAAATACATAACATCAAACATATCAATCCAAAAACATACTTTTGTTGAATCCATACAGTCCATCCAGGTCATACAAGTTGAGAAGCATAATCAGGAAGGACATTACTCCAAGATACAAACAGCAGTCCAAATACGTGAAATTGAAGGGGCCGGCAAAGTTATCCAGTCGCGAAATGTGTCCATATTCAATGTTAATGATAAATAAATCAATCAAAATAATGCAAAAAGTCCAATCAAAGTTCCGAAATCCCGATGAGCTAAGGACTTAAGGATGCTTTGCATGAACTTTGAATTCTAATAAAATTTGATTGACACCTTATTTTATTACTTCATTTTATATTATAATATATATATATATATATATATATATATATATATATATATATATATATATATATATATATATATATAGGCAGCATCTTCTCTTGCAGACAGGTATTGTTGTATATAAGAGACAACTCATGTCTAGATATCCTTTGGTAGATCCTTTCAATAGTCCGAATTAGGATCTTAGTACATAATTCCCGCCATAAACCTCCTATAAATACTAACACGTGGTCTATACGTGATTAACCTCATTCCCCTGAAGATGGATCCAGATGGGTCCGAAAGTACTTGGGAGACAAATCCAAACTATGGCAAATTCATCAGCCAATTCCCCTCCGAAACTAAGATCCTAATTCAGACTATTGAAAGGATCTACCAAAGGATATCTAGAAATGAGTTGTCTCTTATATTCAACAATATATATTGGGTAAAAGAGAAACAATCTACTTGATGACGGTTTCCGGTTTTTTAAATCTGAAATTGACAAGCGGCGTTTATCAAAAAGAAACAGTTCCTCATCATTTTCGACCGCTTCGATTTTGAGGGAATTTTTAATTTCACTGTTTGCACACGTGGGAATCAGTCATGCAGAAAATTTGCGAAGAAGTAATTCCAGCCTGAGATATTTCTTGTTTGTTTTTTTAACATTTCGTTAAGAGAGTTAACTCTCGAAACGGTAGAAAATTTGCAAACAAAAATAAAATGGTTGCCACGGCATAGATTAATTGTCAATTAACAAAAGTGCCAAAAATGCCAACGGGCAATGATGTTTACTGTATATTGACATTTTGTTAAATTTCTATAAAATAATTATTAAACTATTTAAAAATAAAATAAAGTATTTAGAAAGTATTTTCAAACAAAAAAAAACATTCTAATTATAAAAATTACTAAATAAAATATTTACAAATATTTTCAGAATAAACTATTTAAAAAATATATTCAACACTACCATTCCAGTTGGTGGGGATTAAATATCCCTGGAAGAAAGTTCAATTCTCACACGTGAGAATGCAGTAACAATTATGCAGATAAGTGCAAAATAGAAACAGGGCAACATCTTTTGTGAGAAGGAACACAACAACAATCGTATATAAGTTTAAACCCGTTTTACTTGTGAAAAAACATGAACGCATATATATATACAACAAATGTTGAGTTCGAAGTTCAGAAAAGAGGAAGTTAATTTAGGTTTGCGAAAACGTGTTTCGCGAACTTATCTTGTGGGAGTTTTGGTAACAGGTTGCACATGCGCCCACCTCCATTCTGGCTCTTGTCGAGATGTAGTCACTTCAGTCCAAGATGGTTGGTAAAAGGAAGGAGTGGGGGCCCTCTGCGACTGCCGTCGTGGGCTTATCTCAGAAGCATCCAGCCGCGGTCCTACCAGGTTCAAAAGGTGGGTCGAAAAGAGGCCGGGACACGGCGTGCAAGCGTTTTTATGAGCTGATTCACGTAACCCTAATGGAGTAGGAGATGGGATGCCTGACAGCCGATCCGTGAGACCCTTAAGTGACAAGGCTGCAGACAGTCAGTGAGGGGGACGTTAATAAATTCCAATATATATATATATATATATATATATATATATATATATATATATATATATATATATATAGTAAGCTATGAAAATATATTTATGGCAATTAAGCTACACAGAGGCTCCCGCGTTTCATCCCCAAATTTAAAAAAAACTAAACAAAAACTTAATAATTTAAAAATTAAAACCTAAAATAGAAATACAAGGTACCACGTGTTAAAATAAATTCACCCATTATATTGACACAACAAAGGAAACAGGATATAAGCCAATCTATAGAAAACAGAACAATAGAACGGGATATAGGAAGTAACACTAACAAGACCTTTGTTCGCGGGAAGCCTAACGATTGGCTGAGAGAACAACAAAGGATCTGATTGGTTAACTAGCTCGCCGTGTATATAAAAACACTCGGCAAAAATAACTCCATGCCTTTTAGCCTGAAGATTCCCCCGGGGATAAAACGCGGGAGCCTCTGTGTAGCTTAATTGCCATAAATATATTTTCATAGCTTACTACCTAGCTCTACTTTCGTATCGAGCACTGTTGAAGTAAATACTGAAAATTGATACATAAAAAATTATATCTCCTTATAAAATTTTATGTGGATACTAATGTATATATATAAATTTTATGTGAAATACTAATGTATATATATATATATATATATATATATATATATATATATATACACATATATATATATATATATATATATATATATATATATATATATATATATATATATATATATATATAGCTACCCGGCGCCATAAAAAATACAAGAGGTTTAAAACTGTGTAACATATTTATACTTTAACTCCCATCTCTCTACCTCTCTCAATCTGTCTCTCTATGTTTCTCTCTTTCCTCCTGCCCTATTTTCCACACCCTCTACCCCACCCCTCTTTCACCTCCACCTAGCCCATTCATCTCTATCTTTCTTTCTTTCCCCTTACCCGTTTTTCAACATCTCTTTCCCCACCTCTCTTTTATCTCCACCCAGCCCATTCATCTCTCTTGTTTATATATATATATATATATATATATATATATATATATATATATATATATATATATATATATATATATATATATATATATATGGAAAAGAAAAAAAGAAAAAGGGCAGTAGAGATATTATTTATGTCATGACGCCCTCAGGTTGATTGACTCTAAAAACATAGTCATTAGAATATTAAAAAATGTGTGTGGGGGGGGGGTCGAAATAAAACAGCTGTTGGAAATTGAAATATGTAAAATGTTTATGAAATGAAACGGATGTTTTTATTGATTTATATATATTTTTGTTATTTATTCATTTTATTGTATATATTATATGTGAAGTATGCTGGGAGTCTGGTATAAAGTAGGTAGTCTGGATCTAAATTCAAGTACTGTTTAGATATAATAAGTTTGCTGATTAAAGGAGATAAATTGTAGAAAGCGTTACATTTTTAAATTGTGTTAGAGTTTATAATGAGTGCTGATACAAGAAGTCTTCGTCGGGATTTATTTAAAATGAATTTAAACTATTCTAGCCTATCCAAAATTAAAAGAATGATCGTGGTGTAATGCATGGGTGATAAGTGCTTTCAGAGAATGTCTATTTTTATATCTCTTTTATGTTCACCAAGCGTTTTCTTTAATTCCCATTGAGTTTCCTCTACGTATATTTGATGACAATTAATGCATGGGACAGTGTATACACCGGCACTAGATGTTTGTTTTTTTATGTTTTGCTGTTTTTAATGTTTGTTTTATAGTTTGTAATGTGGTTTGTATTGTTGGAATTCCTAATTTATTTAGAGTGTTGCTAATTATTGTATTATCGGAATGGGTAGGTAAGTGAAGATGTCTATTTATGAGAGAAACGTCCGGTGTAATTTTTGTTTATTGTTTTTTGAAAATATTTGTAGGGATTTTTCTTTGCATTTAATATAGAATGCGTGGGTATTGCAATGTTTTTAATGAATTTGTGGTGTATTTGAATTCTTCGTCTAGATATTGTGGACTACAGGTTCTGAAAGCACGGAGGTAAAAACAATTATCATGCCTGTTTTTATTTTGTTGTTATGGTGTGAATAAAAATGTATATAGTCGTTTTTTGTAAGTGGTTTTGCGATGCACTTTGAATGATAAGTTATTGTTGGATTTTATTATAAGTGTGTCTTAAAATAGTATCGAGTTATTTTTCTTTGTTTCATAAGTAAATTTTATTGAGAGTTTGACTGTGTTTAATTTGTTTTTAGATTTTCAATTTTTGTGTCTTCAGGTAGAAAAATTAGGATGTCGTCAATATATCTAAAGTATTCAGTGTTTGGAAGTACTCTAAATTTGAAAGGGCCAAACTCTAGGAATTCTAAGAGTGGACAGGCTAGTACTCCACTCAGAGGGTTGTCCATACGAAGTCCGAATTTTTGCTTGTCAAATTGAAAATATGTCATGTCAGTGATAAGTCTGGTTATCTCTTTTAAAATGTTGGGAGAAACGGTATGTTGTTGTTGATCTTTTTAGGTGCATATAGTGTAAATTTTAACATTTTTTAACGGCACTAGTATATAAAGATATTACGTCTAAGCTGTGTATAGTTTTGTTTTGTATATTAATCTTTTTTTATTATTTTGTTTAATAAGTCACCTTAGTGGGAGGAGCTGATGGTGCCCATTAGTGGGCTTAGAATGTTGGCTATGGCTCGTGCGATCTTATGTGAGGTGCTACCAATGCCAGATATTATGAGGCGCATAGGGATGTCCGGTTGATGAGTTTTTGGTCGGCTGTATAATGTGGGAATAATGGGGTGGTATTCGATACATGTGGTCCATTTCTTATCGTTTTTTGATAAGGTTTTAGAGGGATTTGTTAAAAGATCCAATGCTTCTGTTTATAGTTTTTAAGTCTATCTTGGTATATGTATTTTCGTCTGATTGTAGTGTAGATATTTTTTTTAAATATGAGTTCTTCTCTATAATTACTATACCTCAATCTTTATCTGATGGGGATATCATGATGTTTTTGTTATTTGCTAGGTGTTTTAAAGTATCTACATACTTCTTCGGTAATACTGAATCATTGGGTATATATATATATATATATATATATATATATATATATATATATATATATATATATATATATATATATATATATATATATACGGATAATGAAGTGATGAAATAGATAACATTTGCATAGTTTACAAGTTTATTAACTCATCAAGTGTTCAAACAAGGAATACAAATACAAAATGACATTTAAGCCATGGCTTATATATATATATATATATTTATATATATATATATATTTTTTGTTTCACTCACCCTCTCTCGTTACTTTTTCTAATCCCCCTCTCTCTCTCTCTCTCTCTTTCTCTCTCCCCCCCCCCACCCGAGTCATTAATGCTGATGACACACGACAATCTTAGTACTTGATCCAAATCGCAACTGATACTTTCTCATACATTGGTGATTACGTATAATCTTTCCCAAACATTTTAATTGTTCATTAACCTTCATTATTCAAAAGGCTTTTTATCGTTGTCACTTCTTCTTCTTCTTCTTCGCTCGTTTTATTGACATTAATCACCGATGAGTGGCACTTATCTTATTAAAGCCTACTTTTATTTTGTTTTGCTTGGTTTTTGTTTTTATCTCAACACTTTAGGTCGATACTGCAACAGTTACATATTACGTAGTTGGAATATTTGGTATTTCTACAGAATTTGAACCAAAAAAAACTGACTTTTACCGAAGCCGATTTATGTACACAGCCAGAAACCGCCGAAGCCTTTATCCAATCGGAAGCCTAGAAAAAAATCCTAGCAGACGACAAATAAAGATAACGTCAAACGTAGATTGAGTAAACCGAAAATGAATTTTATGCAGCAAAATAAAATTGTTGACTGTTATTTTTTACCTTAGCCCTAATGGTAAACTATGTACTAATTGACTGCTTGTCGACGACCAAGACTCTTGTGGTTTTGTAAATGACTAAAATAATTTTTCAGAGTTGTTTCATTGTTTATCTTCATCCGAAATAAATCCCTCTTCATAAAGAAAAATTCAGTAAGTGTTTTCATTTTCATTTTAACTGACGACGACTCGGTTTGATTCGGCTTTCTCCCAACCTTCCAGCCTTGTGTCACATCTTTCCGCGGTGGAAGGGAAGTAAATACCTTCTTTTAACCAGGCCTCTTTACCAGCTTTTATTGTGTTCGGATCGAGTGGTGTTCCGCCGGACTATAAACGTGCAAAGTTGAATCAAGCAATGTTGCATGCAAAGACAGAGTAATAATTAACAAACAAAAATGAAGTAGTTCAAATAAAGGTTTATTGAACGTGTGTGTACGTGGAATGATGAAGTGTGTGATGTATGCATGTGTGTCGATGGAAAAACAGTTCTTGAAAAGGTATAAGAAGAAATGAGTCCGGCGTAGGAAAAGTCTTTGAAAGCCGTAACACAAAGAAAACGAGTCGAGAACTCTTACCGTTGTTTGCCCACGTGTGTTGGTAGTTGTTATGCTGGTTGAGAAGAAAAGCGTGAGACGAAACGCTAGTGTATTAGCGTCGTTCTGCCGACCAGAGAAGAGTGAAATGGAACGCTAGTGTCAGCGTCTGCCTGCCGAGGCCAAAAGGCGAGTGAAACGGAGCGCTGGTGCCAACGTTGTTTTGCGATGCTGGTCTGTGAAGGAGAGAGAGAATTTCCGTTTTGCACCGGCTCTTATAGTCCGAAGGGCAGATAACTCTGGTGTCGCTTTACGGCGCCACCTGTCGGTGAAAAAGCGCCACCTACCGGCAAACCGGTGTAGTTATGTTTTGAAAGGAGGAGGTGACTGCTACAAGGACTCCCCTCCAGATTGAAAAATATTGAAGATATTATTCAATATGTACTGTTGTAGATGAGAAGCATTCTTTGTGGGTATGTCTGTTTTGCTGTTGAAGATTAGAAAAAAGTAGTGTGCACGCTACTTATTTCTGTTTCTGCATCTGTATTGAATGATTGATCGCAAGTGCGTCTGCGGAGTGTTTGTAACGCATGTGGATCTGCGTGTTGTTTGCATGCAATTGGGTCTGCATCAAATTTGAGCGCAAGTGAGTCTGCGGTCGAAAAATGTTGAGTGCAAGTGAATTTGCACTTGTTGGTGGCGTCGTTCATGTTGATTAGTCTGCGTGATGCAGAGCTGATGAACGAACGTTGAATTGTCAGTGTTGTCCGGGAATGTTTGGTGCTTGGGTCGGCGCGGTTGTTGATGAGTGAGCACAAGTGGGTCTGTGCGGTGTTGATGAGCGAGCACAAGTGAATCTGTGCAGTTGTTGATGAGTGAGCACAAGTGAGTCTGTGCAGTGTTGATGAATGAGCACAAGTGAGTCTGTGCGGTGTTGATGAATGAGCACAAGTGAGTCTGTGCAGGTGTTGATGAATGAGCACAAGTGAGTCTGTGCGGTGTTGATGAATGAGCACAAGTGAGTCTGTGCAGTGTTGATGAATGAGCACAAGTGAGTCTGTGCAGTTGTTGATGAATGAGCACAAGTGAATCTGTGCGGTGTTGATGAATGAGCACAAGTGAGTCTGTGCAGGTGTTGATGAATGAGCACAAGTGAGTCTGTGCGGTGTTGATGAATGAGCACAAGTGAGTCTGTGCGGTGTTGATGAATGAGCACAAGTGAGTCTGTGCAGGTGTTGATGAATGAGCACAAGTGAGTCTGTGCGGTGTTGATGAATGAGCACATGTGAGTCTGTGCAGGTGTTGATGTTGTTCATGTTAATTAGTCCGTGTTGTGGAGCTGATGAACAAACATCTAGTTGTTGAGATTGGTGGTACACTATGGTCAAAATCAGATGCACAAATGTCTGCAAGTGAGTTAGCAGGTCCAGGTACAAGTGGGTCTGTACTGGTGTTGGTGCGCGTCGTTCGAGTTGATGTGTCCCCCAGTTGATCAACGAACGTCCAGTTGTTGAGTATTTAGTCGTGCTTGTGCAGTTGTACTCATTTTGAACTGGTGTGATTTCTTCCATAGTGTCGTCAGTGATGTCCGGAAATGTTTGGTGCTTGATGAATATCCGGGAAAAATGTGGTTGTTCAAGTTGTGTTGAAGATTGTTGGTAGGCCTTGAAGGGTGATGTTGTTCGTGTTTGCCTGTTTTGTAGTTTTCTTTTCCTTTATATATATATTTCCAACACGTGGGTAGAAAGGAAAAAGAAAAAAAAAATGGAGTCGTAATTTTTTTCACACGAGGAATGATGTTTTTTGTTTTCGTTTTAGTTTGTTTGAATGTTAGTTTCCACGTAGAGAAAGAATGGTGGCTTCTCTTTCCTTTGTTGTTGAAAAGAAAGAAAAAAAAAATCGTATTTTTTTTTCTTTTAATTTTCATTTCCGCGTGGTCCGAGAGATAAAAATGGCGTTTTTTTTTTTGTTTTTTTTTTTAAATTTTTTATCAACACGTGGTCATGGCAAGGGGTGGCGGCATTTTTTGAATTTTTTTTTTTTCTCAACACGTTGTCACGAAAAAGATGGGCAGCGTGAGCGTTTGTTTTCTTTTGTTTTCTTTTTATCTCCACGTGTTCAAAACAAAAGAAAATGGCGTCTTGTAAAGTCCTTCTGTTCGTCGAAAAAGAAGAAAAAAAGGATTGGCAAAAGTTTGTCTTTTTCTTTGTATATATTTTTCCGACACGTGCGTACAGAGAGAAGAAAGAATGAAATTGTAATTTGTTTTATACTCGGGGAAAGCCGAGAAATGTTTTTGTTTTGTTTGGGTATTTCCACGTTGCCAGGAAAAAAAAACAATGTCGGTTTCTTTTCTTTTGTTTGTATATTTCTACCACGTGGGTAGAAAAAAAAAGGAAAAAGATGAGTGCGTAATTCGTTTCACAGCGAAAAGAAAGACGAGAAATAACTTTTTTTTTTTTCTAGTACGAAATTAATTACTCCGTCAGATACAACAAAGCTTGCACGTCGGGTCACCAATTGTTATGGGACCGAGAGGGGGTGATGTTCCCGGACTATGAACGTGCAAAGTTGAATCAAGCGATGTTGCATGCAAAAGACAGAGTAATAATTAATAAACAACAATGAAGTAGTTCAAATAAAGGTTTATTGAACGTGTGTGTACGTGGAATGATGAAGTGTGTGATGTATGCATGTGTGTCGATGGAAAAACAGTTCTTGAAAAGGTATAAGAAGAAATGAGTCCGGCGTAGGAAAAGTCTTTGAAAGCCGTAACACAAAGAAAACGAGTCGAGAACTCTTACCGTTGTTTGCCCACGTGTGTTGGTAGTTGTTATGCTGGTTGAGAAGAAAAGCGTGAGACGAAACGCTAGTGTATTAGCGTCGTTCTGCCGACCAGAGAAGAGTGAAATGGAACGCTAGTGTCAGCGTCTGCCTGCCGAGGCCAAAAGGCGAGTGAAACGGAGCGCTGGTGCCAACGTTGTTTTGCGATGCTGGTCTGTGAAGGAGAGAGAGAATTTCCGTTTTGCACCGGCTCTTATAGTCCGAAGGGCAGATAACTCTGGTGTCGCTTTACGGCGCCACCTGTCGGTGAAAAAGCGCCACCTACCGGCAAACCGGTGTAGTTATGTTTTGAAAGGAGGAGGTGACTGCTACAATTGCCGACCCGTGCATGCTGGCACCCACGTGTTTAGAGAGATTCGCTTGTATTCCCTAAGCAAACTTTGCCTATCGTGATAGGATAAGAACATTCAATATTTGGTACTACTTTGGCTCATTATTTACAAAGGAAAAAATATCTACGCACCTCTCATTTTTTTTTCAATATATGAATCTTTGCGGCAAGCCATGAGCTTTCAATTCCTTGTGTATGTGCTCCAGTGTTGGAATCTACGAAATTTTGGTGATGATTTATGAAAAAATGACGGTAATTTATTTTTTATAAAGTACTAACCTTCAAATAGTATGTGTTTATTTACTCCTCACGGAGTTAGGCACAAGGCCAGTTTTATCTTACTCCCACAAGTAAGATGTGACCCAAGATCGGGTCGAGAAAGTGGGGTTAAAAGCCAGCGCTCGAGAGGTGAGCACTCTGGCCATTTAAAAATTGCCTGGGCAGCCCCGTCGGCATTCCCCGGTAGGGGCGCCTCAGACAGTAAGCAATAAACTTACTCCTCCCCAAAGAGGGG
This sequence comes from Sepiola atlantica, assembly GCA_963556195.1. Classification (NCBI taxonomy): domain Eukaryota; kingdom Metazoa; phylum Mollusca; class Cephalopoda; order Sepiida; family Sepiolidae; genus Sepiola; species Sepiola atlantica. Next base: position 37,210,374 of record OY744528.1, read on the forward strand.
AGGCGAAGCCTGGAAGGGTGGACCTCCTAGAACTGCACAGGACAGGCGTGCAGTATCCATCAGAACAGATACTACACTTTGATCTTAGCCAAAAGCACTTTTTTTTTTTTTTTCAAATTTTGACCCCAGTCGGATTATTAGTTTATAAATTACAGTTATTTAAGTGAAGCCACTGTTGCAAATTTTCAAAATAATGGAAACTCTGAATATCGTGTGTTGATAAAGCATTGCTTTCTGATGAGAAAAAATACTGTTCAAACAAAGTAATGGCTTGATAAGCGTTATTCGGCCTTTGCTCCGTCAGAAACAACGGTTATGAGGTGTTATACTGACTTTAGACGCAGTCGTACAGACACAAATGATGCTGAACGCCCAAATTCAACAGTTGTCCCAGAAAGTATATAAAAAAAGTCCACAAACTCGTTTTGGCCGATAGTAAATTGAAGTTGCATAAAATAGCATACACGTTAAAGATATCAGAAAGCAGTGTATTCACCATTTAACCGCGTTTGCTCATAGTCGATCAAAAACAACAACACGTCGAAGATTCAGGGTGTTGTTTGCAACTATTTCAACATAATTAAAAGGAGTTTTTGCATCAATATGTGACAATGGATGAAATATGGATCCACCACTTCATTCTGAGGTCAAATTGACAATCAGCTCAGAGTGCAGCAGTAGGTAAAAGTAGTTCAAAGCGACTAAAGTGGCAAACATTAGCAGGCAAGGTTTTGGCTTTGTATTTTGGAAGGCGTAAGGTATGTTTTAATTGATTATCTTGTGAAAGGATGAACCATCACTATCAAATATTATATAGTTTGGTGCGTTTAAAGGAAAAAATCGCCCAAGACGGCCACAAATGAAGAAGAAGAAAAAGAATTAATATATGAATCAAAAGTAAATAAATGCGAATCTATTATATAAAGGTCAGTTTTCTGTATGTATGTATGTATGTATGTATGTATGTATGTATGTATGTATGTATGTATGTATGTATGTATGTATGTATGTCCAGCAAAAAGTCAAAAACTACAAAACAAACACCCACAAAGTTGGTATATTCTTGATCGGCATTGCCTCGGGTGAATAATATTTAAAATACTTTTAAAATTATTCATTCGTTGGGAGTCAACTGGGCTAGGTTTCGTCAAGGGGGAGGGGGTCGGTTTTTCTGCCAATTTTATGTACTAAAAAGAACTAGCTGTGATTTTTTTAATCAAGGAGTTAATTGCCTTATGCCAGCTCATTCCTCGAGGAATAGATATAAAAGAAAATTTGCACGTGTGTATGTGTGTGTATATCCAGAGAGAGGAAGAGGCTGACCGGGGAAAAAGAGAGGGGGTGAGGGGGAGAGGGAGAAAGATAGGTAAAGAGATAGAAGTTTTAATAGAAATATGTTACATTTTTGCCCAGAGCAACGCCGGGTAGCCCTCCTCGTATTAGAATAACAAATAATTTTCTATTAGTAATCGAATGAAAACAAACAGTAAGATTAAAAGACGTTAATAAATATATAAATTAAAAATTAAAAAAAAAACTGGGTAAATAACTCTCATTTTCCTTGTTTGATACTGGAACACACACAGCTCTACACTCCTGATGATCGAATAAAACCGTGAAACTGCAGTATAGTGTTGAAGTTAAGTGCATTTTATTACTCATTACTGATGTAGCCCCTATATTCGCATAGACTGTAAGACCAACTCCTATAATATTTTGTAATAAAAGAATCGTCAAATGAAAGGAAAACAAAGCTCTTTCATAAACAACTACGATATGTGTATTTATTCAAGTGACCTACACCGTTGGGTGTACGTTGCCGAAAGTTAAAACAGTGTCACAGTAATAATAAAGTAAGAAAGGTCGGCCACTGAAAATAATTTCTTGAGTAGTATATATTTCAGTAGATGATAGCCATGCTTAGCGTCAAGTTGACTGGGGCAAGAGAAAAGACATCTTTCTTTGTTGGTGCCTGGAGCTTTCTATCTGACCAGCCAATCCCAAATGGTCTGGATGGAGTCCTTCAAAGGTTCGATTGAAATTAATACGCCCTGGAGTCTGATTGGTCCTCATGTGACCAAACCACCTCACAGGGGCTGCTCTCCATAAGAAGAAAGAAATGTCAGTGTTTATGACTTCTACAGTTCTATCCAATAGGATATCGTGCACTTTGGGCAGTATCTGCTGCCTCAGTTTGCTTTTGCCTTGACTTTGAGAGATCTATACTGCTTGCATGTTTAATGCGCTCCTGATAATATTGGTCAAGTCCATTTTTTGTAGTGCTGTACTAATAATTAGCATTTGTACTTAAAAACTGATATCTAATGACTATAGAAGAGGTGAATATAGACCACTCATTAAACAGACATACCGATGCTGAGTCATTATAATTACAGATTATTTATCTACCTCCCACAGCGGTAAGATGTGACACAAGGTCGGGAAAGTGGGATTTGATAAACCAGCGCTCGATAAGTTGAGCACTCTGGCCATTAAAAATTGCCTGGGCAGCCTCGTCGGCATTCCCCGGTAGGGGCGCCTCAGGCGATTAGCAATGAACTAACCCCTTCTCAAAGGGTGAGAAGGCAAAGCCTGGGAGAGTAGACCTCCTAGAACTGTACAGGACAGACCCATAGATTGGCGTAAATCAAGACCCGAAGACCAAGACAATACCAGTTTATGGGGTGTAGTATCCATCGGAACAGATACTACACTTTGATTCCGGCCGAGTAAATTAATTGAGAAAATAGAAAAGTTTATTAAAAGATTACAATGGAAGGTTTTCTACTTCCGCTCTAGCGATAATGGTGATAGCAGCAACAATAACAGAAATGCGAGCAACAAATACAGGTTTTAAATCCACAAAATATTCGCCGAGAATGAACGAATTAGCAGAATTCGAAAATGAATTCAATCTATAGTCCAGACGATAGGAAAGGGACTGGAGTTTGGTAGACAGTGTAAGACCTATTAGATTAGAGACTCATTTTTTTGGACCCTGTCTAAGGGGGGGGGGGAGACTAGCGGTTGGTGCACAAAACAAAAACAAAGAAGATCCACCCTATTGTCTATGCATTGCTCCATCTGACTACAATCTATTTTGATCGATGCAGTACTTTATGAAGAGTTGCGGATGCGAGTCATTTGATGAAGATAAAGAAGCCTGTTAAGAATTTTTCGATTCATGGCCGAATGGTACTTTGACCAAATCCGAAAGTTTTGGGGTCGTTGACAGAAGTTTTATATCTTCACTTACCGATGGATGTACACACCATTATACACCCATGTTGTCGTTGTGAACCCAGGTTGCTGATCGTCTGTAGAAAAAAGCGGTGCTTATATAGATGAGGACACATATGAGAAACGCATTTCCAATTAAAAACTATTGTTTATACTTATGTATTAGACAAAAATAAGTATCCTCACCAAAAATTAGGGAAAATTATTGAGTAGAATTTTTATAAAAAATAAAAATCAGTTTTATCGTATTTTGCCGACCGCCATTGATTTATTACTTGTTAATATGACAGACTGAGTTATGTCCCCCTGATGTAAGTGTGTTTCGCTCGAATCAATAGCGGACGCATAAAATATGATAAAATTGATTTTTATTTTTAATTAAAATTCTACTCGATAATTTTTGCAAATTTTTGCTGTATTTTTGTCTGATACATAAGTATATCAAAGAGTATTTTGGTGAATGTATTTGGAACTGCGATTTTCACCTGTGTAACTGCGTTTTTCATATGTGCCCTCATCTATGTAAGCATCGATAAACCACTTGGGCGTTGATGTTAGTTTATAATAAAGGTTTATTAATGTAGATAACTTGGACCAGTCATAAACCCAGAATGAGAGAGATACAAAAACTTTAACATATGAATTATTGCATCAGAGAGAGCGAGAGAGAGAGAGAGAGAGAGAGAGAGAGAGAAAGAGAGACAGACAGACAGAGACAGAGAAACAAAGACAGAGACAGAGAAAGAGAACGACAGAGACAGAGAGAGAAAGAAAGAAACAGAGACAGAAAGAGAGAGAAAGACAGAAAGAGACAGACAGACAGACAGAGACAGAGACAGAGACAGAGAGAGAACAACAGAGAGAGAGAAAGAAAGAAACAGAGACAGAAAGAGAGAGAAAGACAGACAGACAGACAGACAGACAGACAGACAGACAGAGAACAACGGAGAGAGAGAGAAAGAAAGAAACAGAGACAGAAAGAGAGCGAGAGAGAGAGAGAGAGAGACAGACAGACAGACAGACAGACAAACAGACAGACAGAAATAGATATTCGGTTTATAAAGTCCAGAAAATCACCCTAGACACGTGCGGGACACATAACTAAGTAGATAACGGCATGTTCTAAAGTGAATTCTAAATAACAACAATCGTTCATTGCATAAACATCAAATACCATAGGAACCTTTGTACTTAATTTGGTTATAGTTAACGAGGTCAGACATGGAAGTCAACGCATATAAATCAAATAATATTTGTTATCAGTAAAACTTGTTGCTTTAATCACCAAAACAACATATTTGTTTGTTTTTATTTAAGACAAAAATAATATCAAAACTCGCTCACCTATAAAAAACAAAAAAAAACAAAAACGAACTTCTCCAAATGTCAAATTTGTTGAGTTGTACCAATAGCAATAAGAAGTTTATTTTCATTGATTTCTTGATTGAAAGAACGTATTTGTTTCTGAGGCCAGTCATTAATTTAGTCCCTGGTGATCCTAAATACATGAATATTACAGTATTTGTTTTTACTATAACCTGATCGAGGTCATACAAAATCAGAACATGTAATGTTTATAACTGTATCCTTGGTAATGTCTGAGTTACAGCCTGACACAAAGAAAATACAATTTTCTTTTATATAATAGCTAGAAGAATACCCGTCCCAGGACGGATAAAATTAATTCCCTGAACAGAATAGTTTTCCACCATTTTATGTCCCTTTACTATTAAAACTTATGTCTAGAATCCTAATTTCAATTTTGATCAAAATCAATTTCATGATTTTGATTCGAGAAAATATCTAAAATTTAAGACTTAAGCTTAGGGGGTCTTAAGAAGAAATTGAAATTCAAGGAATATTGCCTAATTGGTATCTAATTAATATGGATCAAATTTAATGCAAATCTGAACTATTTGAATTTTCAAATAGGAAGTTGTGTCCATAGTATGCTTCCTAAAAACCCTTTAAAATACTCCAAAGAAATTGAAATTTGAGCAATATTTATTAATTGATGCCTAATACCTTCACAAAAATTGGAGGTATCTGAATTTTTACAAAGGGCTTTCATCCCCTTTAAATTAAACTAAATATAGCCTACATCACCCATCTTTACGCCGTGTTATAAAATTCATAATGGTAATTAGTTTAGGAGTGAATCCTGTACATAGAAATATTTTTAAAAAAACATATACACATACCTAACTTTATGTAAATAAAGAAAAACGCTTCCGTAGCAGAATTTCGTATTTCCATGACTTTGTATTCCCATGATGTACATAGACTTTTGTCCAGCATATAAGGGTGGATGTTTTCTGCCTTTCTATTTGCCATAGCAATCCATTGATTTGTCAGCCAGTCTTGTAACCTTTCTTCCCTATTGGGCTATTCAAGGGCTTACCTTTTGGCTCGCCTGTTTGGGGTCCAGGGGATTGAACGCTGGTGGTGGGCCCTCTTCTAAGCTTAGTTTGTCTGATAACTGACATATAATGAATGTAGTTATGTATCCTTTGTAGAGGGCGAGGTCATAGTTCTTTTCTGGTCAGCACTTTCCCAGGTAATAGTACAAGAGATCGAATTCAGGGGTAGCTCCTTGAGAGGTTTCCCTATCAGCACTCACTAAATGTCGGGGGATTTTTAAGTACCATGTTGTGCATGGATGTGTGTCCCTTGACGTATTTCCGGCTTGGATAACTGGGTCTGTCACTGACATGCTTTAGGTTCGATTATTTTGCCTCTTAATTTATCGCCATTGACTAAAAGACTATCTTGTTTTGAAATGATTCTCCCTTTTTGTTATTCTGCAACTTAATTATCTTTAGTTTTTTTTTTTTAGCTCCTTTCATCAAGTGGCTTCATGTCTTGTCTGGAGCGACTTCCATAAAAACAATGTCTGATCTGTTTGTAGTAGGCTCAAGTAAGACAAGAAAAAGAAAAATAGATTACTGGCATGTTACGCCACTGTCTTTCCTTCTTTTTCCCCTTCTGCTTCACTATTTCCTTCCCTTTTCTTTCTTTTACTTTCCTTTCGTTTCCTTTCCTAATAAACAAGGTGGAAAGAGGTGATATGTATAATCAGTGTTTACAAAGATATCTGCAAGAATCAAAAGTCAAAAGACAAACAAGGAAGACATAAAAACTAGTGTTGGGCCGATTAATCGGAATAGGAATCGGAATTTTGGGGGGTATCGGAATCGGTACCCGAATTAGAAAAAAATTTAGTCTAATTTCCGACCTCCAAAACGATTCTTTTATTTTATTTATTTTTTGTTTAAAACTTAATTTTCCATTGCTGGTACTAATGATAAAATTATAACTATTGATTTTAAACTACTAGCAAAACTAAAATCTATAGACCATAATAACAAATTTAGGTAAAAATGACACCAGAAAAAATGACACCAGAAAAAATGACACGGTAAAAATGGCACAAGTGGATAAATAGGAAAAAAAGAAAGAAAAAAAGGGACGGTATTTTCATTTTTTAAATAAGTTACTTATTAATCTTCTTTTTTTTTTTAATTACTAAAAAAAGGTCCTTGTCGATTATGTTTAATTGTTTATGCAGAAAATTTAAATAACGTTTTGTCAACTAACGACGAACTACTGCTAATCGGCTTTGTTTTAAAAGAGAAATAAATCTTTAGTTGCCTCACTATTTTCAAACAATTATGGGGAAAACATTTGAGGAAAAAAATTGTTAGAAATATCTACTCGTGTAATGTATGTACACATTACACAGGGGTTTTACGGTTATCCGAAAATTAAAAAAACAACTCTATAACTGAATATTTAAAAATTTTAAAAGAATCGGAATCGGTAATTGGATCGGAATCAGGAAAAATATTGAAATCGTCTGATCACTAATCAAAACACGAAGTTCACTCCGAAGTATTAATTGCGATTTCTTGACAGATCAGAACACTTTCCGTGTGATTTAGCTAACCAAGTTATGATCCTCTGGGGTGAAATAAAAGTAACAGCTTATTTACCAAAAGTTGAGTTTTCAGCTGACACCTCAACGTTGCCACTACAGACTGCTGGAGACAACATAACGTATCGAAACGAAGCAAAACGAAACAGCATTCACCCTAGGCGGGTTGAGTCGGCTCCCTCCGAAGGAGTAAGTTTCTAGTGAATATTTAATTCACAAGCAGTCCCCGATCAAGAGAGATGACGACGTTAGGTTTTTCAGTTTTTGCAAGGAGGTGTCAACATCTTATACCATATCTACATAACGTATTGAAATAACAATAACCCAACTACTATCCTACTGTACCATGGTTAGCCCCATGCCTTAGCTGGGGGCCCTCACGTTACATACAATGAAATAGGAAACACTTGTCCTTCCGTTGGGGATATTTTCAGTAGGATTGCAACTAGAGTAAATGTGGTATTGTGGTGACTACAATAATTCTAGCTAAGTGTAAGATAGACAAAGGATAACCGTACACTCCCACACTTTTGATGGCCTTGTGCCTAATTTGTCAAAATGTATTTGTTACGATTTTTCCCCAAATAAATAATTCAAAGTGTAGTATCTGTTTGGCCGATGTGACCTCTGACATTTTCTACGTCAAACTTGGGAATCTTTGTGGAATTTCGAACTGAACCGTTTATTTAATCCACAGGGGTGGATTGTTCTCGTCTCGTCAACCATCATCGAGTAGAAGTCTTAAGTAATTCCTTATAATATTATTAGTATCGCCTGTACTGAGGATTGAACCTTCAGCCTCCAGAAGACTGCCACTCAGAACTAATTACCACTTAGCACTTTATTCGTTGCGCAACAGGTCCAAGTAGTCAATTCATTATTCCAATCGTTGCATAATATTATTCAGCATCCAAGTGACAATCTACGTATCTCATTAACCTCGAGTGGCTTTTTTACATACAATGAAATAGGAAACGCTTGTCCTTCCGTTGGAGTGTTATCCTCACATTTCTTGAAGCATTTTTCTCTCGCAGGCTGGTTTACTAATGAAGACTCGAAAACAAATAAAAGGAATTTTTATCGCTCACTTTTTTCGATGTTATAATATTCTCTCAAACTCTTCTATATACCGTGGAGGGTCTGAGCCTTGACCCCCTAGTGAGAGACAGCACTGAAGACTCGTCTTCGCTGTTTAGTCCCAAAATTCGCTCTGACGTTTTGTTCCATTTGCGAGCTCTTCAATTGCTTTTGTTTTTCTACCCATTCAAATGCTTGTTTCTCTTCATAACTAACTAGCCTAGAAATCACTTTTGTTTCTTTTTCAAATCTCACAATAATAATAATCGCACTGACACACTGATTCTCATTAGATAACCAAAGTTAAGCGACGTGGAGCCTGGCTAATACCAGATGGGTGACCATTTGGGAATGCTAGGTGTTGTATGTCATCTTCCCATCTAATTGAATCTACATACATAAATGGTGATGTGAGTTTTATTTTTTTGTTGTTTTTATTTCCTGATGTTTTGAACACGATTTTTTATATCTTTCTTCTGATGAGTAACATTCATAGAAAAACCAGGATATATAACTCTGTATGTTGGCTAAGTGTTAACAAAACGGTCCGTCAAAAAATTATATTTTCAGAAATGATTAAAGACATGACTACAGGAATTTAACCTTCTCTTATATATATATATATATATATATATATATATATATATATATATATATACTATGTTCAAATTTTGTTGATCTCAACTCACTTGATATATATATATATATATATATAATTATCATTTCATGTATCCACATAAAATGTTATAAGGAGATATAATCTTTTATGTATCAATTTTCAGTATTTACTTCAACAGTGTTCAATACGTGAGTAGAGCAAGGTAGTAAGTTATGAAAATATATTTATGGCAATTAAGCTACACAGAGGCTTCCACGTTTCATCTCCGTAGCTTCATTGCCATAAATATATTTTCATAACTTACTATATACAGGGTGGGCAAAAATAAGGGTCCTATTTTTAAAAATTCATAACTTTTTTATTTATTGATTTTTTTTTTTTTTTAGAATAAGTAAAGGACCCCTTCCGAAGCAAGCATGAGCCGTATTAGCCCTAAGGAACGTACCCTCATTTAGAAAACATTATTTTTGCTTAAAAAACTCAAAACAGTGTAAAAAACAATACTTTAGTTTTTGTAAGTTTTAAGAAGTGTTTTTCGGCTAAAATTTGTTTTGTTTATTTCAAAAAATCTCGGAAGAGTCAGTCTACACACACATAAAGTTTGGTGAGTTTAACTTTTATTTTGTGGAAGTTATTCAAATTCAAGTTATTCAAATTTAAAGATAGGACCCTTATTTTGGCCCACCCTATATATGTGTGTGTGTGTGTGTGTGTGTGTGTGTGTGTGTGTACCTCTTATTCTTGATATAATAGAATTAATTAATATTTTTATTTTTTTAAAGCCAATTAAGTTTTTTCTTCAATCGAAATCGGCGGTGAAATAGTTTCTTGAGGTGGCCGCGTGGACCTGTTTTTGGTGCAGGAGTGAATAATAGGTCCTGAGGTATATCGTAATGGCAATTGAGGAGATTGTTGAGCAAAATGAGATCACTGCGTAATCGTCGGTGCTCAAGGGAGAAACGGTTAAGTATCTTAAGTCAGCTTTCATAGGGCAGATCCATTCGAGTAGCCATTCGTTGAACTCACTCCAGATGCTGGATATCACGTATTAGATAAGGAGCAGAGGTCTGGACACCATACTCTAACAGTGGTCTAACGAGGAAGACAGGAAGTCGCAAAATACAGTTAGTTTTGCAATAGACAATCTGTTATTCTTTTATCTCAGTCTTGTGTGCTTTCTTCGATCTGCTTTGTTTCAGCATCTTACCAACTTCGGCAATTTAACCGTTCCTTTGCCAAAATCATTTCAGGATCACCTCCTCCTTTCTAAGGAGTAGTGTAGTATATGTTTTGTGGTCCTTATACTATCCTCCCAGGGATTAATTTCACCTTTATTTTAGGGTAGTGTATTATCTGTCCCATTGTCACAGTACCATCCTCCCAGGCATTACCTTCTTTTTTTTTTGGTAGGGAGTAGTGTAGCATCTGTTCTATTGTCATAGAATTCCCAGGAATTATATTCTCCTTTATGTTGGGGGGGGGGGTATATTTTAGCTTAGATATTTCACCACCAGGGCAACATTTACAGCTTATATATATAGCATGTATAAAATAATGTTGGCCGGATGTTTAAAGTTAAATCTAATTTACATTTAAGCTGACAAGTTAAACTTTGATTCTGACTAGCCAACTTTCATTTGTTATTGTTGTACCATGTTAATTGCAATAAACCATCATGCTTTGTTACAAATTCTTTAAAAAATACTTAATCTGATCTAGCAATTTTCAAATATGTAGAAATTTTTAAATAGTCACCTCAAAAGGAAAATAACGCCAAGGGGATAACTCTTATTCTTTTAGTAAGAGTTATCGTTCTACACTTTCCGTTTTTTTATTCAAGATTTACTAACAGTTACGTTTTCTCATTGTTTTCTTTATAAACAAACGCAAATGTTTATTTATAATTTAGACCCTGATGGGCTATTGACCTATTCATTCTTTTTTCGGTACTGGTCCAGATTAGGCCCTAAGCTAAAATCGACTTGGCATCGGTAGTTTCCGGATGTTTACGTAGACGGCCGGAAAAGGGCGAATGAAAAGTCGGTTGACTGCGTTAAAAAAATATCATTTAAAGCAAGAATACAATTAATAAAAAAATAATTGGTTTTAATCAAATAATAGTAACGGTGCTGGGATTAGGGGTTAGGGTTAAGGTTAGGGGTTAGGGTTATAAAATGTTTGTTTTGTTTTCTGCATGAACAAGATTGGGGTATCTTTTACAATAATCCGCAGAGTCGCCAACGGGGTCTAAAAAACGAACGAGAACGGGATAAAAAAAAAAATATGCAACAAGTGACGGTGACCTACGTCGAGAATAGATATTTTCCTACTTACCTATGAAATTTGTTTGTATTTTTACGTACTATAAATGGGTTTTTATTAGATGTAAAAAATAATTTCTTGTTTTTTTTTGGCACGTATTTTTACTAAAACAAAATGGCGGCCCAGCCTTACCTCGTTACGATACCCCCCCCCCATCACTTGTCCAATGTTCGTGTGACAAAAATATTGATTTCTAATAAATAGCAGTTGAAACGGCTTAAAAATACAAACAAATGTCACAGATAAGTTGGAAAATAACTTTTTTCGGCTACAGTTACTTTTATTTGTTGTATATTTGTTTTTATAGCGTTTTCACTCTGCGGATTATTGTAAAAGATACCCCAAGATTGTTTTCTTAAGATAAATATCACTAAACAAGTGGTGAAATGTTTTCGTTTTTTGCATGAAAAAGTATAAGCGCTTCGGGATTTTCCGGCCGTCTACGTAAACATACTGAAACTACCGACGCCAAGTCGATTTTAGCTAGGGTCCTAATCTGGACCACTACCCTTTTTTCTTACTTCTTGCTTCGTTTTTATTAAATCGAAATCGGGTTAACGTTTAGCTTATATACTGAACATATCAAAAAAGGGTTATCCTACTAACGGTGCTCCCACACAGAATGCTATAAATTACGCGTATAAGTATTAAGAATGGTATTATGTTGTTTTGTTTTTGTTTTTGTTTTTTGGGGGGGGGGGTAAATAATATTAACCGAGGAATCATTTCGAGTTAAAACCCAAGTAGTATTACGCACGAAAACGTGCGAAAAGCACGGTTGAAATCTATTAACTATCGAAGAAATTCATAAATAATCCCAAGTTCTTCGAATATGGCCAACAAATGTCACGTTTTAGATCAAACGAAATGTGTTGAACGAAAAACGAACCCTTTACAGAAAACAATAAAGTTTACAAAAAGTGTTAATAAAAAAAATATTTGTTAACACTAAATTATTTTTATACCTAATTTAAATTTTTGAAATAAAATAATATATATTTCCAATTACACATGGCTTTGCTTCGTTTTGTTTCTCCAGGTCAACAATTCTGTTTTTCTATCGCATCGTCCGACATTTTTTCCCCTCAAGGCGATAAGTTTTCTTTTCTATTTTACTAATTAATAGTACATTGATTTTACTCAAAAAAACTTCCTACAATCATAATATGAAAAAAATATATTATATATATATATATATATATATATATATATATATATATATATATATATATATATATATATATATATATATATATATATATATATAAACTTATCTTACTAAAATATTTTGACTATCGTTAGTAGGATAACACCAAAAAAGAAGGTGATTATACAACATGAGGATATTTACAAAAGAAATTTGAACGTAATGGATCCCGGGCAATACCGGGCCACTACATCTAGTAACGCTTAACACGGATTCTTCCGACAGTGTGAATATTTATGCTGAGTCATATAGTCTGACTCAACGACTACGGACAAACGATCTGGCGATGATTCAAGTCGGATATTATTATGTCACTTTTCATTGCAACCCTAATAAATCTTTAGCCGGAAAAAGAACATTGACACAGCGTTTTTGTTTGTTCGGTTTAAGGAAAAGGGCAGTTGTTAAAAATCATCGAAGCAATGTTGAATAAGAACTTCTGACTTTCGTAGGAAATAAATACGCCTGTAGGGAATTACAACATAAAACAAAACAAAAACTAAATAAGTTCCCAGAAGGCCCCTTACCGGAACGAAGAAAGGAAAAGAAAGAAAAGAGGGACTTCCGAGAGAACAGAAAGTGTTCGAATTAAATGTATTTAGGCAGCAAGATTAAATTTTTTTTTTTTTTACTTTTGTTCATCCCAAACAAGGGCTCTTGTATAGATCGGGTACACGGGCGAAATTTATTTTAGAAGAGTTCTAATGGTGTAAGGGGCAAATAACTCTCTTTTTTTAGTACACAATTTCTCCGAAAATGGAAAATATCCATTTGTTAAATAAGAAGTCATGCAAATTCAATATTTGAGAAAATCAACAGTATATTGATAGAACATTTATTGAAGAAAATAGAATTTGGGAAAATCAACAGTATATTTTTTCATTTTAAAACGAACAGCCATCGGTTTTGGTTTAAAACATTTGATTTTTTTTTATAGTTTAAAAAATAAATTTATCTGGTTTTTTTTTTCTTCTCTTGATTTTGTTTTTTTAAATGGGATAGAATTCAGAAATTTGTTCAAAAAGACTCTGTAGGGGGGTTAAATTCTGATAAATAGGATAAGCCACCACTTTTTGTTGAGTACTTGTTAAATATAATAATTTGCGCATATTCAAGGCATTCACGTCGATTACGTCCATTTTCGGAGAAGCTAGAAATTATGTACTTAAAAAAAAGAGTTATCTGCCCCTTACACCATTGGAACTCTTCTAAAATAAATTTCGCCCGTGTACCCGATCTATACAAGAGTCCAAACAAGTTATATTGCTACTGAAGCGTATAAGACTACTGTGATAACGGTCAGATTTATAGAGGCAATCTGAGTGGGGAGTTTGGCAGTAAGATGTTTGTCCATATTACATTTAAATGCCTACATGTTTATACAGTTGTGGAAACAGGGAGCAGGAAGGGAATTCCAAAATATAACGGTGTGAGAAAATAAGCTATTAGAGTAAGAAAATCTATCGACATATAGGAACCCATACAGTGACGGGGCGTGATTTTGCTGCTAGCTAGTCGGGTGGGTCGGGGATATTTACGTTGAGTGCAGCAAATTCGTCGGAGAACATTTAGTGGAAGTACTTATAAAACAAGCACCGAGATACAACACTGCAGCGATGTGACAGGGGATGGATCTTGGCAGACAGTGCGAGACCTATTAGGTTAGAAATTCTTTTTTACACTCTGTCCAAGAGGGAAAGGCTAGTGGTTGGTGCACCAGCCCAGATGTGACAACAATACTCCATGCACGTGACGCGATGCGATTTCTAGTCATCTACTCTTAGCTGCGGCTATCATACTTTTACAGTGGTTTCTTGATGATATAATCTTTTGCCTATTTTCAGCTTACTATGGTGGTTGAAATGGCGAAATGCTTGGTGCCTATGTCCAATAGCAGCTGCACAGGTCGAAGTGAACCATTAGGAAGAGTGAGGCTAGCTATGGAATTTTCACGTGGGGATTAAATGCTTCTATCCCTGTTTTTACCCATTCAGTAACCCCCTCTGCACACTGTTCAGCAGGGAGAGAAAAGGTTTTACTCCAAGGTGCATCTCTGATGAGATCTCTGAAGGATTTACAATCAGCATGTCAGTAGTATCTTGTTTTGACTAACGATGCTTCTGTTTGGGGTCAGAGGTTTATGGTGATATCAACCATTATTATGAGGTGATCAACATTCTCGAGTAAGATATAGGCATCTGTCACACAAGTCTTGGGCAGTGTTGTCAGGAATAGGTCGAGAAGTGAAGCTTGCTGGTCCTCACGATCTGGGAGGTGGGCCAGAAAGGTGACAGTTGTTGTAAGGGAATGGGCAATCGAGAAGCTACACGTGCTGTTACTAGCTCGGTCTATAGAGATCGTTAAACTGATTCACTTACTGTGGTGGACATTAAAAACATTAAATACATAGATTTGGGCCCTCAGATTAGAGGAAAGTGCTGTGGCGATACTATCAAAGACAGTCAATGAGGATACAGTCCTGGGTCGATGGGAACGATAGAGGAAGTATAGGTAACTAACGCTGTGTTGTAAAGTTAAACGAAAGCCAATGTAGGGCTGATCTTCAGATTCTAGACTTTAGTAAAGGAGAGGATGTTACGGATATAAACAAAGAGCCTGTGCATGTTTTTCTGAGTATTTACGGCAGAGTGTGAGGTATCCTGGTATATTAAAATAATTAAATATTGAGGAGTTTAGGTTAGTTTTACAATGTGCTAGGATATCAGAGGATTTTATCTTGAGGAAGGATTCTACATCGTCAAAATTAGTTCTAAGTCCTCGGATATTTGTGAAAAAGAGCCTCAAGAGAGACAGTGATTTGGTTGCTTTTTATCGTTTTTTTTTCATTTTCTATTTTCATTTTTGTTTTCATAGAGGTGGTTTGGACAGTGTGGATGTTTGTTGGGTGTTAAAAACAAGGTGTTCACAAGTAGACTATTAGCCGAATCCGTATCTATGGGGTTGTGGTTTTGGGAATGCCCACTGGAGATAAGTGCAGGGTCCCTTTCCACACACGACATAGCACCATAGTTACCCCGATATTATACAACTGTTGGTAGAGCATCAACTCTTAGAGCTACCTAAGAGTTAGGGATCTTGTACTACCAGTCAGAAACAGCAGCCAGACAAGCTGTCAAACCTGTACTATCAATCTGTCAAAACACAAGCGGTCCAGACTAGTCATGTAAAACTAAGTGACAAACAAGTATCCCCATGTTGTCCAGAAAAAGAGAAAAAGAGATAGAGAGTGGGACGGCGTTCATTGCCCTCGTCAATAAAAAAGGCCAAGCACTGGGAGTCGCTGAAGTTTCTCTCTTATGGTACCTCTGCACCTGATTAATAGACAAAGAAGGAGTTAAAGCCAGGCAATAGGTGGAGCCTATTTACTCCTTAAGCAATTGCAGGTTTGCAAACCGGATATTTTGTTTGAGTCTTCAGCTCTAGGAAGGTTGTCCTCCATGACTAAGGAGGACTCCCTCCTCCAGTGGTTCAGTGACAAGATATCTATAGTGATGATATCAATCAGATTTTATATCAGTTTTTTTCTCCTAGATGGATAATCTGACAAGATCTATTGGTCAATCTCGCTGAGTGGGGTAATCCTAAGCCTGGGCACTATACCAGGTATTTTTACACTTCCCCTTGATAAAATAATAACTAAGGATAATATAATTAAGTTTTACTAATAAAAAACACTTGCGTCCATAGCCAGTGACACGACGATTGTTCCAACCCAACTGAATATTTTTTCAAACTTTTTCTCTTTTTTCTTTTTAATAATAACGAAAAACTTGTATTCTTTGAAAATACTGTAACTTAATTACTGGACTAATAATATTGCTCCTGGATAACGTGGCATTCAAAACAGCTGCTCTATCAAGTATATTGAGCACTTTTTGATTATAACCAAATGTAATACTGTAAACTTACTTTTATTTTTCCCATTTTTTCTTCACTAGTAAAATATTAAAAAAACAAAACAATAGAGGAATCGAGAGCAAAGATGAAGTGATCAAATTAAAACCTGCTTACTGATAAAAGACGCTTGCGTTTGTAGCCAGTGAGAAAACAATTGTTTTCGATTTTCTAGAATATTCCGATTCAACTGAACTTTTTTTACTTTTTCTTTTTTAATAATAAAGACCTATCTGAAACTTTGAATTACTTGAAAATATTGTAATTTAATTAGGTGATTAGTAATAATAATAATAATAATAATGATAATTATAATGATGATGATGATGATGTCTTTCAATAATCATATTTTATTTCAGTACATCACGGAGCCAGAAACCATAGACTATACTGTATAGATGGACTGTGAGCTAGAAAATATTTAGCGATAATTATGTATAAAATGTTAAATAGTAAAAGGTACGTTTGCTAGTACATATCTGGTGATTTAGGTCATCAGGTCAGCGAGTATGTACTCAAATATCACCTAAACCTGCTGTGGCTGGAAGCGGACATGACATCAAATGGCTCAAAGAGAGAGGGAGCGAGAGAGGTAAGTCAGTTTGGGAGTGAACAGCATGTGTAAAGAATGACTTTGGATCAATATGAACTAAGGAGCTAAGGGCCTCAGGTGTCCATAACCTTGAACATCCTCCACTGCTAGCAGAAGTGAAGACGACGTCAGCATCTTAATAAATGATCTTCAAATTTAGAATATTTTCTTTTCTTTGTGCTTTTGTGAGACTTTAATTCCAGATCGGGAATTTGCGTCATGGACACGGGAAGAAAATGGTTCAGTCACAGGAGGAGTAGATTTAATTGTGCTGTTATGAGTTGTGATTTGCATTCAATAACAAGGTATGTTTATGAACTTCCATGTTTTTTTTATTTGATTGTGACTTACAAGACATTGAAGCTCCCCTCAGGGGGAAGGTATATGTAGCAATACGCTTGTGAACAGCAATCCTGTAAAGCATTATATTCGTAGATGTTCGCATCAGTACTCAATCCGACAGATCAGGGACTGGCTTGAAGCACCAGGCCCTCTTCTGTTGGGAGTTAGGTATGGTCTGGTTCAGTCCAAGTGTTATAAAAAGCATATGGTAGCAAGAAAAACAAATACAGGAGTTTAGATTTAAACAGTGTGCGTTAATTATGAACAGATACAAGATATAAGGAAGTGTGGGTTTTGACCTGTGATGTGTAACCAACGGGGTCAGTGCAAATATTCATAATTTATGGTAGTAGTTAAACATACCGGTTGTCAGGGTAACAAGGATAGGTTGTCTTAATATAATGGAGTCATGTCGACAAAAGGTGACCTTCCGCTTGTTGGCTTCTAGTGAATGACACTGAGTACGACTGTCAAATGTCGGAGTCCCGGTGTGATTGCTGCCTGATGCTGGGTCATGTGATATTTTTTTCCAGTGTTTGACGAAAAATAACACTGTCCTATGAAATTAGCCATGTGCTCAAAAAAAAAAAAACAAGAAAATAACAAGGCAGACAAACAGTGAGAAATCTGTTTTTGTATTGCCACTTGGGCTTACGGTTAGTGGTAAGGTTAAAGAAGGGTATGTTTTTATAGCTTTTAAGTTAAAATTAAATTAAAATTTTATTCTTGTTTAAATCGATTTAAAAACGTGATTATAGCCTGTGGCCAGTGTTGTTGACATCCAACTCCAAAGAGATAGGAACAAAAAATGTCCTTTAGAATTCAGAAAACTGTGTTCTTTTAATTTCTACTTTCACCACAGTGAGCACGGCACACGAGTATTCAGCACACAATCTTGTTGTAACACGCATGAGTATGTGCTCCAACTCTGGTGCGATCATGGTGATTAGAGAACAAATCATGGTGTACCCAATTCCACTTTTAAACAGTTTGGAATTGCAGAAATAAAGCAGACTTGGACGGCGGCACCAGAATAACAACAGGGATGGCACATCGGGTGTAACTGAACAAAATGAGATCTAAAATTCGTAACACTAGGACATGCACCATTCCAGGCATTACCTTCTTTCTTCGAGGAGGGGTTTGTTTACTGCCGATCGCCTGAGGCACTCCTACTGAGCAATATCATAACATTTCAATATTCAGGGATCAAATAATGTTTGCAATACATGACTACTACTACAACCACTAGCACCGTCACTACCACTACTACTACTACTACTAAACATTGACTAGGGTTTCTTTTATTGAATTAAATGCACAATAATTTCTTAATTATGTGGACAGTATTTGGGATGGCGGCTTTTGGAACTTATATATATATATATATATATATATATATATATATATATATATATATATATATATATATATATATATGTGTGTAAAGGAGTAAGACTACCAACATTAGTAAAATGTTTTTTTTCAACATTTATTTATTATTTTGTTATTTTATAATTTTATAATTTTATATAACACGTTTCAAGCGGTAGTCCGTTTTCATCAGATATGTAAATCCATTTGAAGAAATGTTTTTCGATTTGAAAGAGTGTTGTTTCATTTGAGAAAAGTTGTTATTGTTTGGCGTTTTTCTCAAATGAAACAAAACTCTTTCAAATCGGAAGACATTTCTTCAAATGGATTTACATATCTGATGAAAGCAGACCACCGCTTGAAACGTGTTATATAAAATTATAAAATGATAAAATAACAAAATAATAAATAAATGTTGAAAAAAACATTTTACAAATGTTGGTAGCCTTAGTTCTTTACATATATACTTTTCTCTCGTTGGAACTGCACTAATACTGCACTACCCTCTTTTCTATATATATATATATATATATATATATATATAGTATAGATTTTTATTTATACAAACATTATTGGTTTCACACGTGCATACATGTTTCAGTAGTCCTCTCCAATAGGGGAATATACTGAATAAGGACATTTGCAATTTCTCATTTGAGTTTCTCTAAAGGTCTGAGGAAGTTGACTCTCTATTAGAGAGTACAACTGAAACATGTATACACACATATGTAACTAATAATATTTGTATAAATAAAAATTTATACTAAAAACAGCTCTAGTTGTTATTGAGCACTTTTTATAAACACTAGAGTTTCAATGGATTAACATCTAAGTTAGGTATGTATATATGTTTATATATTTGTAACTACAGGATTCACTCCTAGACTAATTAACCGATCATTATGAATTTTGGAACATAGCTTCTAGGCGTAAGTGGTCCAAATGTGGGCTGTATTTAGTTTAATTCAGTTTTATGCAAAGGGTGGTAAAAAGGATCAAACCTTCAAACTCCAGAAGACTGTCACTTGCTAATCAACAATGCGTTTCACCGTCGTGTGGCTACGGACAGATTTGTTTTTCATTGTATGAAATGGTGCATTTGTTTTGGTTCTCTACGAATCACAATTTTGAAATATCAGAAACCAAACAACTCCCTGCCAAATTCGTGACCATAAAAATAAACCCTCTATGTGCCTAGCGTCAGGCAGAATTTCCATAGACAGAGCTTTTTTTTGCAAATGGCTTCCCACCTGTGGAACACATTGCCACGGGACTGCTTCCCTGCTAATTGCTTGGTTGTCTTCAATGTCTACAAATTCCTTGTCATGGATCGCCCGAAAGTAATCAAACGCACGCAGTTCATATCATGTTGGTTTTGCATTCAAATGCTTAGCGTTCCTATTTACTTGCCTCCCCACGAGGGCAGAGTTAGACACAAGGTAGGATTTTAATGTGGGGAAAATCCAGCTTTCCTAAGGGGCACTCTGGATTGGAACAAAAATAAAATTTGCCTCAGTCTAGAAAGACTTCTCCTTCACAGAAAAAACTAAGTGCAGCATCAGAACAGATACAACACTTTGCTCCTAACCCAAAAAATTCGAATTCTTAGTGTTGTCTGCCTTTTTACGTTTTTTTTTTATTGTTGTTGTTTTTTTTTTTTTTTTTGTTTTTTTTTTGGGGGGGGGGGGGTCAAATCGTAAACTGCTTTGGCCATTTCAGGTCTGTTCCGTCTGTTCTGTAAAAGCACCAAGAGATTTCAACGGGCTCTATTCGGCGATATAATGCACAAAGATTAACTAAGTAAAAAACGCTGACTGTAAATGTTATTTTCCGTGTGAAATTAGGCGTGTCGTTCAGAAAGCTGTGCGGGGGTAACAGTTTGGCCGTGACTGATCTAATCTTTCAAAAGTTATCTTGAGCATTTTGTGATATAGGAAACCCATAGTGTAGGTTGGGGTGGCGGTGCTGGGATTGCTGGATGGCTGGGGCGGGAACTGAGCGGAACAAAGGGAGAATTTGATACGTTGAGAACAGCTGCCACGGCTGTTATGTGCATTTTTAGTGATTGACAAAGAACATGGATATAAATAGGAAGAAAGCAAAGGTAGACACGCGTCGATATGTTTCCTTTTCTCGGGAAACCAAATATCGATCATGTTATGTTATACCTACCTATCTACTGATCTGCTCCATCGCTAACCTACAGTGTGCACAGCAGGCATTAACCAAAGTGGCAATCATGTAGTATAGTTAACAGCCGAGAAATAGAAGACAAATAACTATACAACACATAACTTTTATCAACATGCAATAAAATTTTATTTTCTACCGACCTACATAGTTTCAAAGTTCTGAAACTGTTAATTTTTATTTCACTATATGATTTCGTCGATATCTGTCTTTTGTATACAGTACAGAATCTAATATGACCGACTCATCTGTGTACTTGTTTGTGTTTCATTCTTTAAAAATACTTTTAAAAAATGACTTAATTTACCACTTACCTTAAGTTCGACTGGCAACCCCACCGACATAGGGTTAGCGGTAGGGTAAGCCTTTGCTTTTACTATCTTTTAAGCCTGAAATCTCCAAACAAAATAGACCGCCATCTTTGATTGGCTCGTATTTGGCTAAGTCAAAGTAATGATAACATATTCAGAGATAATAAATCTTACAATCAGTGTTAACATTTTAAAATTATACAGGTTGGTAGAAAATTAGATTTTAATGCGTTTGATAAAAGTTATTTGTTGTATATTTTGTTAGTTTCGATTTAGTTAACTATACTGCATGATTGCCACCAAAACATTTAAAAATTATTATTTTTTTGTCATTCGTTGACTTGGCCTTAAAGCAAAACTTAGATTCAGCCCCAGGCGGCCAATCCTCACCAGGCAGTAGTGTCGAGGCTCTTCGACCAGGGTCCAAGATTAGCTTTCAAGGATGTACCTACATGTGTTGGATATGGAAAAAATACCGGAACAAAGAGAAAGAAAGTTATGTGTTTGGGTTTTTATAGTATGGCGGATTTTCGGGACTGTATATTTCTTGTGTTTTGATTGACTGAAAGAAACTGCTGATTTGAGCTTTTGTCCAATCGAAAGTCGATACGTAATAACAACATTTACTGCCTCTGCTACTTCGAACAAGGTTCACAATAGCACTGTTTGGATAATGTAGGTACAGAGAATAGTGCTCGAAAACGATAACCTTTGGCCGATTGTACAAAGTTACAAATGATGGGGAGGTGCACTTTATAATTACGTGAAGGGTCATAGGTCACAGTGTATGACGGGAGACAAGAACCAAGATATCTGATGTAGACAACACTTAAAAACACAGCAATCGGCAAGACACGCCTAAGAGGAACAGCTCTCGGATGAACAAAACGTTATTAGAAGCAGCAGCGGTAGTGAATGTTGTTTTTACACATCGATTCCTGATTGGACAAAAGCTCAAATCAGCGTTTTCTTTCCATCAATCACAGCACAAGAAATATTCAGTCCCGAAATCTCGCACGTACTATTAAAATAACAAACAAACACAGCATTTCTCTTTCTCTTTCCTATTTTTGCTGCCACAGACAACACAGATGCGAATGTGACAATCTAGCTAGTCCCTTTAGGGCCTGAAAGACTCTCGGCAAGCAGCATGTTCCCCACGAGAGGCATTCACAAATTACGGTATGCCCAGTGAAACACACACACCGCTCATCGAACGCACATGTACACAAGTTTATAGACACACACTCTCTCACTAACAAAACAGGGGCACGCTAATAAACACACACATATCTTCATGCCTATCTTATTTACACACATGTAAATGTACAAGCCAGCATGTGTACTCAATTTCGCCTAAAAAATAAAGCAATTCTTCTTTCACCAGAACGTTCTTGGACTCTTTACCTAACTTTATCTTTCGTTACCACACGAGTTGTCTATACAAAATAAATATAGTTTTGTCAATTTCAAATCCAATATACAACATATCGGATAAATAATCTAAGACGTTAATATACATCACCAAATACAAAGCAAAATACACCTCACTACAACATATTCCCCTTGTTTTTCTTACTCTAATCCTACCCAGGCATTAGCTCATTTTGGATAGAGTATTGATTTACTCCTCTCCAGGAGTTAGGCACAAGGCCAGTTTTATCTTACTCCCACAAGTAAGATGTGACCCAAGGTCGGGTCGGGAAAGTGGGGTTTAAAAATTGCCTGGGCAGCCCCGTCGGCATTCCCCGGTAGGGGCGCCTCAGGCAGTAAGCAATAAACTTACTCCTCCCCAAAGAGGGGAGGCGAAGCCTGGGAAGGTGGACCTCCTAGAACTGCACAGGACATACCCATAGACAGACGTAAATCAAGCCCCGAAGGCCAAGACAATACCAGTCTATGGGGTGCAGTATCCATCGGAACAGATACTACACTTTGATCTTAGCCAAAATGTACATATATTTTCCGAAAAAAAAAAGGTTTTGTGTCAAGCAAAATTTTTTTTAAATTATTTTTAAAATAACAACTGCTTCTTCATAAGCATAAAATGAGAGCATTGGTAATTACAACGTCTGAATCTTATAAGCCAAATGAATCTTCAGATTTACAGAAAAAACGACTTACTTTTTAATATTTTCACGAAAAACTTCCATTTATTCCTTCAATATACGCGACGAATAATCTCTATGGCCTGCCATTGTTTTATTTTTAGAGAGTTCGCACTGAAATATTTTGCACAGAGTTATCTTTCCTTGAAAATCACAAAACAACAACATAAAGCAAACCATTGCCACTTACAGAATATATATATATATATATATATATATATATATATATATATATAATATTTGTTTTGTTTATTATCTATGTACGTATACGTTTCATCCTTTATAACCGGGACTCATCAGCATAGAGATATGACTCTTCACTACTGGTTATGCGATTCGAAACCCCGGATTCCGAGTATTTTACAACTCGGATCCCGACATCTAGAACCACTGGGCCACCGCTGAATAGCGAATAAATAGTGATAATTTTCACACTTTATATGGCGGCTTGACGTCATAAGAGCGTTCTACTTAATGAAAGGAGTGATGCATTTATAGCTAACGACGTCATGCTGTGTTAATACTACACTTACAGTGCCCATCTAGACAGGGTTTCTAGGAGCTACAAATAATAAATATTTGTTTTGTTTATTATCTATGTACGTATACGTTTCGTCTTTTATAATCAGGACTCATCAGCATAGAGATATGACTATTCACTACTGGTCATGCGATTCGAAACCCCATATTCTGAGTATTTTACAACTCACATCCCGACATCTAGAACCACTCGGCCAACAGTGATAATTTTAACACTTTATCCGGCGGCTTGACGTCATAAGAGAATTCAACTTAATGAAAGGAACCATCCATTTATATATATATATATATATATATATATATATATATATATATATATATATATATATATATATATATATATATATATATAAAAATTTCTAGTGGTACAAAATTTTATTAAAGCAAGGAATATAGACGTCTGTGACATTTTTGGGGGGTGGAATGAAATTGAAAGTGTAAAAACGAGAGGAAATTTTTTTTTTAAATACATGAATATACTAAGTCGACTTTCGTCCACGCTCATCAGAGTAAATACGTGTAAATAATTCAAGCATTATGACTAAAAACTTTTAAAAAGTAGAATGAAGACCAGTGACAAGTTTATATATATATATACATCGGTATTAACTCAGTGTTGCCCATGTGGAGACATATTGCTAGTCGGAAGGTTTCTTAGGAAAAGAAACTTTTGCCTTGAAAGAAAAGTTTAAAATAACATCTGCAATATGAGGTCAAGTAATAAAAAAACCTTAGCGTGGTGGTGTTTTGAAGAAAATTCGTTTTATAAATAACAAGATTTAACATTTCTTATCTGTTCAAGAGATGGTGCTATTTTGTCAACATTTCTAATGTTTCTTATCTGTTCAAGAGATGGTGCTATTTTGTCAACATTTCTAATGTTTCTTATCTGTTCAAGAGATGGTGCTATTTTGTCAACATTTCTAATGTTTCTTATCTGTTCAAGAGATGGTGCTATTTTGTCAACATTTCTAATGTTTCTTATCTGTTCAAGAGATGGTGCTATTTTGTCAACATTTTAAGTCATATTCTAAATCAATCAAAATTTGAAAATCTTAAAAGCAAAAAAAACTTGTTGAGGCTGCGTTTCTTAAAGACAGCTGTAAAATGGAAAACAGTTTTAATGAATCGAAACAAATTCGTTTTATTTAATTATTTTAAATTTTTAAAATACCAATAAAAATAATTGTTTAAATGTTTAAACCTTTTTTAAGTACATTTTTCACTGAGATATTCTTTGTTTAATTTTTTTTATTTTTGTTTTATGAAACGAAGAAAATCTTTCTTTTTTTTCAAATAAATTTCTTTACGTTCTAATATATTTCACTTATTTTATAGACCTAACCGATAATTGCCCCTAGTGATCCTAGATGTAATGGAAAAAATATTTAGATTCTGTGAAAAATGTAACTCTTATTGAAACGTATTTGAATGATTTAACTGTTAACATACAGATTACTATAACAAACAAGCATGGACTTTTATAGAGAGAAATATACTATAAAGTAAAGTCGGCCTATTTCTCGAAGTTTGTTCTGCCCTACAATTAAATATTTTATTCTGAACGGTCCTTTCCTTTTCTTTAATAGGAGGTCATGTTGTAAAGAAGGATGAAATGTAATTCGATTCATTTCTTTGCAAATATACTTTATCCTACTCGGAAAATTTTCCTGAAAAAAGCCTACTTTGCTAACAACAGTAAATTTAAATTTAAAATGACCACTATCTTTGCTATCAGCAGCAAATTAAACTACTAATAGTAAATACTACTAATATAATACATCATTGCATTTATTATTATTATTATTATTAAATAATAGTTAAATAATATAATATTAATTTTATATAGAAACAAACGTGCCAAACATTAATAACTCTCTGGAAATAAATGTGTGTGATCACTTTCCGTGTAGCTGTGTGTGTGAATGTTTCTTACCTCTACATGACTTACATTTTTCTTTAATTAGTGTAACTTGATGAATTATTGAAATAGCCAATGAAGTAGTGTAAAATGACTTTTTTATTACTATATAGATTAAAAACTGGTCAGTTTTTGGTAAGCGTGCAAAATTCGAAATTGACTTTAAAGCCTTTGAATTGTCGATTCGAAAGTCACTCCTGTCTTGAATTAAAATTCAATTAAAGGTATAAATATTGCATTATGCTTTCTTTAAGATCATCATCATCATCATCATCATCATCATCATGAACTTAGGTTTAATGTCCGTTTTACGGAAACTGACTTCCAAACTAACCTATCTCCGCCAGGTCTTCATTTATCCCTCTTTCCCTTAGGTGAATTTTTATCACTTACTCTCGTGTTTTTCTTGCCTTCCCTTGTGAAATGAACCTACTACTTCAACTGTTACCCGAGAACTCTCATCCCTTCTTTCAACGTGGCCATATCATCAAAGTCTACTCTTCTGCACACATCTTTCTATACTGTCCAGATGTAATCTCCCTCTGAGGTCATCAGAACTAAGCCTGTCTTTAAGACTCACATTGCACACTCATCGTATCATTTTTTTTCACAGAATGAAAACAAATAGCACATAAAAAAAATGTTTTATCTAAAAAGAAAAGCAAAAAATAAAAATGAATAAAAATAAACATTTTCTCTGTAAAATAATGAACACACCATGTAAATTAGATTGCAAAATGATAGAACTCTTTACTTGTATATAATCGTTTTTGCTGCAGTCAAGCTAATTTTTTTATCCAGCAGTTGGGAGGAAAGTAAATACGACTTATTTAAAAACAATGTTGGAAATATGTTCAATTTTTCGACAGTTTATTTTAAGGGGCAGATGGAACAGGAAAAAGGGCGGTCCTTTTTTTAGGAGCGGGAGTGGGAGCCCTTCCCAAACTAGTGGAGCGGCTAAAGTGCACATGTACATGCACTTTTGATAGGTGCACTTGATTTCATTATAATCATTTATTATTACTAGCAAATATATGCTTCCTCTGGTCGCATATTTTGCTAGTTTGGGAGAATGGTATCATGACAAACGAACATATACTACACTGCCCCCCCCCCTTCGAGGAAGAGGTAATACCTGGGAGGATGGTCTCATGCAAACAGAACAGATACTATACTACCCCATAAAGGAGGAGGTAATGTCTGGGAGGATGGTCTCATGACAACAGAACAGATATTACACTACCTCAAAAAGGAGGACGTAATGCCTGGGTTAATAATATCAATACCACAGAATAGATACTATCCCGACCCAAAGGAGAAGGTAATGTCTGGGAGGTTAGTCTCATGACAACAGAACAGGAACTACACTACCTCCCCACCCCCACCCCAATAAAAAGAAGAACGTAATGCCTGGGAGGATGTTCTCATCACAACAGAACAGGAACTACACTACCTCCCCTCCCAATAAAAAGTAGAAGATAATGCTTGGGAGGCTGTTATCATGACAACAGAGCAAATACTACACTACCTACTCGCTGAATTTAGTATTGAAAGATAGTACATTAGTCTGAAATAGTATAGTAAACTGAATTAAGCAATAAAATAGGACAATAGTACAATGAATAGAAGTAATAGTATAGGTTCGGCTTCAGACAGACAGACAGACAGACAGACAGATATCAAATCTCCATTATTAATAGATTTAATAAAATATACATAACTTTAATATTTTCGTCTTCTCCGTCTTCAAGAATATATTAACCCACCGAGGAAACTATCAAGAGAACATTTTCACGGACAATATGACAGAACTCATGAGACAATATACAGCATTCATACAACAGTGCTAACAACATATATAAAACTAGCAAGACCTGTGTCCGTGCGTTGCCCGGGAAAACTGGGGAACCCAATAAATTCCTACTACCACCCCTGAACTCCCTATAGTAGTTTTATTCGATTTTCAACTTTTAATAAGTGGTAATTATTGTGTTCTTTAATTATTAAATTAATAAATAACTAGCAGGGTGACCCGACGTTGTTCGGGATTGAATGAGGATCACTACTATGTATTTTTTTTTATTATGCTCATAACACCAGATTAGTTACTTTGTTTTTACTGAAGCTGAAATGTTGGGGGCACATAAATATTCAGGACATTGAGGATAACATAGAGATTTGGGACCACTTCCATTGCAATCTCCGGAGAATTTTATACATAAGATATAAATTTCACTAAAGTAGGATATATTTGAAGTTTTAAGGAAGTTATGCCCTCAGTCCCCTTAGATTTGGGAACACTTCCATTGTCTTCCCCAGTAAATTTTACATAAGAATACACTTTTAGATTTTATGTAGATTTTCTAACCTTTTTTTCTATAGGTAACACACAGAACATCACACATACACATAAACACGGACATTGAGTTTCATATGTATAGAAGATATACTAGAAAAAAATGTACCCCGTTAAGTCACCCATTGAGCTCTTGTTAGATTGTTTGAATCAGGAAAAGTGAGTTTGCAAAGCTAGTTAAATGTTTTCAAATATAAAGACAAAATCGAAAATTAGTCTTTCCGTTCACGATATCTCCCCTCCCCCTCTCTTTCTCTCCAGCTATGGGTTATAAAGTATTAATACATTCCTTTATTACTTTTGATTGTTAATAAATACAGAGAGAGAGAGAGAGAGGGGGGGGGGAGAGATAGGTGGAAGCAAGAGCGGTAGACATTATATGAAATAAGAACAAGGGGTCAACAACGTACAGTGAGAGAGGGTGAAAGTGATAGGTAGTAAGAGATAGGTCACTTCATAAGTTAATTGTTTGATTCTTAAGCAAATGACTGGAATATCGTCAGTACTAGTTGCCTTGCAGGCATCAAGGTTCTTGAAAAGTTTAACAACACCCTGGATAAATATATGGATGTAGTTTAGGGTATTTTCAATCGTGGAAAAATTTTTCAAAAAGTTTAGCTTCATCAGATGCTGAAGAGATCATCTTTGGTCAACTTATAATGTTTGTTATTCTCTAAAAACTCATGGGAACCAAGTCTCAGTTCAGCAATTCTGGAGTTAACATGTGACTCTTTTACGTATTCTATAACAATTTTGCAATGGTTGTGGCCAGTTTTAAAGGTGGCTTTTCTTTCTCCGCATCTATTTCATTGAAAGCAATTAAAGTAATGGTTTCTGTGAGCAATGGCGACGGCACACTCAGCGATGTATCGTGATTGTCTGTTTTGTCTTTGTTGAAATTTTTTAGAGGATATCTTGTCTTCTTCTGTTTTGAGTCGTCCATCAATTGATGGCGAAGCATTCATGAAGTTCGTGCGGCATGATGCTCGCTCACTCATTGCGGCCAGAAGCTCCAATCCCAAGAGGCCAATGTTCTTCTCCAGAAGAGTCTTGATAATAATTTGAGACCTCCTAGCCCGTCGCTTGACCTCTGAGGTCCACAGAAGCACTTTTCTAGCAGGTTCATCATGTTCAGGTACATGTCCAACCAGCACCAAAAGTCGGCGTTGAACAACTGCAGATATGCGTGGAAGGTAACTGTTCTAACGCCGACTTTGTAAAATGCATAAAACTCTTAACATCGACGATTAACAAATGAGATATATTGGAAGTGACATGGGACACCTTTTTTATTAAATGGAGTGCAAAGGAATTTTAGAAATCAAAGATCTGAAACTGTTCCGATCAGCCCTTGAGTATCGATACACTCTGTGATGGAAAGAGACATCGTCATCATCATCATCATTCATATTTGATTTAACGTCTGTTTTACATGCTGGCATGTGTTGGACGACTTTAAGAAATTGACTTCCAAACTAACCTATCTCTGTACAGGTCTTTATTTACCCTCGTTCCCTTATGTCAATTGTTATCACTTCCTCCTATTTTTTCCTTTGCCTTATCCTGTGAACTGAACCTGCTACCTCAACTGCTCTACATCTACTAACCTAAGAACTGTCATCCATTCTTTCAATGTGCCCATACTATCGAAATTTACTCTTCTGCACACATCTCTCTATACTGTCCAGATTTAATCTTCCTCTGAGGTCATCAGATCTAAGCCTGTCTTTAAGACTTACATTACATCATATTCATGGTATCATTCTCATATCATTTCTCTCGATGCAACGCATGCCCTCTACTCTCACTGGTCAGGTTTCACTTCCATACATCACACTGCCTAATAGACTCTACAGTGGTAACACTGTTGGTTAGTAATGTTAGAAGTTCCCTGAACTTACTCCATCCACTCCTAATTTTTGCAATCACACTAGCACCTGCTCCACCCTGTGCTCCAATGGTATCACCAAGGTAAAACTTCGACAACCTCAGTAACAACAACAATAATAATAATGATAATAATCTGAAATATTAAGGAAATTCTTTGAGAGTAGAAATTAACTTACATAACCAACTAACACCGATCAACAACAATTAAGTTGAAATAAAGAAATAGAAATAGAACAAAAAATATTTAAAAAAATATTACACGAACCCAATGGAACTGAAACTACCAAAAATCCCATCATCTAAACCCCAACCCCACCCTACCCTGTGAACAAAAATAAAATGGTAGCACCAGCTTTGATTGGTACCACACGAAATGGTCGTGAAGGGTCAAGAAGGATGGAAAGGTACCGAGGACGAAAAGCACTATCCAGACCTCCACTGGAAGGGACGGAGAGTACTGGAATTTGGAGGAGGCTCATTGCCACTTAAATTCCAGAGAAAGTCAACGGTCATTATCAGCAAAAAATCAAAGGTAACCAGCTGTTGTGATAATGCAAAGTGATTTGCAACAGTTATCGAAAGAGGCTGAGAGTGCTGAAATCTGGGGAGACTTGTTGTCATTGAGACTCCAGTTATTGCCATTGAGTAATCAAATTGATAATGATAATGTAAAAACTCCTAGTGAGTAAAAAAAAATTTTGATAAATAAATGAAAATTTATTTTCAATAAATACATTTTTGAAATAAAAAATTTAAAAAATAAAATTTTAAAAAAATAATTTTTTTTTAATAAATAAATAAAAAGTAAAATATAAAATAAATCAAAAAAATTAAAAACGTAAAAAAAATTTAAAACATAAATAAAAATTTAAAAGATTTTTTAATACATATAAAATAAGCAATAAATAAATTGAAAAAAGTAAAAATAAAGAAAGAATAGCTGATGCTGATGATCATCATCATTATCTAAGTCGGTGGTAGGCGGAGGAGATATGTTGCCGCAAAACGACGGTAGGAGGGGAGGTGACTCATGAGCGAAACGAGAATAAGGGGAGATAACCCAATGTTTGTAAATAATCGATGAACAAGTGGCGACGCCAGCAAGAGAAGAATTTCAGTTGTTTAGAAAAAGGGGGGGAAATGACTTAATAACAAAAAGGCTTAAAAGCCTAAGAAAAAACAAAACTAATATATCCAGAATGATGAATAGATAAACAGGACCATAAAAATATACAACCCCCTCCCTCTTTCTCTCTCTCCTATAATATAACCAATCTTATAGATTCATCAAAATTTAGAGCATTGTGAATATTTGAATAAGGGATTAGGGTTCGCCGGTCTCTTTTAATCTATGTGGTAATTGTGATATGTGTGCGTGCGTAATCTATTATATATAGGTAATCATTACTATTGCCGACGTAAATTATTTTAAAGGAAATACAGTTGGGAAATTAGTCAAAAGCAATTCATTTTGCTTTACCTACTCATCTGTGACCTATTTGCGTAAAAGGGGTATTATTTAATATAAGATATAAACATTTTAAGTTTACGTAAATATGGGTTCTGAACAGTGAACAAAGTAGCCATTTTCTTCAGCCACGGGAAGTAAGGTCCGTCACGCAAACAAGTGGCTAAAGAAAATGGCTACTTTGCTCAGAACCGATATTTACGATAACTTAAACTACTTATACCCCATATTAAATAGTAATTTCTTAACGCAAATAGGTCACAACAAATGAGTAGGTTAACCAAAATAATTTGCTTTGTTTTTTTTACTTATTTTCCAACTGTATTTCGTTAAAAATAATTTATGTCGGTAATAGTAATGATTACCTATATAAAGGAAGGTCGTCACCCTTCCTGTGCGTTTGGCTAAAGATCAGAAAGTACACAAACCTTACATCATAGGATTCTGTGGGACCCGAATTAGTTACGATATTTTAAAAAATACTATAATATTACCTTTGTGGACACTGGTATTTGTTTTTGTTTTTTTAATGAAATTATGTCGAATAGTCAGTCCGTTAGCTTTTCCCCTTCTTTCTATTAAAGTTAACCAGTTACCAGAGAGAGAGAGAGAGAGAGGGGGGGGAGAAAGAGAGGGTAGAGAGAGAGAGAGGGGGTAGAGAGAGAGAGAGAGAGAAATAGAGAAGAGAGATACACAGAGAAGAGAGAGAGAGGGGGTGGGGCCATTTTATAGAATATCTCCCTACCATTAAACCTAACTATGACCATCGTAATAGTAAACTATTACGATGCCCACGATCTAACCCTAACTTTAAGTCCAGATGGCAACATAAGGGGGGCTCTCCGGAAAAGGATCGGGAATCATTCTGTAATTAAAAAAAAAACAAAAAAGAGAGACGGGATGGGGTGGGGGTAAAAGAAATATGTTACAAATACTTTTTTTTAACTCTCCTATTTTTGTTATCCATGCTCCCGGCCAACGCCGGATAGCCTTGCTAATAATGTATTAAAAACAACAACAACAACAAAGAGAGAGAGGGGGGTGGCGATGTATGAGTTAACAGACATTTCTCTACAACTAATAAAGAAGAAGAAGAAGAAGAAGAAGAAGAAGAAGCCACAAATGAGTAGAAGTTGCAATAAGACGACTCGATCGATATTACACAGGATGACTGTTGCTACTCCTGCCATAAATTCCTACTGGGTGACCAGGAAGAAGGAGAAAGGAGATGAAACGTCCAGGGTTTAAGCTACGGAGATGTGCGATTGGGATTCCACTATGAATGGGGAAATGTTTCCGTCTACAAGTGCGGTGAAATGGCTGCGAAATAGAACAGTCGTAGCGAAAAATTAGATAAAATAATTTTAAGAGAGAGAGTGGAGGTCGGGTATTTAGATTTTCATTTTTAAAACTCGCACCTGCTAGCACGTAATTTTATTTACGCATCGATATTCGATGAATATAGACCCCCTTTTTTATTCATCTGAGGCACACTGAGAAAGAAGGGAGTCATTTGTTGAACTCTTTTTTTTTCTAGAGGAGTTTTTAAAAGGATTTTAATTGGTTATTGTTATGATAGTGGCGCGATCGAAAAATATTATTTCTTTTTGCTTTGGGCGCAAAAAAAAAAAAGATTCTAAGAAGTTATAAGTTATAAAATAATAAAATACGAACTGTTTTTTTTTTTTTTTAGCGTCAAAAGAAAAAAATGAGTAAACACTGACAAAATGTAAAAAGAAAAATGCCCTAATTAAAAAAACAAACATTTTTTTAATTATTTTAAGATACTTTCATAATAGAAGTAAAAACGAAAGGATTTTTCTACCCTAAACAAAGGCTGTGATCTAACCTTATATAAACACCTGAAAATACCTACCTCAGAAAGTGCTTGCACAGAAAATCTACAGGTGAGAATTTTAAACCGGTTTTTTTTTTTTTAATTGTTTTTATACTTGTTGTTTAGGATATATTGAAGATTTCATTACGGTATTGTTTGGTCATTAAATAATCAATTAGACCAAATTGTTATAAAAAACTATAAATAATTTAGGTAATCATTACTATTACCGACATAAATTATTTTTAACGAAATTTCGTTGGAAAATTATTCAAACATAATTTATTTTGTTTTACCTATTCATTTGTGACCTATTTGCGATAAAAAAATTTAATGTTTAAAATAAGTTTTAAGCAAGTTTTTTTTTTTTGTCGTAATAGACTGTTAAATAATCCGGTTATGTATTTACTTCCTGTAATGGCCGAGCACGGATTATTTTACTCCGTCACTATTTACGGCAATTTAAATTGATTTAAACTTCTTTTAAATATTAATTTTGAACGCAAATAGGTCACAAATGAGTATGTGAAGCAAGATAAATTGTTTTTGAGTAATTTCCCAACTGTATTTCCTTTAAAATTATATATGTTGTTAAAAGTAATGATTACTCTAATTTGTGTTTAAGATAATGTTGTTTCAATGGTAGACATCGTAAAGCTGAAATCTTCAATATGACGGTTATTTTCATGTTTGTTGATTAATTTAATTTCATGCTTATACCGACCGTAATTAACCTTAAGTTAATTATTATTATTATTTTTTAAAAAATTCTCACGTCAATTAAATTTAAATAACATGTTCAAAAAGTACCAAAAAAAATAGTATAAAAATTCGGTCCATAGTGGCGATCTCGAGAAATACTGTTTTTCTTTTGGTTTAGGAACACAAACGAACCCTAATACTTGACTTGTTCGCCGATAGCATTAGCATGAGCCAGAAATTACTTTCGCATTGACAATTTAAAAATTGGTACTTTCGAATACGTACACGCCGGCCCCCTCCTTATGTCTATATTATTAAAACTTTCAGACAAGATCTCATGTGTTTCTCACATACATATAACTTTGAATCTATTATTATTATTATTATTATTATTAATAATAATTGATCGAATATGTATTGAAATCAAAAATAAAATAAGGGATAACTAAAACGAATTTTGTAATTTTATAGAATCACACCTGCTTTCAATCTGGTGTTTTAAAAAAATAAAAATAAATAAAAAATCCCATAACCTAACAACTAATTTTAAATCCGGATGGTAACGGCGGAGGCTGGTGTCTTTGACCACCCGGACTTAGGGTGGTTAAGAGATGTTTTTTTTAAGGGAGTGATTCCATAAAATCACGATTTTTTTTTTTTTTTTTTTTTTTTTAATAATTGTAAACGTGACTGTTTTTAATTGTTTTTTCTTTCTCCTCTAAGCCCTCTATTATATATAATCTTTTTGGTTTGAAATGATTCAACAAAAAAATGGTGCTTATATAGATGATAGCACATATGAAAAACGCAGTTACACAGGTGAAAATCGCATTTTCCAAATAACCCGGAAAACTCTTTTTGATATACTTATGTATCAGGCAAAAATATGTATCTACACCAAAAATTATCAAGTAGAATTTTAATTAAAAATCAAAATCAGTTTTATCGTATTTTGCGGATCCACCATTGATTAGAGCGATGTCATGGGGACATAACTCAGTCTGTCAATATAAACAAGTAATAAATGAATGGCGGTGGGCAAAATACGATAAAACTGATTTTATTTTTAATTAAAATTCTACTCGATAATTGTTCCTAATTTTTGGCGAGTATACTTATTTTTGCTTAATACGTAAGTATAAGCAATATATTTTTTTTTATTATTTGGAAATGCGTTTTTCATATGTGCCCCCATCTGTATAAGCACCCGACAATTTCATACTTATCCAATTACTTTCTTTTTGAAATCGACTGTTCATAACTGATATCAAATAGATATTGGGTGCTTCTACAGAATTTGAACCGAACCGACTTTTGTCGAACTAAACATACAACTTGGTTTAGGGTTAGTTTAATATTTTAAATGATTATGATGTTAATATTTTGTCACTTACAATGGCGACCACATGTTACGTCAGCACGTTGACACCGTCGATAAGCCGAAAAAAGCAGCCTGGCTTATTTAGTCCGGCAAATAATTTGGTTTTGTTTTCTTAATGAAAAGGCTCAAAAAATAATTTGTTTTAATAATTTTTAAAACATTGTTTCGGGTAATCATTATTAAGTTTATTTCATTAAGTTTATAAACGTATTCGCCGCCGAATATATTAAATAGACACTTTCTTAATTGACTGTTAATTTCGCATCGTTCGATTAATTTTTTCAACAATATACTCTATTTGGTAATCGTAAAGATCGACGGTATAAACGGTTTCTTCGAAAAAAATAGTATAGGCGATATATTGGCCTATATATTAAATATTATGACACTAAGAACGTTTTGGAGTTTAAATCAATGTAGTATTACTTAGTAATAGGGTGAAAAGGACGTTTTATTACTTTTTCGTCAAAAACAGAACATGGCGGCATCAGCCATACGAAAACCTGGATCGTAAAACATGAGTACTGAAACGCAAGTAAAATCTTTCATTGAATTATAAAAATAATTTATTTATAATTTTCCTTCGCACGATATTTTTAGGTAATTTCTAAACATGTATTATCTCAAAAGCAAACTACTTTTATTTAGAACACTTTTTGTGTTATGTCAAAACAATTGAAAAATTAAGGAATTATTAAAATTGATTTCTGGATATGAAAATGCTTGTTTCGTTTCATTTTAACACCGCTTCGTTTCCTTTTTATATAATGCAGTACTTCCGGTCCTGTTAGACTCTATTTTGTGAAAAAAAATAACGATTCTTGTAGCATATTTACACATTTCAAACGTATTTTTTGTTCCGCTTACATGCGTACGGCGTAATACTAAATAGATTTTTAACTCGAAATTGTTCCAGGTTCCTCATTTAATATTAAAACAATTTTTTATAGCATGTTTATACCGTCGATCTATTGGATACGTTATTATGAGGTGTAAATGTGTAATATATTTCGAAAATGCTAATTTTGGTAATCCGGAATCAAAACCGAGACCTTCAAAAATAGAACTTGTACGTTTAGTTTTTATAAGTAGGGATATTTATTTTAGATTATGACATGCTCAATGTATTGGCGTTAAATTATGAAAAATTAATGTACATGAAGAAAGAAAAGGTAGACCATGGATTTGAAACCATTTTTCGATGGTGTAAGTTTTAGAGTCCCAAATTAACCTTTCAATGTGATAACATGCTACCACCAAAACTTCCAGAACAGATACCACACTTGGCTCCTAGCCAAACTATGTTTTTACAGATCGTGGCACATGGGGGTCGATTGGCTCTGTAAAATCCAGTAACTAGTTACAACAGCCGAAATGCACAAAATGAAACCCGGATTCCTGAAATAGAAAACGAAAAAAGAAAAACACTTATTGCTCTTACATTCACATTGATTCTACAAAAAAAAAAAAAAAAAAAAAACTGGCGAAAACTATATATATATATATATATATATATATATATATATATATATATATATATATATATATATTATAAAACTTGGAACGGCGTTCCAGGTTTTATATCGACTAGCGTCCATCTTAGAAATATGTCAGCGTGTCGGCTAATGTACTAATTTTAAGTGTTTGTTTATTTCATACGTAACACTAAATTGATTTTAACGCTAATACGCTGTCATGTCAATCTATAAAAAAAATGTAAAATAAAAACAAAATACAGTTTTTGAGCTACTGCATATCGCCTTTCCTATAAAATGACATGGATCGGCGGGATTCAAAGCGTTTACCCAATGAAGCCGAAAATCGCTTCCGGGAAGCGGTGTTGGGGTAAATAATGATGTCAGAAAAATAAATTCCGAACCAGCGCAAGTATTAATTATGTAAGAAAAACATAAAATATTTAACACAATTTCTTTTTCTTTTTTTGACAAAATATGAACAAAGAAAATTTGTCTATTTCTTCTGACATCTATATTTATCACCCCACCCCTTCTCAAAAGCTATTTTCGGCTTAATTTATACAATGGAGGCGCGGTTTAAGGGCGCAAATGAACCATAATACTCGGCCTTTAATTCTAACCAGAAGTGATTTTCAAATTGACACTTTCACCCCCTCCCCTCACGAAATAAATAAAATAGTTGTTACTGTGATTTCTCCAAGGCTATGATACAAAATTTTAAAATGATTCTGATGAAGACCCTTTTTTTTTCTAAACGAACTGTTCATTTTGAAAGTACTTTACGAATGTTTATAGGTTAAAGTCAAACTTCTCATGTTCTTCTTTTGTTCATAAACCAAAGAAAAACAGTATTTTTTTTAGACCGCGCCACTATTCTATAATTTATTTTGAATTTTGTCGGAAGAATTTCCGATTAACGCTTTGTATTTACTTTTGAAACCGGTGCCTCCACTCATCTCTCTCTCCTCTCTCTCATACACTCTTATATTTTACCATTATTTAAAGAATGCCACGCTCAAAAGAATGTCGCATTCCAAAATATATCCATAAATAAACGTCTTCATATTTTAAATTACATTTATTCACTTGAATTATTGATTAATCTTCTGACAAAGGTGTATTATTGTTAACAAAAAAGGGGTGAAAACAGCAACAAATAATTGTAACCAAACGCAAGAAAATGTACTTAATTTTCACGTCCTTACTGATTGTGAGATTTATTATCTATGCATTTGTTATCGTCACTTTTACTTAGCCATCATGGCCGCCAATTTTTGGGGAAATTGGTCGCGAATTTCAGGCGTAAAAGATTTTTTAATGGTGGGGTAGTGGAACCGTAAGCCTAAGTCCGAGGGTGGTTACCAATCGGATTATGGTAAGTTTTTCTTTTTCTTTTAATCCTGAAATTCTGTGACTAACTTCCTCTAAAATTGACGATCATGATGGAAACCACACGTGCCTGGCTAAGTAAAAGTGACGATAACAAATGCATAGATAATAAATCTTAGAATCCGTAAACACGTAAAAATTATACAGGTAAGTAGAAAAGTAAATTTTCTTACGTTGGTTAATAGTTTTTGTTTTTCACACCTTCTTTTGTTAACTTTGCCAATCTTCTATATATAAAAGCCAATGTCTGTTTGTTTTTTTTTTTGTTTGTTTTTTTTTTTTTCAATCTTTTTTATTTTTGCTGGGGATGGGGCATTGCCAGACATTGACCCGTCATTTTAGAGACTCCAACTCTAACCATCCCTTGAAGCGCAATTATTTGGAACTCTCCTGCACTTGCTCTAGAATCTGGAATGATGGAGATTTTCCGGATCAATTAGGGTTTAAGGACCCCAGAAAAATCTAAAGACGAAAAGAACGCATTCGGGTCTACACCGGATTCTTCCGGTTGACCATCGCACACTGTAAACAGTTATTTAATTATGCATTACGCTCTGGTGGGGAGGCAAGTAAATACGGAATGCTCTCTCTCTTTTTTTTCTTCTTTTTTTTAAATAGGTTTCCCTTTATTAAAGATCTACATTGTGACGAAAAACTATTATATTATAAGCCGGTATAGACCCGAATTCGCTCCTTTTGTTTTTACATTTTTCTGGGGTCCTTAAAACCTTTTCATGGCCTCAGATGTTCCTATGATTACTGGAATGCTAGAGATCTTCCTAAGATTCCAATTTCTTTTTATGACGTACATACCTGGTATTTAGTTATCTTCTGTCTCGGCTCTGTATAAGCCAGCATCATTAGGGGCACTAACCTCTCTTTCTTTTTTTCTCAGTGTTTTTGTTTTTATAGAAATCTGAATGTTAACAGAACATTCAAATAAGTTTCAATAAGTGTTACGTTTTTCACAATCTAAGGACACCCTTGAAACATTTCTTCGATTTTATCTGGGGTCGATACGGACAATTATCGGGTAGGTCCATAAAATAACTTAAATATATAAAGAAACGAAATTCATGTTTTTTTAAAATAGATTTTCTTCGTTTAATAAAATAAAATTAAGAATCTCTGGAGAATGTATTTTTAAAAAAAAGTTTAAACATTTAAATAATTATTTTATTAGTTCTTAAGATTTAATATAATTTGAGTCGATTTGTTAACGGCATTTAACCGTTTTACAACTGTCTGTAAGCGACTCAACGTCAACAATGTGCTGTGTTTTTTTTTTGTTTTTTTTTAGAAAACAAAACATCGCCTTATGTTGTTTATTACTTGACTTCATATTGCAAATGTTATTTTTAACTTTTCTTTCAAGTCAAAAATTATAAATGACTATTTGAAATTATTTGCGACCAGTAATATATAGGTAAAACAGAAAGTATCCACTTTATCAGAGCTGCCATATCTGAAATCGAAAATTGCAAATGGGTGTTCATAGATAATTTTTAAAATCCCCTATTTTAGGCCGCTTAGCTTTTGGCGAAATTTTTATTGGTAAATTTTTACTATCCATTCCCAGCGCAGTTTACCCCTTAAAAAAGTTCAAATTCTACTTTTTTTGTGCAAATACATTTAAACAGCCTAAAAAAATATCCGCAAAGAAGAAATTTAAAAAAAAAATTTAATATTTAAGATTTTAGAGTGGGGGTTCACTTTCCTTTATAAATGTAACGTAAAATAAGCACCCATTTTCTGGCCAGTTAGCGTCAAACGAGACATGTAACCGACTTGAGTTTTTAATAAAAACACGTTAAAATTTAGCGATTTTCGTGTTTGTTTTGGATGGGGGTGGGCAAACTTTGACTTGAGTTCTCCCCCCCCCCCAAAAAACCCAGAAATCTAAATTGGCTAAATTTCTGCGTGTTTTTATTAAATAAATAAATACCCCCCACCCCAAATTGGCTAAATTTCTACGTGTTTATTTAATTAAAAAACCCACCCTAACTCCAGCCCTAGCCCTAACTCCAGCCCTAGCCCTAACTCCAGCCCTAGCCCTAACTCCAGCCCTAGCCCTAGCTCCAGCCCTAGCCCTAGCTCCAGCCCTAGCCCTAGCTCCAGCCCTAGCCCTAGCTCCAGCCCTAGCCCTAGCTCCAGCCCTAGCCCTAGCTCCAGCCCTAGCCCTAGCTCCAGCCCTAGCCCCAGCCCTAGCCCTAGCCCCAGCCCTAGCCCTAGCCCCAGCCCTAGCCCTAGCTCCAGCCCTAGCCCTAGCTCCAGCCCTAGCCCTAGCTCCAGCCCTAGCCCTAGCTCCAGCCCTAGCCCTAGCTCCAGCCCTGATCGTAAAAAAAAAAAAACGTCGCTTTGATTATGAGTCCCAGTAAAAAAAACACACATACTTGACAACGAGAACCCGAAACAAGGCTAACAAAACAAGACTGTCGACGCCATGTTTTTGCTGTAAAAATCTGTGCCCAGAAAATTTTTTTTTTTTCATATCTAATGAAAAACCGTAAAAATAAAAACAAATGGAATAGCTAACTAGGAAAATCTCCAGTCTCGAATAAGAAACTCAAGTCGGTTACATGTCTCGTTTAATGTTAAGTGGCCAGGAAATGGGTGCTCATTTTACGTTAAATTTATAAAGGAAAGTGACCCCCCACGCTAGAATCTTAAATATTTAAAAAAAAATTTTAATTCCTTCTTTGCGGATGTTTTTTTAGGCTGTTTAAATGTATTTGCACAAAAAAAGTAGGATTTGAACTTTTTTAAGTGGTAAACTGTGCTGGGAATGGATAGTAAAAAAATACCTTTTTATTTTTATAATTTATAAAAAAAAAGCAGTTTGAATTTATTTTTTGTTAATAATTGTTTTGGTGCTGGTGTATTTGATCGGTACCAAATTCTTGCCCTAAAATAACGCTAGATTTTTTGTAAAATTTTATAGAAAAGTTTACAATGTAGTAAATTTTATGGCACTTTTGCAGTTTAGGGACACGACGAATTTATTTGTTTTCATTTGAGAAGAGCTACATTAGTGGCAGACAATCCTCTATTTAAAAAATTTTTTTTTACTTAACGGCAAGGGAGACACCGAATTTTTTTTTTTTTTTTTTCAAAATTAACTCTGGAATAATTAAATAAGAACTAATACTAATGCAAATTCAGAAATGCCTTCGTCGCAACGATAGAAAATCTTTTTTAAAAAAACCTTAAAAGTTCCAAAACTCAAAATCTATGAGCCGATAGATTAAATTTTCTTGTGTTTGGTTAAACTTATTTGTTGTAAATTTGTTTTCTTCACCCCTTTTCGTTATAATTAATCCTCACCCCCATCATTCCTTCGCAGTCCTTGGAAATTTAAAACTTTGTTTGGTGCTTCTGCATCGTTGTGTACGTATAAAATATTTTCGTCTTTAATTTAAGAGTGACGTGAAAGGGGGAGATAATTCAAACTTTGGGTGGGATGAAATTCATCGCTTCTAATTGTGTCTGAGATAAGTATCATTCTCAGCCCCACAGATGCAGGTCTCAGCATCTGAAATAAGTTTGCAAAAAATCAATGAAATTCTCTAATTAAAAAAAAACCCAGCTCTCTTAGGTTCATATCGTTTACGTCCATTTTTGGAGAAATCAGATTTGACAAGTTTTATTTGATTATGTATTTCTCTCTCCCTTTTACCCTCCCCCCCCCCAAAAAAAAAGTTTGAATTATCTCCCCCTTTCATGTCACTTTTTAATTAAAGACGAAAATATTTAATATGTACACAACGATGCAGAAGTACTCTTTGTTTTGAAACCTTTAAATTGTAATTAGAAATTTATTTAGACGTTATCTCATATGAATATTTATGTGAACACTGGCGAAGTATAATGCTTTTTCTGTCAGTTTTGACAGTGCACACTCATTTATTTTAAATAATTAATTAAAAAGAAAAGTGTAATGACTAAATTTAAGTTTCGAAATCCTTTTTAAAGAAATGGTAATACTGAAATGATTGTAAAGTAATTAAGATGTCAATTAGGACGTAATGTATGGCTAGAATTTAAGTGTATGGGCAAGTCTAGTATTATGGTTCGTCTGCTGCTAAACCAAGGAAAAACACTATTTTCCACCACGCCTTTATTGTATCAATGAACAAAAAAAAAAAAAAAAACTTTTTTTTTTTTTTTCTTAACTCATTCTGCAATATCGATTTTGGCATCACAACTGAAATACAATCCTCTTATTACTCACGCGATAAACAACCAAGTTTGGAATTAAAACTAATGGGTTTTTTTTTTAATGTAAAACATGTGCGTGACGTGTTCGGGTCCTTTCCGTTTATTTTTCTTCACTTGCACTAGATTATGTTACCTAGTATCTTAAAACGAAAAACGACACCTATTTTCGTCATAAAGTAGTTTGTATTGATTATTATTGTTATTAAATGTTTTATTATTGGGAGGTGACGGTGGATAACGACACTGACTGACGACCTGGTGTACCAAGTTCAAATCCAGTCAGTTCCATAATTAGAAGTTGACAACAACCACGTGGTCTCTCCTGAAAGAATGCTAACAATGGAATCAAGCCTGTCAACAAAGTTGTACCATGTTGATTCATACGAATTTACTTTTATTAAATGATTAAAATATTTTTTTAAATAAATAAATAAAAATAATCCCTATAAAAAAAAATGAACTATGAAACAGTGTAAACAAGGGAGGAGGGGGCGGTACGGTATGGATCAA
This sequence comes from Sepiola atlantica, assembly GCA_963556195.1. Classification (NCBI taxonomy): domain Eukaryota; kingdom Metazoa; phylum Mollusca; class Cephalopoda; order Sepiida; family Sepiolidae; genus Sepiola; species Sepiola atlantica. The sequence goes on from OY744528.1 coordinate 37,253,295, forward strand.
CGATGGGCCAATCATATAGCATACCACGACCCTGCTAACAAGAAAATATAAAAATGATGGAAGAGACCTGAGATGAACCTGACCACGACAAAAGGGAAGAAAAACAAGCACGTGTCTGCGACAAAATATGAGGATGATATTTATTTCAAAGAAATAAAATGTACCTCTGTTAGAAAAGAGTTCATGATTCAGTGACTCGACAGAAAAGGACGAGTCATTACCATAGGATGATGATTATTATCCTGATGGAAATGTCCTCTGGTTTTTCACTGGGAATTGTTGATTTTTTATGTCGCTGCTGTTGTTGTCTTGGTCACCGCTGTGGTGGTTATAGCTAATAGAAGACTAGCTGTAGATGATGAACGGGCAGGCAGGCAAGAAACTACTATCGCTGTCATGAGGTCTGGTCGATCATCGTCGTAATTGTGAAATGACACAGTCAACCCACAGAAACATTTTCACTTAGGATGTTGGCAATCTTCACCTGGTCCCTCCTGTAAGTAGGTGATTTCGTTCTAGAAAGAATTCTGACTAGAAAGATATTGGGGGGGGGGGGGAATGGCAACAATAGAATCATCTGATTCATAAGATATGAATGAATGATAAAGCAAACTCCGGTGGCAAGAATGTCGGTGGAGAGAGCACCTCGCCAGGTGGAAAGGCTAGTTGCAGGGCTCCGAGTGCACCTCGAGTGAAGAAATGCAGCCTTTATATACAGCTGGGTCGGCCGCTTCTGATGATGAAAACACTTTGAGATTTGATTGGTCGGCGAAATGACGATATGTGCAGAAAGAATGAAATTGTACTGATTTCTGTCACACGAGCTGAACTGTTCAAAGATCAAACATCCAGTTTTATTAAAAGTACAAAATTGTAAACGTGTGTGTGTGTGGAGGGAGGGGTCACAACAAGGCCCTCTCCCTAGATAGTTGATCGTATTAATTAGAAACGTTGTAGAGGTGAGTTGCTAACAACAAATGTGCAGAGGTTTTGAAAGTGTATTGGTGAAGACGGCCAAACTGAGGAGTCCAAGTGGTTGAAATCAGTGGTGCAAGTGAGTCTGCACTGTTGCCGTACACATTAAGTTGATGAATCCTCTTGTTAAGTTAATCAACAAATGTCCAGTTGTCAAGATCTGTGGTGCACTATGGCCAAAGTCAGTAGTGCAAGCAGTTCTGCAAGGTTGTTAGAGTGCGCTCTTTGCAAGCGGGTCTGAAAATTAGAATTGACGATTGCAAGTGGATCTGCACTGTTGTCGTAGTGCATCGTTCGAGTTGATGAGTCATCTTGTTAAGGAGTTAATCAACGAACGTCCAGTCATTAAGTAATTCATTAGCATGTATGTTTCTACTCTTTTTAAACAGACAGTTTCCGTGGTATTTTTTTTTTTTTTTTTTTTTTTTGGTGACGACTTTGTTGATAAAGATTCCGTGCAATTTTTATTTTTGTACTAGACGAATGTCTGGGAGTGGTTTGATCATGATGTCGCTTCTGGAGAGTGTTGGTAGTCCTGTTTGCTGAGCCTGACTTTTTAACAATCAGTATTAAGTAATTTTTGTCGCTCATTTTGTCTGTTTCTTTTTGTTTTTTTCAAAACTGTGTTGGATCAGGTCTTGACGATTTTTCTGTGGTTACGTTCGTTGCGCACAAATGTATCTACCCAATAGCATCACATTGGAGGTCATCAATCTGTAGCGGGGTTGGGACGGATGAATGATGACTCAATCGTCCAGTGTACCACAACACCCTGCTAACAAGAAAAATGATGAATGTGGAGGGGGGGGGGGGGCAACAAAAGGGAAGAAAAGACAAACTAGGTATTTATTTCAAAGAAATAAATATACATCTTTTAAGAAAGCAATTCATAAATTAATGGATCGTTTGGAGAGGATGGATCGTTTCCGTAGAATGATGATGATGATGATTGTCCTAACTTTTGGTGCTCGTTTTTTTTTTCTTTTTTTTTTTTTTTAAACTAAACTTGGACGATTTTTATGTAGTTCGGTTGCACACAGATGTATCAACCCAATACCTGTGTCACCTCACATCGGGGGGGGGGGGGGGCATGAATCGACGATGGGGCAATCGTCCAGTGTACCCTGGCCTTCATTTAATAAGGAAAACAAAAATGAAATGAAAGAGACATGTGATGAAAGTGACAACAACAGAAGGAAAGAAAAATAAGCTCGTGTATGCGACAAAATATGAAAGTAGTATCATTTCATAGATAAATTGTGAGTGCAAACATTGGCGAAGCATATTTTTCCGTCCTTTTTTATTTTACTTCAGTGTAAGTTCTGAGAAATCAAAGGGCCCCTTTCTGGGGTTAACACTTGATCTCTATATGAGATACATAGTTATCCGAGTGTTCCATTAAAGTTCTCTTTTACCTTTCAAACATTGAGTTAGTAAAAAAAAGTAAAGAACATTCCTTTTCCTCTCCAATTGACCAGTTAACTACGTTATAGTATATCTTTCTTGGTCTTACCAGATTTCAAAACAAGAATTCATCTGGTCTGGTAGAATATCCAGCTTAGTGCTGTTACTAGAGGCCACATCACTTCGAGAAGGTGCACCATTCCCTGTATAATGTAACCATACTGAGGAGATCTCATTTGGGGTTTGAATACTATGTTATTTTGAATATTTGGTCAGGATTTACTTATCGGGGGAAGTATGCTCGTGCCAGGTTGTCCTGACAAACCCCTGTATAGAGAGACTTTAGACACTCAAATTCTCTCCTTTGTGACGGGATGTACACTTAATGTTTAATTTTACTTCAGTCGAAGTTCTCAGAAATCAAGGGGCCCTTTCCTGGGGCTAACACTTGATCTCTATATGAGATACATAGATACCCGAATATTCTATTAAAATTATCCTTTATTTTTCTAATCATTGAGTTAGTAAAAAAGCTAAGAATAATAATTTTCTTCTCTCCCCAACTGACCAGTCAAGTATGTCATAGTATATCTTTGTTTGTAGTCTGTTGGTCTTACCGGATTCCAGGACAAGAATTCATCTAGTCTGGTGGAGTATCTAGCTACGTGGGGTTACTTGAGGTAACATCACTAGGAGAAGATGCACTATTCCTCGAATGAGGGGATCTTATTTGTGCTGCGGATACTATGTAATTTTGAATATTTGGTCAGGGTTTACTTGTAGGGGTAAGTATCCTCATGTCAGGTTGTCCTGACAAACCCTTGTACAGAGAGACCGAAGACACTCGAGGATAGTATCTAGTAGGTAATTCAAACTGTACACCTGTGTGATGCACAATGTCTGCTGTTAAATAAGATTTACCTTTTCTATTTTTATCAGAAAAAAACATATTCAGAAATGAAGGTCTATCAAAAGGTCCCACTGAGAATGTTTTTGTTACAATGAATCTACCAGCCGCATCGATGTTACTTCAGCTATTTAACACTAGCATTATTTCTGCTTAGATTAACAGAAATAAGTATCTACGCTGAGTGATAATTTATTTTATTACTTAAATGTTATTTCTTCTGGGTGAAGCCGTGGCCGTCGTAATAGTAGGCCTGTTCACTGGAAAATTATGTCATATAGTTACAAACGAGAGTTGTCAGACTATGGATATTTTGACCCCTCCCTTCACTTAAAAATTCATCGAAATTCAAGAAATCAACCAATTTTAATAACATTTTCAGTATTTATTAATTAACGATCACAGAATATAATTAACCCATTACTTTAATAGAAATCTTAGTGCAAATGTATTATTTCGAGTAATTTGCGTAGGCTAAACAGCAAACATTAAATTAATACTTAATAATAAAATGGTGTTGTCATAATTTTTTAATTTTTAAAACATGAAAATTTTTCTTTGAAAATTAATTTGTCTGATTGAATGAACTTATTTAAAAAATGATTATTCATTTTTTAAATAAGTTCATTCTTTCCGGATTATTTTTAATGTTTGAGTTTATTGTTATGACAACCTGGTTTACATTGAATGAAAATACTATTATCAGTTATACTGCATGGAAATATCTCTTGGTTTATAAACACAAAGCAAATCTCTTTTCTTAGGGAGTTTCATTTTTTATATAAACATTTCATAATTGGTTTAAGCTGAATAATTTGATAAGAGTTGCTATCATTTCCCCCCAAAAATGATGTTTCTTGATTTGTTTTTAACAAAAAAAACACTTTTACTAAAGTTACTAGGTACTAAAAAAACGCATGGATGTATTTTTTATGAAAACAAAGCATCGTAGATGTTAACAATAAAAAATCTTTTAATATATAGTTCTCATATATTACGAAAAAAAGCCCCTGAATTCCGTATTAATAACGATTTAAAACATTTTAATAAATATATTTATTTAATAAAATATAGTTTCTGAAAGAAAAACAATAAAGTTTATTTTCAATAAAGTAACATTTTGGCCAAAACATTGTAATAAAATAATTTCTGAAATTGAGTGTTTTTTTTTGTTTTTTTTGTTTTTTTTTGTTTTTTTTTATAATTTAAAATGTTATAAAACGAACATAATAATAAAACTATATTTTATTATAATGTTTTAATAAATGTTTTTTAATCTTTTTTTTTACTTAAAAATAAATCAAACATGAAAGATTACGAATTTATTAAAGTAACACAAAATCAATAATTCAAAATATTTAATAGAAGATTTATTGAAATAAATTTAAATGTGTTTCTGTTTTGTTTTTTGCAAAACGAAGTTTTTCTACAATATATAAAAAATTTGTAATAAATTAAGTCGTGTATTTTTGAGGTAGGGAATTTGGATGAAACTTATTCATTAGTCTAAAATTGTATTTTTTATCGCGAAATTAAATTCTAATTTTTTTTTTTTTTTTTAAACTTGAAATTCGAACTTTAATCACGGGCTTCGTAATATAATGCAATGTCTTGAACTTTGAACGCCATGATGGATTTTGAAAAAAGGAACAACTTAACAAGGATTTCCAAATGAATGAATAATCCTTAGGAGCGTAGTCGTGTTCTTGGTATGGGAATAAAGTCACAATAGTAGGAACAATTTAAATATGATTTCTAAGTGAATGAATAATCCATGCTGTATATGAATCTGATTATAGACAGAAACATGCACGTTAATTCACGGCTAACTTCCGGTCCTGATTGACCATGGGTCTAAGAAACACGACCAATGACACCACCAGAAAATCTCGACTCAATGACTAGGCCTACTATTACGACGGCCATGGTAGAGCTCAGAATTTTGGAATGACCTCGATAAAAGCAGTGGAATTGTGCAACATTCTATTCTCAAGAAATTCATCTTGTAGCGGGGGGGGGGGATGTATAAATTATGGCCCTATCGTCTAGTGTACCATGACCTCCACTAGCAAAAGAAAAATAAATGAAATGAAAGAGATGTGATAAATGTGACAACAAAAGGGAAGAAAAACAAGCACGTGTCTGCGACAAAATAACAGAGTGGATGTCTATTTCAAAGAAATAAGCATATGTATGTTAGGAAAGAGTAAATGATTCAGTGAATCGACAGGAAAGGATGAGTCATTACCGCAGAATGATGATGATTATCCTGATCGAAATGTCCACTGATATTTTACTTAGTATTGTTGACTTTTGATGTTGCTGCTGGTTAGACAAGTCTGATTTCAGCATAGAACTCACAAAGATTGTACCACAGAATTGTCTGGTCTGTGTGAAGTCCTCCTTGTTGGTCGCAGTTGTTCATTAACATGCAAGATTGCAGATATTTACCTCTCAACATTAAAAATGGCAAGACTTGGCAGTTACATGTAAGTCAGGGAAAGTTTGGCTCAGAACACACAAATCAATGGTGCAGAAGCAACATTGCCATTTTCACTCCATTGATTTGTGGTTCCATGCCTGATAGGTCTTTGCTTACAACATGCAGAGGCAGATGACTTGAGGATGATGGATGGATCTTGATGTCAACTCCTCGTGGTTTTTCACCAGAGCCCTGTTAGCCAGATAGCTCTGACACTACAATGTTGCCACCATATTTTACCAAAGAGTAAATGATTCAGTGAATCGACAGGAAAGGATGAGTCATTACCGCAGAATGATGATGATTATCCTGATCGAAATGTCCACTGATATTTTACTTAGTATTGTTGACTTTTGATGAGAGAAAAGTTGGACTGGGGGGGGGGGGGTCACTGCTGTTGTTTCAGTCATTGCTATGATGGTTACTATTGGCAGGAGACAAGCTATAAACGATGATGATGAATGGGCAAGCAAGCGTGAAACTGCTATTGCTGTCATTTGTAGACAGTTTGGTCGATCGTCATTGTGGTGAAATGACATGGAGTCAACTAGCAGATTTCGGTGGCAAGGGTTATTGGAGGCTATGGTGCATTGCCACGGAGTCAACTAGCAGATTTCAGTGGCAAGGGTTATTGGAGGCTATGGTGCATTGCCACGGAGTCAACTAGCAGATTTCAGTGGCAAGGGTTATTGGAGGCTATGGTGCATTGCCACGGAGTCAACTAGCAGATTTCAGTGGCAAGGGTTATTGGAGGCTATGGTGCATTGCCACGGAGTCAACTAGCAGATTTCAGTGGCAAGGGTTATTGGAGGCTATGGTGCATTGCCACGGAGTCAACTAGCAGATTTCAGTGGCAAGGGTTATTGGAGGCTATGGTGCATTGCCACGGAGTCAACTAGCAGATTTCGGTGGCAAGGGTTATTGGAGGCTATGGCGCATTGCCAGGTGGCAAGGCTAAAGGCAGGGCCCCGAATGTGCCTTGAGTGAAGAAACACAGCCTTTATATACGGCAAGGTCTGCTGCTACCGATGATGAAAACTCTTTGATGAGATCTAATTGGTCGGTGGAATGACGACGTGTGCAGAAAGAATTAAATTGTGTTGATTTCTACCACATGAGTTGAGCTGTCCAAAGATCGAACATCCGGTTTTGTTAGGAGTATTGAGTCGTAAACAGGGTGGGGGGGATTGCCACAATACATTCTTAAGTCAACTGGCTAGTATTTGCTAGTGCCCTAAGGATTTAACGCAGCAGCGTAGAGGATTATCACTATTTTACTAAAATTATAAAACTACCTAACGTGTCTGTGTTTCTAACGATTACGAGAATTAATATTCTTTCTTTATTCACGATTAATCGAATATTTGTTGAAATTAGCAATGCAATAGCATAAAAGAAAACGAAATTTAAAAAAATCCTATCTTTAGAAATAATTTAATTAAGAAATTGCATCCACCAGAATGCATTTCTGTTTCTTCGTACACAAGTCAGCCATTTTAAATAGTTGAGAAGAATGAATTACTTTGTGACCCTTCGAAATTTGAAAGGAATTTGGAAGCATTGAAACTGTCGAATAGAAAGGCATTTCTGGCTTTAAAATTCTTAGCAAATCCTCATGTATTAAAAGATTGAAAGTTTTGGAAGCTCTTCACATCCAATCATTTTATAGAAATTAAAACAACATTACCAAAGTAGTTAAAGTTTTATAGTAATTTGGCACAATTAATAATTTAACCAAACGATACTGTAATAATTAAATTTAACCTTGAAAATACTATTGTCATTTACCGTTGTCTCGTATCAGTGTTTTCAACAAAATTGCATTGACATTTCCTTAAAAAAAAATACAACTTACACACAATGACTCGAACAAACTACATCGTTATATATAATTCAGGTAAGTTTATTATGTCTCATCACAGGGTATAATCCATTGAATCTTTACTGTGTTTATATAAAAGTGCTACATAATAGAGACGTATATTAGGTATAAAACTTTATTTATACAAACATTTTTTGGCTACAGATTTGCAGACATGTTTCGGTCCTAGCTGGAAATCAACTAGACCTCCTCGCATTACTTGAGATAATTGCTCTCATTTCTATCTTCGTATCCACTTCAAACAGAGTCCTGAGTAGGCTGAGTTGATTTCAAATGTGTAGCCAAAAATGTTTGTATAGTTTTATACCTTTTTTATATATATATATATATATGTATATATATATACATACATATATATATATATATATATATACACACGAGGCCTGTCTAAAAAGTATCTTTGGCCAGAAAAAATATTTCAAATACCTGACAGGGTTAGGACCCTAATCCCCTTCAAAGTAGGCCCCTTGTGCTTGCACACACCCTTAACCCACCGATTCATCCACTGTCGGAAACACCTCTGAAAGTCTTCTTTTGGAATGGTGTTCATCTCCATCATCGCGTTCCGCATTATCTCTTCTCTACTCTCAAACGGAAACCTTTCAGTGGCGTCTTCAATTTTCAAACAACCAGAAGTCGCAAGGAGCCATATCTGGAGAGCAGGGATTTGGTGAACGATTGGAATTCCATGTTTGGCCAAGAAATGTTGGAACAATTGGGATGAATGTGCGGGGGCGTTGTCGTAATACAGTTGCCAGTTTTTCGCCATCCACATGTTTGGTCTTTTGCGCCAAACTGCGTCACGGAGACGCTGGAGAACATCTTGATAGTTCTCCTTTGTCCTTCCAGTGTGTATTCGTGATGCACAATTCCACGTATATCAAAGACAGTCGGCATCATCTTGATTTTGCTTCGTACCTGTCGCGTTTTTATTTGGCATTGGAGACTCGGGATGCTTCCATTGCGACAACTGTCTTTTTGTTTCTGGGTTATACCCGTACACCCATGACTCATTTCTAGTTATCACGATGTTCAGAAACCCAGGATCAGTGTTGACAGTTTCCAGAAGGTCCTGTGCAACTTGAAAACGGAGGTTCTTTTGTTAATGCGGCAAAAATTTTGCAGCCACTCTGTGCATGTTCAAATCCTCACGCAAAATTGCATGTGCGGAATCTTCACTCACTCCGACCTCTTGGACGATCTCCCGCACGGTTGAACGACGATCTTCCATCACCAAAATTCGCACCCTCTCAACAACAGCTGCACTCCAAGCAGTTTGGGGCCTGCCAGAACGCTGGTCACTCTCCGCTGATGTGCGGCCATTTTTTAATTGGTTGAACCACTCCTTAATTTGTGTTACACCCATCGCATCTTCTCCAAACACCTGCTGAATCTTACAAATTGTTTTGTTTTGAGAATCTCCAAGCTTTTGACAAAATTTGGTGCAGTACCTTTGCTCAACACGTTCAGTTATCTTCAGAGAATCGATAATCCGACGAACATGTTGTGTAGCACCTCACTCAGCTACCGATAGGCAGCGACTAATGCGCAGGAAGGCGATGATAAAATTTACACATGTGCATGAAGTTATCTTCCTTCACTGTGTGGCGCCGCCCTATCGTCTCTATTTCGCACGGAAAAAATAAAGGTTGGATACTTTTTAGACAGGCCTCGTATGAGCAAAAAATATTTTACATTTATCATATAAACTTCTAGTCAGAAATTGCTTTCACATTCAGTTGACAGTCACTTTAGAATTTCACACAGCCACAGAGAAATCACCGTGACGGACATATTTTATAAATCCTCCGATCTATAATAAAGACCAATGTGTATTTATTTGTATATAAATAAAAAATATATACTTGCATCCCGTCACACAAAAGTTAGCAAGTAAAACATGTGCCTTTCTTTAGCCTACGGCCGAAACCATTTCATGTGGTAAGGGGAAGCGGAAAAGAAAATAGTAAGTCAGAAACCTTCACGGTCTCAAATTAATTCTGAAAGAAATCCTCTACTTGGGGGGGGGGGGGGGAGAAGTTAACTGTTAATGTTTTTGTTTTTTTCTTTAGGTTAATTAAAATATGATAATAATTTCTATATGAAAAATTAAATTACTGACACAATTCCATGATTTTAAAATGAATACTAGCAGGAAGACTCGACGTTGCTCGGGATGGAATGAGGGTCACTACTATAGAACGTACACTATGCTCATAACACCATATTACTTTCTTTCTTTTCACTGCCTCCTCCTCCCGTTTAGCCCCTTAATAGTTGGAAGAAGCTGAAATGTTCTATTCCCATGGGTCACTTAGAGATGGAGGCACGCAGATATTTGGCAAATAAAATGTAACGTACAGATTTTGGATCACTTCCATTGTCTTCCCCGAAGAATTTTATACATATGATATAAATTTCCTCAAAATAGGATATATTTGAAGTTTTAAGGGGGTTATGCCCTCATAGCCCCTTTGAGTGCACTTAGAGATTCGAAAACACTTCCATTGTCTTTCACGATAAGTTTTACATAAGTTTACATCTTGATATTTTATGTAGATTCTCTAACCTTTCTTTCTATGGGGAACACAGAACATCACACACGCACACACTGACATTGAGTTATATATATCTTGATAGAAGATTAGTGCGAACACTGGCAAAACATGATTTTTTTTTTTTGTACACTAGACAAAATAATGGGCGGAATGGTGTTTACGTCGTAGCCTTCGACATTTAGAAAGTAATTTCTAATTAGAATTAAATTTTATAAGCAAAAGTCTAGTATTATTGTTCATTTGTGCTCCTAAACCCCAAAGAAAAAAAAAGAAGTATTTTTCGACCGCGCCTCTATTGTATCAAAGAACCGAATTCCGAAATAAATAGGTTAAGCATTGCAATGCACCAGTTGTCAACATCACCACGACTACCGTTGTGTAGTATAATGTGAAACTAAAACTTTAATGGCTTCTGTTATTATTTTTTATTTATTTTATTTTTAAAAATATTTTTGCAATTTCATCAGGATTCGTTCAATGCTGGTTGATAAATAAATGCTGACTGATTATTACGGAGGCGAAGAGGGAAATGTAGGGGGGGGGGGGGTAATGGGCACATATTCCATTCTAATTAATGATTGACATTGATTGATATTAGTTTTGGTTTATTCAAAAATATTCTGTATTTTCATTCTCCTATAAAACGTCATCCCTTTTGCTTGTACACATCATCCTTGCGCTGACGAGCGGTTGATTAATTTAACAAGCAAGCCCCATCCATATCCCCGCCGCATTATCTCAAGAATTTAACGCTCCCACCTCCATCTCCTCGTTACACGCTTCTTCTATTTTCCATAGCTTAGTCTTTCTTTACCCCTCTCTCTGCTCACACTATTCTTCCACACTTCACCTGTCTCTAGCACAATTCCCTCTCTCTTCTCTACCCCCTCTCTCTCTTCTCTACCCCCTCTCTCTCTTCTCTACCCCCTCTCTCTCTTCTCTACCCCCTCTCTCTCTTCTCTACCCCCTCTCTCTCTTCTCTACCCCCTCTCTCTCTTCTCTACCCCCTCTCTCTCTTCTCTACCCCCTCTCTCTCTTCTCTACCCCCTCTCTCTCTTCTCTACCCCCTCTCTCTCTTCTCTACCCCCTCTCTCTCTTCTCTACCCCCTCTCTCTCTTCTCTACCCCCTCTCTCTCTTCTCTACACCCACTCTCTCTCTCTTCTCTACACCCACTCTCTCTCTCTTCTCTACACCCACTCTCTTCTCTACACCCTCCCTCTCTCTCTCTTCTCTACACCCTCTCTCTCTTCTCTACCCCTCCCTCCCTCTTTCTTTTCTACCCCCTCTTTCTGCACTACACTCTTCTCCCTCCCTCTCTATTAAGCAACACATCACTCTTTCTCTTCAAAGCTACAACGAATTATCTAACCAAATTCCTTTCAATACACTATCTAGTCAGATGACCAAAATGATCCAATCATCCTAAGCAACACATCACTCATACTCAATAACCTTTCATGCCCTCCCCCACCCCCAAATATACCACCACCAACCTAATCTATGGCAGTAAACATTCCATCAATCTTCTTAATTTCAATAGTAATTAATGACTCCAAACGAGATTGTCGCTCTTAATTACTTATTTTTATTCTTTTTTTATTTTCTTGCTTGTTTTGCATATCTACACATGCCCCACTAAAACAGCATTTCTTAATCGACATTCCACGTAACCATTTGCCTAAAGAAATTCGAATAATGATAATAATAAACGTTTTTATTCAATAAGTTTGTTGCAAGCACGAGATAAACTTTCACATTCATAAATAGATAAACACTTCTATTTATTCATATAAATAGATACATATTTACATTTTGATACAACTTTATTAATTTATCTTTTTTTTATTAAATCACTTTAATTAATTACTGTTAATATTGACAAAACTATTGCATATATATATATATATATATATATATATATATATATAGCAAAAATAGTACAATAGAATTACAAATAAATAACACCAAACATTAATTCATTATGGACTATTTAAAAAGAAATAGCTATGCAAATTAGGCATGCAAAAAGCTGTCTTTGGGTCTTTCGTTTCTACAATATATATAGTATTTCAAATTACTATTGATTTAATAACAGCCGTATTGTGATAAATGAAAAAACTTCCGCATTTATGTTTTAGATTTTTCTAAATACAAACAATACAAATGTTAACGAGAGCAGGGACTTACCTATAAGGTACTCTCCCCAATTTATTTATTTTTCATAACAATCAGATGTAAAGAAAAACGAAAATATAAAAGACAACACGGGCATAACAAGAAATTAGTAATCAATATACTGAAACATGCGGCAATTGTGCACTCCTCACCAAACGTAAAAAAACCCACATTAAACAGACATATACATATACACATATCCATTTATATCCATTCTAAAAAAAATAACTCCACCAGAAGCAAACACAATTGTGAGTCGATGCATGAATGGTGCATTATATAAACATTTAAACTATCCTGGATGCATAAAACACAGAAAAAAACAAACAAAAAAAAGAACTCTCACTCACATGCACATATATTATATAAAGGGATCAGAATTAACTGATAGGGAATTGGCACTGACCAGAAAAGGAAATACTTGAATAATTATTTACCAGACTATAAATTTACTGCATATTCAATGAATATTTCTTATTGTATTTTTAAATGTGTACAAGGAAGCATCTATTATATTGAAAGCAAGTAGTAACAATAATTGAGACCACACGTAGAATACCAGCTCCTCGTGTATTCGCTTCTTTCTGGTGCCGGATTATTTTCTTTTTTGTTCTCTTCACCAGCAAAAGAGAAGAGTTTGTACTTAGCAGCAGCAGCAGCAGTATTCGTTTCAATTCAATTGAGTGAACAAATAGTGAGCAAACTGACAAATAGAGCGGCAGTGCAAAACAAGATAATATTAGCGAGGGCAATCCAAAACACGTGTGCCGTCTAACCCTCAGTCTTTCCTCCGCACACTCACTACAAAGGAAAGTTGCTTGTGTGTCCAGCTAATAGTCAAAACCATACAAGATTCACCCACAAAGCTGATATATTCTTTTTCAGCATTGCCTCGGGCAAAATATAGGCTTTTTTATGTTAATATTTATTTTGTAGGTGACCAGGAACAGAAGTAGTTAGGGGGGGGGATAGGGATCATTTAGAGCGATTTTTTTTTTTTTTTTTTTTTTTTTTTTTTTTTTAATAGCAATCCGTCAACAATTGTTTCAAGTTGTCAAAGAATACGAAATAGGGGCTGATAGGGAGAGAGATGAGAAGGGGGAGGATATATATATATATATATATGTGTGTGTGTTAGAGTGAAAGGAAATCCGGGTATGAGAGCTCAATGTAATAAACAGAGCAAAAATAAAGTAAAGTAACATGGAATCACATAATCACCGGTACAATAATTTATTTCGACCCTTTCCAAGCGAGACGATTATATTTTTGAAAATGAAAAAAGAGAAACTCACACTCACCATTAAATACACATATAGAGAGAGCGACAACATATTTAATACCTATCTTGAGAGAGGGGGAAATGACCTATTTAAGACGTATATTGAGGGGGAAAGAGAGTGACAACATATTTAATATATATATATATATATATATATATATATATATATATATGAGAGAGAGGGGGAGATTGCACGATTTATAACGGAAGGCAATACAGTGAGGTGGAAAGAGAACAATACATATATATATATAGAGAGAGAAAATTGTATGATTTACCACCACATATATATAGAGAGAGAGAGAGAAAAGTTTTAAAATAAACTCTTCTATTTTGTTATCCATGCCCCCACCCCGGGTAACACCGAGTAACTATGCTAGTTTCAATATAAAATAAATAGCGAGCTTTGAAAAAGTCTTGTTACATTCTGTTCTTTTGCTTTCAACGCTCCAAACCACAACATTCTGTGTGTAATCAGACAAATATTATGTGATACATAATACTACAAATGTACCTGCTCTCAGCCAGCAGTGAGGATGCTGTTCAGACGTGGATGGAAGGCTGCACACACTTTACGGACATCAAATTGACACGTACCTACATAAAGGACCCCAATAGTTGATATGTGAATTTTGCTAAAAACTTTCAAACATGATTTAAAAAAAAAATTTTTTTTACATAAATTCTACATACCTGATCTAACTTGTTTTTGGACCACGTGCCTTCAAGTTGATCTGACTTCCGAAAAGGCTCATAACGACTAATAATGGAGGCAAAACGTGTTCCTTGATGTGCCTGACTCTCATAAAAATAAATATAATTGGTCAAATCAAAATTTATTATAATTTATAACAACTTTTCTATTTGTTATTGTGAAACAAGTCTGCATAAAAGGGTTAATTCAAGTAAAAAAAAATTCATGTAGATTATGCACTCATGGACTAGCAGCCAATCAGAACTCAGAGAATGAACTTGTCCATCTAAGCATAATGGAACATTCTGGCTTTCTAATGTTCTTTTCAGTTTATTTGTAGTTCAACTGGTCAGAGAGTTGAGCACTGCCTACTAAATTCCATAGCCTTTCCTTATCCAGGCCGATGAGTGTTAATGATGGACTCCAGCTATGGGGAAATGTGCAAACTTTGTTTTCAACATCTAGCCACATGCTGCAATCCTAAGCGTTGAGGTTGGGCGACTGTGGTGGTCAGAAATTTATGTTTAACTCCAACCACTCTTGCACGACTTTGATCATGTGTGCCGGAGCGCAGTCCTGCTGAATGACATAGTCTGCATTCTTGGATATTTTTCTCACTCAAGGCAGGAATTTTGTGGCCAAGATATCTCTGTAGCCAGCAGTGGTTAATCCATAGCCGATTTCAAACTACACAGGCATTGTACTGTCTCTGGACGCATGTTTCATAAAAAGGTGTGCATACCTTGGACAATCAGCTAAACGCCTTGCAACAATCAAGACGCTGAGGCATGTTGGTTTTATATGCATGTTAATTGATCGTCAATAACTTCCTCTTCCTACCTGTGAAACACATTACCACGGGAATGGTTCCCTATAGATTACAACATGGTCGTTTT
The DNA here is from genome assembly GCA_963556195.1 of Sepiola atlantica. Classification (NCBI taxonomy): domain Eukaryota; kingdom Metazoa; phylum Mollusca; class Cephalopoda; order Sepiida; family Sepiolidae; genus Sepiola; species Sepiola atlantica. The sequence goes on from OY744528.1 coordinate 37,268,551, forward strand.
AAAGCTTATAGTCTTTCCCTATTATATCGGTATTTCCATAGTCTTTCCCTATTATATCGGTATTTCCATGGTAGGTGTACGACTGAGCTTCAAGCTCTGGTTCCTCCTGTAAAACATTCTCAGCAAAAACTCGTCTTGTTACCAACACTTCAAACAACTCTCCTTCCTGACTCTGTGTACCGAAAATCAAACGTAACTTCCATGAACAGAGTTTATTTCCAAGAACTACCGACCTGTGGAACACATTACCATGGCAATGTTTCCCTACAGACTACAACATAGTCGTATTCAACTCCAATGTCAACAAATATTTGTCGAGTCGTACTGTGAATTAATCATAATTCACAACTCTGAAGCATGTACAGGTTTATTAATTATCAATAAGGGTAAAACTGAAAAAGAACAAAAAAAAACAGTTTCGCTAATACAAAAAAAGAAAATTAGCAGAGACGATGAGTCTAATAATATAAGAGAGAGACACGTGAAAAGTGAGCTTAATAAATTGCAAAATGGAAGATATTTGAGCGTTGAAAGTACAAATTATATAAGGCGGAAGTTGAGATACGATTTCGGAGTCGTGACGCACATAGCGACAAACAGAATAAACTTCTTTTTTATCTTCGTGATTACTCAATGTTTTTAATTGTTTTGTTTTTTTTGTGGGAGGGGGGGCTGCAAATGAAGTACGGAGGCTGATAAAAAAAAATTTTTTGGTGGGTAGGGTCTGTGGCCACCTCGACTTAGGGTTAGCGGTATGGTTCCAGTGAGTTTTTTTTGGGGGGGGGGGGGTCTGCAAGTAGATAGAAGGCGATAAATGGGAACTAGGCATATTTACAAAATATTAGAAGAAGGCAAAGAAGTAGGAAGCGATTTTGCCGAAGAATGTAGGGTGATATTCTTTATCCAAAAGTGAGTACAAATCAGAAATCTGTAAAAGCGTTGGGTTTTCCAAATATTTGTCTCCACAATTTATCATCTGAAAATTTCTAGGGAAGCTTGGAGAATCTCCGCTAAATTTCTAGATCTGCATTTGTACCTCACTTTTTTATAGAAAATATCTTTTTTACAGATGGAAAAAGATTTTTTTTTTTTTTCCGTATTTTTAAGACCAATGCTTACACATGTTTCCTGACGCATTGAAAATAATCAAGGTACTTTAAACGGAAAATTACTGTAAATTTATTTTTAGTCGTGCGAATGGATGGCTTGATGTTTAATCCTGTCTCGAAGAAGGTTGTCACGCCTTGTTAAAAAAGAACCTTCCTTATGGATATGTTTGGTTGCTTCTGCAGCATGATATGCCTTTTTCTAAAAAAATTATTCTCTAAAGTAGTAAAACCTAAGGATTCCAACTTTTTTATTATTGTCATTATTGATCAAGTTTTTATAGCAAAAAAAATATTGTGTTAATGCAAAGCATATTTGAAACATCCTGACCAGGGACAAATTGTGCCGCTGGGAAACTGGGCAAGATCCTGTTGAGTCTCTAGACTGATGCTGCCTGGTACGCACTGATAACCTGATTGGCATCTCCATTGTAAGTTCTGTAAAATAATACATGTTATTAAGCCATTTACATGCAGACAACATTATTAATTAAAGGCGGTGGTACATGTAATTTTTATCTTTTTAATTGTCTATTATGTAAAGGATACTTCTCTTGGTGGGTGTTCCAGCTAAAACTAAAAAGAAAACTACCAAATCTCTACTCACAAGCCATATATATAAATATATACATATGATGTACTGCTTCACTATCACCTGTGAAGAATGCGCTGCTTAATTGATAAGGGAGGGAGATTGTTAATGACAGATGAGTTACTTCTATTGAATGAATGTACGGGAAGTGGAGACTATTCGAGGCAGACATGCTGACTGCTCAGGTTGTGAAATAAATGGACCAGTGAATGTCTGTAGAAAACGAAATTTAACTTAAACAAACCCACCAATTAGCCCTCGCTAACCATGTTTAAAAGTTGGCCCAACTTTTAAACATGGCTGACGAGAGCTAATTGGTGGGTTTGTTTACGTTAAATTTCGTTTTCTTAAACTTTAACAGCTCGAAACCGATGGTATCATGTTGATATGTTATCTTCTGTAATACAATAAATAAATATTTTTTATTATTTAATTATTGAGCACTCTGTTGGATTTTTTTCTACCAAAGTGTTTTTGTTTTTTTTAAATAAGAATAGAACACATAATAGTATACCTTTTTACATTTTTTACGTGGTTATCATAATTGTACTAGTTACGTGTGTCACTTGGACGACATTTTGAATTTATTTTAGGAACTCATTTCCTGACGTCTTTTCTGTCTTGTTACTGAGTTCTTTTATCATAAAGTGACAAAAATATGGGAGGCGACTCTGTTACGATCGACACCTGCTACAGAACGATGCTCTGCTACCAAATGTTACTGTTTCCTACAGCCTCTACAGACATTCACAGATCCATTTGCTTCGAACAATCAGCATGTCTGCCTTAAATAGTCTCCACTTCCTGTATATTCATTTAAGGGAAGTAACTCCTCTGTCATCTGACATTAGCATCACCAAGAGAGGTTTTGATCAAATTTATAAGTAAAAGTTTTTGCAAATTAAAAATATTTAGTAGTAATGTTAAAATATAACAGCATTTCAAAACTTACACATTCAGGAGGATTCTGTTTACTGTATGTTGAAGTTTAGGGGATTGAGATGCTTGTTGGAGAAAAAAAGGTCACCAAGTTTTCAGTTAAAAGGACAAACATCTTCTCTACAGTTTAAATCAACAGTTTCATCAACACAGAATAGGGTCCAGAAGGAATTAGGAATATAAGATAGGTTGGTTCAACCGGTTGGCATATACTATAGTAAAAGAATTTACTCCCTGAGTTCTATCTCATCCCGCAATGCCCTTGCGAGAGACGAGAAGAGTTAGATGACGTCTTGATGCAGTGACATCTCTAAAGGAACTGTTTGTAAAAGGTGCGAAACGGCCTTGGGTGGAAATGGAAAAAAAAGCATGCATGCGCAGTGTTCTAATCGCCTGTGTATTACTACGTGAGTATGAACATGTGTTATCTCACCGAACCATGTACTAATTGCATGTAAGTGCAAAAGAAAATAGGTCTTAATTATGTAACTGCTACATGTATATTGCTGACGCCATTTTTAATATAGTGATTCAATGTTTAATAAGTTTTTAGACAAAACTATCCTGACCGACAGTTTTTTTTTTTTGTTTTTGTTCAAATTTTTAAAATGTTCTACATTTATAGATCTCCATGATAAGAATTGAATGGCACCAGTCTTTTTATGTACTAATGAGTCGCCACTTATCAAGGCCCAAAGACTACTCAAGGATAAGGGTTAATGAGTTTTTCAGGTGGACGTTGAGACAGCACCTTGAGGGTTGGTAACGATGGTTGAGACTGGGCAGGATTTGATTATTTAAGAGGATGGCTCAACAAGAATTTAACATTGGGCTCGAAAACAACCATGTTTATGTCGAATGAGAAGCAGCTCCACAGGTAGTTCTTGGAAATAAACTTTGTACCTAAACCTAAATGGAACTTCCATGAACGCAGAGAAAGGAAGGAAAATTGTTCAGTGGTTGTAGCTAGACGGGTTTTTGTTGTGAATGTTTTACAGGAAGGAACCATAGATTGTCTTACCTCTCAAGGTTGAGCGGTGCTTAAGTTATGACCTTTTAGCCTTTGCCAGAAATATGAATTCTTGATGATACTGACAAAGTTTAAAATTTAACACCTCCAGTGTTTTTTGCAAAAAAAATAGGCCATGGTCGAAATTTTGACTGAATTTCAACTTCGGATTTTTGCAAATTTGATGGATGGATCTGATGCTTTTTGGTAACGATAACTAACATGCAACTTTCAGCCTAATCAGATAGTTTTTGAGTTATCAACATTTCCATAACTTGGGAAATACTTTATACAATATGGAGAAGTAAAACCCAGATAAGATTTTGGTCCATCCTTACATTGTCAGGCAGAAGTATACAGTCTCATGACTGACATGTTCTCGTCCTACTTTGACTTCATTCAAAAATTCATAAACTGACATATCTTAACAAATTTTCCTTGCATAAATAAAAACAAGTCTCTTTATATTCTTCTTGTTATTATTCTTTATTATTCTTTATTATTCTTATATAGATGTAAATAAACTTATTATTTTGATATGTAATTTATATATGTGTTTGTGATACTTTTTAGGAATAGGTATCCGTGAAAATTTCAGTATTTACGTCGTCAATTCCAGGGTTCACCGGAGACTTCCGAGACTGGTGAACATTAACAGACTTAATTGAACAAACTGAATGTATTATTTCTTTTTTTTTTTTTTTTTTTTTTTTTTTGCAAAGTTATTTAACAAAATAACCTGTTTATTTTATCTTGTATTTAAGTGTATTCTGTAATGTTTTGGTACTGCAACACAATACGAACCGAACTGTTTTTTTTACCCTAACCTAATCCTAAACTAACCCTAACCTAATCCTAAACTAACCCTAACCTAATCCTAAACTAATCCTAAACTAATCCTAAACTAACCCTAACCTAATCCTAAACTAACCCTAACCTAATCCTAAACTAACCCTAACCTAATCCTAAACTAACCCTAACCTAATCCTAAACTAACCCTAACCTAATCCTAAACTAACCCTAACCTAATCATAAACTAACCCTAACCTAATCCTAAACTAACCCTAACCTAATCATAAACTAACCCTAACCTAATCCTAAACTAACCCTAACCTAATCCTAAACTAACCCTAACCTAATCCTAAACTAACCCTAACCTAATCATAAACTAACCCTAACCTAATCATAAACTAACCCTAACCTAATCCTAAACTAACCCTAACCTAATCATAAACTAACCCTAACCTAATCATAAACTAACCCTAACCTAACCCTAAACTAACCCTTGCCTAACCCTTTTAGTAAAGGTAAATAAAAAGGTATCCCAAAAATTCCAAATGAAAAGTTGAAAAAGTAATCAGGGTATCCAAAAAATTAGGTAAAAGTCGGAACTTGATCTTTCTAATTGATTGAAAAATAGTCGCTTGGCAAAAACATCACTTTTTTTTTTTTTTTTTTAATATATAATATATTAGTCAGAACTTGCTTCGTCTTTCTCTGTTCATAGTCGGAACTGCTTACATCATGTCTGCAAATCTATGGATACCTATTCCTAAAAAACACTGTGTGGTGTGTACAGACACACGTATGTAAATTAGATGATGACACAGAAAATAATTCAACTCTTTCTCTAAATGCTCAGAGATATTAAGAAATGGTTGAATCAACAGTGAGAAGGGGAGAGAGAACTACATAGATAGCTAAGAGAAAGATGGATGACTTGTTCAATTATAAATCACAGCTAATTAAAACAATTAATACAGAATATTTTTTCAAACATAACTCAATCCTAGGACTAAAGTATATTTTAGTATGTATTGCAGTGCAATGACAGATCCATGATTAAATGACCTGCAATGTGAAATCTGACCAAACCCAACACGTCAGGTCAGAGGATTTGCTGAAAGCACTAGATTTGCCCAGCATAGAGGTTAGCCTAAGAACGAATCTGAAAATATCGTCTTTTTGACCTAAAATGCACCAAACATTGATGTTATTGTTTTTTCTCTTTCCAAAACTCAATCATGTTCTGCAAAGCCATAAACAAAACAAAAATTTCTTTTACAAAACAGCCAAACTAAACACCATAAATAAATATTTGCAGATAAATCAAAAAAATCAAAAATAAATTAAATAAAGAACTTTAAGCATAATTTTTTTTTTTTATCAAAATGACCGGATTTGGCATTAAATAACCCAAAAAGGGTTGATATATCGTAAAACAAAACAACCAAATCAAAACTTCAATCGGTTCAGGAAACTAAATGTACTTTTTAATGTAACATTGAGTCAACAGGTGCAATGTGAGATCTGACCAAACCCAATACATCAGGTCAGAGGATTTGCTGAAAGCACTCCATTCGCCCAGCATAGAGGTTATCCTAAGATCGAATCTGTTACACTGGTACGGTCACATGGAGCGTTCATCCTCCTGGATAAACCATTGCAGAAGCATGGATGCCTTCTATCGCAGGGAGGTTGGCCAGCCAAGGAAAACTTTGAAGCAAGTGTTAGACAAGAAAGCACAGAGTTCAATTTGAAGACAGTTGAGCCATTGAATAGTGTGAATTGGAGAGTGAGCTTGCGTAATATCAGAAAACCTTTGATCCATGAATGAGGGAAAAGTGACGTCAGATGAATAGAAGATTTTGTGTTATTATAAAATAAAATGGGGGGGGGGGGAAGCCTTAGGGAAACAAACGTTAATAACTCAGATTTAGTCTACAACACCACAAGCTTATTTACGCAGGAATGTTTTGCATCGATTCCAAAAAATGAATCTGAAAGCTTCACACATGTATTATATTTTTCCTTTACTTGATTTAAAGCTCGCATTTCATTTCCTTCCACATCATTCTTGGAATCCAATAATTTTGTAGAGATTAAAACATTACCATAACAAAATTATTTATAGTTTTATAACAATTTGGTTCAATTGATAACCTAATTATCAAACAATACTGTAATAATTAAATTTATCTTTCCAAATCCTATTTAAAAAAACAATTAAACAAAAAGACAATAAAATAAAATTATAAAAATATATTTCACGGCGGGAAGATTAGACACAAGATCGGGAAAGTGGGATTTGAAAAGCCAGCACCCTCAAGGAATAGCACTCTGGCTGACCAAAAAATGCCTGGGCAGCCCTGTCTGCATTCCTTGGTAGAGGCGCCTCAGGCAATTAGCAATAAACTAACCCCTTCCTCGTCTGATTTATTCTCGATTATCAGAATGACTAATATAAAAAAAAAACGAACTGATACACTATTTTTGCTTCAGCCAAACAGTTTTAAGTTCCATTACTTAAAAAAAAAAAGTGATGTGACCATGTCGGTTGTTGAAGTGATGCTGTGAGAGATAGGACAAATATATGAAAATTAATTTGAATGAAAAATCTTTGGTATAGATCAACAATAATATTTATTAATATATTTACAACTGAAAGAAGAATTTACTTATATAATGAAGGCATTGAATGAAGAGCACTGTACACACATCCATTGAAATCTTCTCTCTGAAAATGAATGCAAGGGACGTAATTCTTGTCAAAATATCTTTGAGGCAACAGAGAGACAAGTACAGAGTTACTTCCCTTCAAAATACAAAATGTTTCCATATTTATTTAGATGAATCTGTTTTCGTCTAACAAAAAAGAATAAGGACTCTTCATAACTATTCTATATTAAATTAAGTCGTTATTATTTGAGATCTTAAATTGCAATGTTATGTAAAAGCTACATTTTCAAATGCTTTCCGTTCCACTAAATAACATTATTCCACCGCTCCAGAAAATATCTCACTCCTGACACTATCCTTTACGAGTATAAGAGTCAAATACGTTCTAAGATGGTGTATTGTTGCCACATCTAGGGAGTGCCTCTCAGAGTATTTCTTTCCCTGTCTCGACAGAGTACAAAACCGACTTCGAAATCTAGTGAGGGATGTCCTCTTCTCTTTCCTACAGAAAAGAGATTTCTAGTCCTTCTCTATTCTATTGTTATTTCCTTGGTGGTTGCTCGACTAAGCTCTAATCTATGGTTTTCTCCTGTACAACTTGCCCTATCGGCAGGGCCACAAATTCGCCGACTGCAACCCCATGCAGACGGGTAATACCACCCCCATTCCAAAAACGGGGCCACCTGTAAGCAATTGGTGGTGACCCGTGATGATTTAGGACAGGGTCTTGGTGGCTAAGCTATTCTTCCACTTAGACCCTTACTTCGGCTAGGCAGATCGGAGAGGCCCGATCCAATCAATCGGCTGGTCACATCATATCTATAAGTATCTATAAGTTCATCCCCAACCGTATTATTCAATCTGATACTTCAAAAAATCAAAACCTTTTTCCCCCTTTTTATTTTCTCATAGATACTGAGGATCAATCGTGTTGAGAACAAAGGAGATTACCAATGCCCAGGAGTAATGTTTTCAATGAGTAATGCCCCTACCGTGTCCATAAGATTTTTTTTCTAAGAGTACTGTTTTCTAAGAGCAATGCATTCTGGGAGTTTGTTTTTGTTTTTGTTTTGTTTTTAGAAGTGATGATAAAATTTCCGTCTAAGAGTAACGTTTTCTAGGAGTAATGCAACATTTTCTAAGCACAATGTATTCTAGAAATCAAATAATTATCCTAAAAAACTCGTCTAGCTGCAACCACTGTAAACAATTTCATTTTTCGTCTGTGTACCTAAACTAAACGAAACTTCCATGAGCAAAGAACTGCCAGTCTATGGAATACAGTGCCATGGGGCTGCTTCCCAGCTGACTACAACATGGTCGTTTTCAAGAGCGATGTTAACAAATTCTTGTTAAGCCGTCCTCTTAAAAAAATAAAATTTTAATTCTGAGTGTTGTTTCACCATCCACCTGACAAACTCACAAAGACCACATTATTTCAGTCTGGTTAGTTAAGGAATCTTTTACCAGACTGACAAATTTTAGCAGTAAATAACTCGAAAAGGGTTGATATGACATAAAAATAAAACAACTAAATCAAATATACCGCTTTTACTAGCAGGCACCCCGATGTTGCCCGGGAATTAATGAGGACCACTGTGTACTCCCAAGCCTGAACTTCATATTACTATTTTAATTATATTTTTAATTTCTATAATTTTTCGGTGATAAATAAAATGAAGTAAGATGTCATATGGATGGAAGTTCTTTTGGAATCAGAAGGTTGTGTGTTCATATCATGTCAAGGTTCTGAATTTATAGAGAGTGTGAAGATGTCAGCATCACCATTTTGTAGTATAGATATCCATATTTTTGGCCTTGTTAGATATGAAGAAAATGAGTTACCAAGTTTTGGTTAAAATGACAAACTTCTAAAATTCAAATTAATTTTCTTCAAACCGTTCAAACGAACATGGTCCGGAAATAGTTATGAAAAACAGAAATACAAAATATGTTGAGTTAGGAGACGTGCATGTACTATAGAAGTAAGATTGCGTTACGGTCTTTTATCTCGACACTCGCTTAAATCGAGGCGAGAAAGGGATATGACGTTTTTTACAACATGATGCTCACAGTTTAGTCTGACTGCTTATAAATTTCAAGAAACGGTTTGGGCAGAAGTTACCTGATTCAACAATGTATCAATCGCTTCACGAATGAGAACATGCAAGTGCAAATAAAAAAAAATAGATCATAATTACGTAACTGCTACGGATGTGTATGGATGTCTGAAGTGAACGCAAAGCCAAGTCTATTGTATCGGAAAGTTTTACTGGAAAAGTTCTTTTTGATCTTGGTATAGGGACTTGTTTTCAATTTCATCTCTGAACAGAGATACAACAAATATACATTTTTAAATTTTGTACAAAAAAATGTAAATATTTTTTTCGGCGACTGTTTTTTATTTATCTATTTATTTTTTAAATTGATTTTTTTTTTTTTTTTTTTTTTTTTTTTCCAGGAATGGCTGGTGGTGGATTCCATGTAGAATTTGGCATCAATGAAACGTCTCTGACTCAGTCTTTAGAAAAAGGAGAATTTTCAGTGGCCGAAAGTCTTATTCGTGAGAACAGAAATCCATCCTACCTCGATGAAGGTATGTCCGCATCGTCTTTCAAACCCCTAACAAATTGAGATTGTTACTTTATTTTCAAACTTTTTAGATACAATAAACCTATCTACATAAACAGCTACTTCAAAGCTAACATCAACATTTTCTATGATTTTACGCATCTCATACATTTTACTGAAATTTATCATCATCGTATACGGTGAAATAGGATGTTTTGATTTTAACGTTAGTGTGAGAAATAGGCCCAACTTTTGCATTTATTCATGTAGATATATAAAAGTTTTGGACGTAACCATAAATATAATAAACTTATATTTACTTTAGTAAATATTTCTTTAAGGTAAGACAGTTTCTTTTGTTTTTCTTTTAATCCGATTTATTAACTGTTAAGTGATAAAGCTGTTTTCTTCTATTTCAGGATGTTATCAAAGAACTCCTCTTTACATTATGCTTTGCGGTCTCGATGCGGAGGAGTTGAATGTGAAGCCGAGAAATTTGTTCTTAGCCAAACTTTGCATTGAGCGAGGAGCAAATGTCAACCACAGAGTTCCGAAGGTAACTGGTCGTAAATCATGCAATTACGCCTTTTCTTCTCTCTCTCTCTCTCTAATAACCTACATACGTACAAGTGCATTTTTCATTAATCTGCTCAACAGTTACCCAGCCTACATTTTTATTGTACTTAAGATGTTATAGTGATCTCATAAAATGTTATATTAGCCATTTCTCTAGCATTTTGATTTTATAGCCCCCCTCTCTGCTTTTGGCATTCGATGACCCAAGATAGTTGATATTCAGGTCATTTAATACATCTTTTTATATATATATGTGTGTGATAATATAAGAAAACAATTCTTTTATATCGTTCAGATCGATTCTTATGAGAATCAAAATAAAGCTCAATATTTAATCTATTAAATAGTCATTTCAAAAATTGCAATAGAGCTATAAATAAAATAACGGATCAGAGTTATATCATACTGTGATTTAACGTCAATTTTGGAGCAAAAGAAATCTTACACGCATTTCTGAAAAAATTCAGAATATACTTGGATACGTTCAAGTTGCCATATGAATATCTTGTCATCAGAGTAAATTGCCATGTGAAAACCATTCAATATCAAGGCGAAAATTCATGGAAAGAAGCTTTGAGAAAATGTTCAGGAATGTTAATGGCGAAATGGAGATGACAGAGGCTAAAACTTGATTCTTAAAAAAAAATGAAAAAGTCAAATTCCAGAAAAAAAAACTCTGCTGCGTATAAAAAAGGCTCACCGAGTAAGCTCCCCAAAAGTCGTGAGAAATTCAGTGAAAATAATCACGAAATTATCAAAAGGAAATCTTACATTCGGTTTGTATAACCGAAATTCCTTCCATTCGACAGATTTATTTTTTTTTAATTCTGAAGACGAGATATTCATGTGGCAACTTTATTTTTCCAGAAATGTGTGTAAGATTTCTTTTTCTCTGAAATTGACATTAAACCACAGTATGATATAACTGATCTGTAAATTTATCTATATATATATATATATATATATAGATAAATTCCTCTGAATCCTTGGTCTGATGAGGTTGACTTTCTGCGAAGAGTGCAACCGAAACATGTATGCACATATGTAACCAATAATGTTTGTATAAATAAAAATTTATATATATATATATATGTATTTGTTTATTAAATCTATCCTGTATTTTTGGAATTTTTTTAGAAGTACGTTTAACATGTAGATTTTTTTTTTGATTTCCTATTCCCATGGGGGGAGGGGCAGCCTGATACGAAATGACGAAAATTAGTTAAGATTTGCGCATTATTTAGAAACCTGTGCCAGAGTTACGTTGCATTTGTTTAAAAATTGGTTTCAACCGTTTTTTTTTTTGTTTTGTTCTTTTTTTTCCTCTTACGTGGAACTTTTTCGTCCATGTAAAATTTAAAATGCATTTTATAATGCATGTCTACAAATATTTCTGTTGTAAGATGTTATTGTAAGAAATAACGAAAATCAGTTAATTACAAATCACTGTAACTCACTGTGTTGTCTATTAAATCTGTTCGATATTTTTCTACTTTTTTTTTTTTTTTTTTTTTTTTTTTTTTTTTTTTTAGAGGTATAGTTAATATATTGTTAAATATAATAGAGACATTTTTTTTTAGAGGTATGGTTAATATATTGTTAAATATAATAGAGAAATAAACAAGAACATTGTACGAGGTGGGTGAGTAAATTGCCAATTACGGCTAATTCGAACAATTAAAATGGATTTTTTTTTTTTTTTCGAACATAACTCAATCCCGAAACCAAGGAATATTTTAGCATGTCTACTAATTGCTATAATGTAAACTGCTTTGATGTTTTAATTTTTTTAATTTAATTTTTTTCTTGAATTAGGTTTATTATGGATCAGAATTTATGGGCCCGGGAAAATGTCCAATGGAACTTTTGATCGATTTCTACAATACAATTACTCGGTACCTGGAATGGACAAAAAGTGACAGGTAGTGGTAGGTCCAAAGTCATTTCTAAAACACGCAGACATGCAACCATTTACAACACAAACTGAAACACTCATTCATCAAGTAATAAACCAACTATCTAATCTACATATGCTAAGGCATTTCATGTTCATACATATGTTATCTCCGTCCGACAGTGGTTTTGTTGCTGCAAGGCTGATGTAAGGTTCTGTTCAGTCCTCGGAGTTCACCCCTCTGAGGCTTTACCCTCTCTCTAAGAATGGGTTAGTTTATTGATAATCGCCTGAGGCAGCCCTACCGGGGAATGCGACGGGACTGCTTAAGCATTTTTTTGTAGGCCAGAGTGCGCTTATCCTAATGCCCTGGCTTCTCAAAACCGCACCTGGCCTTGTGTCTAACCTCCTGGAGTGGAGGTAAATAATGTTATTATCTTTCACGTACATTGAAAAACAATGAGATCGTCTGATCAGTAAAGTTAGGTTTTGATTAATCTTATGTCGTGAAGATAAAAAAAAATCCCACTTTACCCATTTTTAAAATGAACTTTTCCAAAATCATGTAGTTTCGTTGACTAAAACTGTACAAATGTATAAATACATTTCAAAAAGTGACCTCCGTTTTTATTGATTTTAAGAATATTTACCTGACAATTATTTTTATGGTAAGACAGAATGTTTTTAAAAGAATTAAGTTGCTACAATTTTAAATAAATAAATAAAGAACACATTTTTTTTATTTATTTGAAGAATATTTAGTTGACAATTATTTTTATGGAAGAAGAAAGTCATTCTTTTCTTAATAGTATTGACCCCGAGAGACATTTATTAATTCAAAAGAAATATTATTATTAACAGTAAATTATACAGGTTGTCCGTATCAGACTATGGACTTGAATGTGTCAACTGGACTGTAAAATTACGTCAGAATATAGAAACTTTCCAAAAGCCACATCATGCACTTCATTACTGATCATAAACTATCTGATCACATCAATATTGCAGAATTGCAAAAATTCACTGATATCCCGCCAATGTTCTGTCATCAAATGTAAAATCTCGAGATTATTTGGCCACATTAAGCGTTCCAGTTTGGGGCTATGCAAAATATGCGTTGAAGGCATAATACAAGGAAGCCAGTCGGAAGGTAGACAAAAGATAAGATGAATAGACGAACATGAACATAAACCAAGCGAACACCTTGGCCCAAGATCGTAAGGTTTGGAGGATACTCTGCCATTTTAGTGAGTATTCCGCAGCTAGCGGAAAAGACGCTTAATAATAATGCAGATTGATGGAGGAAACACCATGGAATTTTCACGGGATCCCGCTAGTATATATAAATACAACACAAATAAGAAAAAGGAATTATGTTTCGGAATGTTTTGATGAGGATTGATAAATTGTATCATTTGTATTATTCGAACTACTGTTCTCATCTTGGATGTTATTCTCACAACGTTTCGGCCAATGTAACCTCTGACCTTCTTCAGCTGCAGCTTGTCAAATTCTGAAAACCTATATTAAATTTTGAACTGAACTCTTAATTTAAATCCGTGGACCTATGGTGCATTGGATAAAGTGCTAAGTGACAGTCTTCTGAAGGTTGAAGGTTCAATCCTCAGTACAGGCAAACTAAGAATATAATTAAGAATTACTTAAGACCTCTACCCGTTCATGACGGAAAGAATGTGAACAATCTACCCCTGTGGATTTTTAGCGGCAAAGTTTACTCTTTGGTGTACAAAATGAAAGTGCTCAAAATCGTTTCTGCGCATATTGCTGCGAAGATACATCCGTCTGAATTAATAAAAACATTTTGAGTCAATCAGAGGCTCGCTCTCTGAATTTGATGAATTTGCCTTTTTCATCCACCTCGAACGCAATAAGGCCAGATTTTTTCTTCAATAAATAGATGAGCAAAAATCCAAGACAGAGCTAACATCTATATTACGCCAGCTTCTCTCACCCCGCTGTCTGGATTGAGAAAGCTAAATTCATTTTTCAACTCACGCACACAATCATAGCATACACACTCTAACGCTAGCGCAACACACACACAATGCTTTAACTCTTTCACACTGTCACATGCTAATTCACGCTGATTGAAAACAAATCTATAAACATTCATTTTAACACTCATAACATTTCTCCCCTTGGCAAAACTCAATCATGTTCTGCAAAGTCAAAAACAACAAAATAATTTTCCTTTACAAAACAACCAAACCAATGAATAAATATTGGAAGATATATAGAACTTGAAACATAAAAACCTTAACCAAAATAACTGGATTCGGCATTAAATAACCCGAAAAGAGTTGATATGCCGTAAAACGAAACAACCAAACCATAACATTTTTTCACTGAACTTTCTACATTGAAAACAAATGAACATTAACTCTTAGCTTTCAATCAAATGTAATTTTTATAATTGAGTGGGGAAGTTTTCATTACGGCTTTTCTGACCTGTGGATAATTCGCAGCCCTTAAATTATTGACTCTGGCTTCCTCCTTATCGTAACTAATGAATCTCTTTTTTTTTTCTGCATAGACTCTCAAAATATGAACAAACATTCTTTATTTTCCTATGTAAACCTACAATTTAAATATATATAAAATATCTCTTGTGAATATTTGCTTTTGAACTCATTATTTTGTGTGGATGTTTATCATAACATTTCTCATGCTCTCTCACACTCGTGTACCCCTTAAAACTGTTTTCCTAAAATCGGCTTTCCCAAAAGTGATCACCTAAAAAGTAGAACCCTAAAAAAGATCCATCAAAGATTAAATAATGGATTCAGTTTGAAATTTCGTACAGATTACCGAGTTCGACAAGATGCACCTGAAGATCGGAGGTTACATCGGCCGAAACGTTGTGAGAATAAAATCTAAGATGAGAACGGTAGTAAGGGTTAGGGTAAAAAAGTAGTCTGAATAATACAAAAGAAAGAAAGGAAGAAACCAAAATGTTCTGGAGGCCTCATTAACCAAATAATTGTGGAACCGCTGTTCAAGCAGTAATAGCGACAGCAACAACAGCACTGGAGAAACTATCTCCGAAATATTCAATGTTTATTTGGTTAAAATACTTAATGCTAATTGGTCCATTCTATCAAAATACTCGATCTCGATTGGTTGCCTATATCGGACATCAATCAATTAAAAAGAGTTTGCTGTGGAAGCCAGGCACCTGTTTGTGTTAACTATATAAGCCCAAGCCCTTTCGCCAATGAGAGATTCAACTTGCAACACAAACCTTTGTCAGTCTCAACACTACTACACACTCTTTGTGAACAAAGAACACTAATCACAGTCATGAACTACTAAGATTTAGCGACAGCTTAGACACAGTTTCACAAACTCCCTCACAACAAGTCCACACACATATGAGCAAAAACAACACTGTCTTTGTATAGACCCTAAGACCCTCTTGATTAATAACTATTCACTTTCGGCTGTTCTACTTACTATTGGCCGTTCCACATATTTTGTCAACCCCACGTACAAACATACTTTTGATAATTCTCTTAACCGCTACATAATAAACCAACTATTTAATATATGAAAATATAAAGAACTTGAAGCATAAAGACTTTCACTAAAATAACTAGATTCAGCATTAAATAACCCAAAAAGGGTTGATATGCCGTAAAGCAAGAACACCAAATGAGAATAGAATAAGGAATGATCAGTAAGAATTAAAATGTAAAAACAAAATATCTGTCTTTTCCAGTTTTCATCAATGCCATCGTTAAATTGTCAGAAAAACAATTTAAAATCACCTTTTTTATTCTTTCTGTCATTCTTTCTGTTCCCCAGCCTTCAGGCTGGCATCAAAGTGTAGTATCAGTTCTGTCCTCAGTCTAGAAGGATTTTTACTTCACTGAGGCAATTTTAATCCAAATCCAGAGTGCCCTCCTTTTGGGAGCTGGATTTTCCTGACTTTGTGCCTAACTCTGTCCTCGTAGGGAGGCAAGTTAATAGAGACTTCATTTTTTATTTATTTATTTATTTATTTTTTTAAATCTGTAAAGTTTTGAAATGAAGATCAGTAAAAGTACAGAATAGTTAACACTCGATTTAAGAAAAAAAAAATGTTACAAATGGTTTCCACACATTAAAACTAGGCTGGTTTAATAGAGAATTTCATTCTAATCCGTTTTATATAACTTATGTGTTTTTGTTTTATTTTTGGTCCACAAGTTCTCGAATGTTAACTATTCTGTTCTTTTTTTACCTATGAATTACTTATCAAATCTCTGTATTAATAAATTGATCGGACAAGTCCCTGTCCCATCGTCACAATGATGCATCCCTGTGCTTGTTTTACAAGAACTTCCACGGATGTGCCCTGACAAACTTATTGCACTTGTGTCCAGATGCCAGAACACTTTCTACTCTAATAGCTTCTTAACTCTGACTACTCGCCTTTGGAATTCCCTCCCTGCTCCCTGTTTTCACAACTGTACCAACATGCAGAAATTTAAATGTAATGTGAACAAACATCTTGCTGCACAACTCCCCACTTAGGATGCCCTTATAAATCAGGCTCCTCATCATAGTAGCTCCTTACATCTCAGCGGCAATATGGCAAACAAAATTAAAAAAATAAATAAATAAAACCGGTGTGAGTGTGTTTCTCGCCTATATGTAACTTTGATAAGTATTTTTATTTTTGAATGAATAAGTATACCAAATGTTTTTATATTTATTGACAATTTAATTTTGTACACAATTTTGCAATTATTGTTGTTATTCAGAACAGGAGTTATTAAAAAAAAAAAAAAAAAAAAAAAAAAAAAAAAATTTATGAAAATTAAATTACAAAAGCAAATGTTCATTGTCAAATTTGTTATCTGCTCATGTGGGGAAACCATTTCCGTTTTTCTCGTTTTCAGGTTATCTGTGAATGAATGCTGGAATCCATATGACGACATCGTTATCGGCTTCAATAATAAAATCGTAGAGAATCTGCAGGAAATAAAGGAAACCTGTGAACAACTCATGTTCATCATTCTTGGTAGGAAATATTTTAACAATTCCTTTTTTCTTCTTGGTAGGAAATATTTTAACAATTCCTTTTTTTTTTTTTTTTTGTAGGAAATATTTTAACAATTCCTTTTTCTTTCATGTTTCCTATTTTGCGACATGCAATTTGTTTCATATCAGTATTTGGCAAAAGTGTAGTGTAGTTAACAACAAAGAAAAAGGGAAAAGAAACAAATATACAACAAATAACTGTTACCAAACGATAGAAAGTTTAGTATTCTATCGACCTGCATAGTTTTAAACTTTGGAAACTACTTGTAAATTTTGTTATTTCAAAATTTGTTTTGTTACTTTCACTTAACCAATTTCGTCAAACAAAGATGGCCGTCGAAATTTTTTTTTTTTTTTTTTCTGTTTGAGATGGTTACTTATTTCAGGCTTAAGATTAAAAAAAAAACTTACCCTAATCCGACTGGAAACCACCCCCGGACTTTGGGTTAATGGTACTGCAAGCATATTTTTTTTATTGAATATATTTTAAGGTTAATGAGATTGCTAGATTGACAGTTTGATTATGAATATTATGTGAGGATTGAAAATAATGAATGGAAGGAATGAAATTTGATGACTTATGAGGATGGCTTATGACAAGTGTTTATTAACATTGAATTTAAAGATGACCATGTTGTAGCACTCAGCGAAGCAATCCTGTGGCAATGTATTCCACAGAATATGTACATGTACAGCTTGAGATATAATGGGGGTGGGATTCCAGGTACTACAAGATCTCAAGAAGAGAAATATGACTTTGCATCATTAGGGAGTGGTTGAATCAATATGGTGAGGGGACGAGAGAAATGCACAGATAGCTATGAGAAAGATGGGTGACTTGTTCAGTTCATTATAAATGATGGCTAATTAGACGAATTAAAACAGAATTTATTTTTCGAACATAACTCTATCCCAGAACTAAAGTATATTTTAGCATGTATTTTGTCTCATTAAAGTATTAGCAGGAAGACCCAACATTGCTCAGAATTGAATGAGGATCACTACTATGTACTTTTTCACTATGCTCATAACACCATATTACTTTCTTTGTTTTTACTGACCCCCTCTTGTCGTTTCGCCCCTTAATATAGTCGGGAGAAACTGAAATGTTGAATAACTCTCTGAATTAGTGTCTTATACAAATGGTTTAAATTTCATTAAAATCAGATATACGTATTTGAAGATTTAAGGGGGCGTCTGTTCCAAATAGGTCATGTAGAGGTGAGGGCACATAGATATTTGGCAGATAGAAGGTAACGTAGAGATTCTAGACCGCTTCCATTGTCTTCCCGGAGAATTTTATACGTATGATATAAATTTCATCAAAATAGGATATATTTGAAGTTTTAAGGATGTTATGCCCTCATAGCCCCCTTGAGCATGCACCTAGAGAGTCTAGAACACTTCTATTGTCTTCCCCGGTAGATTTTACATAATACACTTTAAGATTTTATGTAGATTCTCTAACCTTTCTTTCTATAGGGAACACATAAACATCACACACATATACACAGACATTGAGTTATGTATAAAAGATAAGTTATAGGAAAAAACCTTAAGGAAACAAACGTTGATTAATCACATTTAGTATAATAGTGTTAGGACAGCTAACGAAAACGATTTACTTCCCTTGCATCATTTCGGAAAGTTAAGAGTTATCGCCCTTGTAAATGAAGAGATGCCTGGAGAGAAAGTAAACAGATCACGATCTTCAGATGTGTTAATATTTCATCTCGCGTACAGCGGCAAAATAACTCATTATTTCATTCTCTGTTCAGTTTTAATAAATCTGTTAAACGTTTCTGTTGAAAGTTCATCCATTTTGTTTACGAGTTATTAATTATTATAACCTAAATTACCAGGTTATGAAAAATAGACATTACTTTTTGTTTAAATACAGCTAAATGAGGGTGTCTTGTTGCAGTTAACTAATACATTTCTTCCTTTTTGTCCTTAGCTCTTGGAGGTAATCCCAACATTTACGATGAAGATCATCGGACTCCCCTCCACAATTTGGCCATTCGGGGTTTTGACACCGAAATGGCAAAGCTGCTGTATGAAAATGGTGGAAACGTGAACGCCCTGGACACTGACAGGAACACTCCACTATTGTGCCTATCGGACATTTCCATCTGTGAGACGGACAGCAAGCGAATTGAAGACCTGTCACCCACATCGAGTGATGACACGCTTGAAGACAACCTGACAATCGAAGGTGTCAAAAAAGAGTTCTTTGAATTCTTCATCAAGCAACGAGATGTCGACGTAAGATTATTTTCTATTTTGTTTTGTCATATTTAATTCCTCTTTGCTACTTGAAGTTATTGAAACGAAACTGATCGATAAAAAAAGATAAAATTAAATTCCTTTTCTTTGCATTAGTTCTGAGCTACAGCAGGGTCTGCGATAATGGATTTTTGTCGCCACTTGAAATGATCACAGGCTTGGTCTGGGCGAAGGTTTTCATTGTGCAGGGCATTTGCCCATCTCATCACTAGCCTTCCTCTCGGTCACTTCTCGGCGACTTCAAATTTAAAAACGAGTTTCACTATGGTGTCATCCTCGGCCCTCAGCACATGTCCAAACCATCTTAGCCACCATTCCCTCAATCGGCGAGAAAAAGAGGACAAAATTAATCAATAAGAGAAGATTAAATTAATTTAATTAAATTAAAAATAAAATTCACCAAATTAAATAAATTAAAAAAATTTGAAAGTTTTTTTGTTTTTTTTTAACAAAAAGTCAATGAAATTCAAATATTTTTAACAATATATTCATGGAAAACTAGATCAAAGAATTGGGATATAATATTAAGATTAGGTGTACAAAGAAAAGTGACTGTAGCAGTCAGGTTTTGATGTACTATTTTCTCTTGATGTAAATAGACAAAGTTTAATGCTGAGTAATTGGCCCATCGACCAATCGAATGGATTGGTGTATGAATATAGTTTGTTGGACTAGTTTTTTTTTTAGTACATCCATGCAAGTGTTTGTCCCACTTTTAAACAGTTGGAGTCAGACCGCATAAAGAAATCGGACGTACTAAGGCTGGTCCTGTCTAACTCATCAGCCTAGAATGAAGTCTGCCAGGATGCGTGGTGCCCCACTTTTTGTAACGACTTCTATTGTCTGTTTTTAATCCCTTTCCAGTACTGCTGAAATAAAAGGTATTTTCTGTTAAACAACAATGGCGTTGTCGAACATAGTCAGCGGAACTATCGTCAACTAAAACTTTATTCATAATGGTTATGGGATATCCAATCACCTCTACCTTGTTAATTATAACCGGCCATTATATAACTAAACCAACGTTGTAAATAAAACTTGATCAGATCAATGCAACAATCACAAAACAAAATGAAAGTTAAGATAAAAACACAGTTTTAGGAAACAGGGAAGGAATTACAAAGACAAGCAGTTCAAGGAAAGAAGCTATTAGAGTAGAAAGCTTTTCAGCATCTGGGGACTTCTACAGTGAAGGGGTGGGATTTTGCTGATTGATGGGTTTGATTTAAATGTCTGCATGTTGATACAGTCATGGGAAGCAGGAGGGAATACCAATTGTTTGGAAACCATTTTGGTCCACTCTTGCTTAAAATATATGAAGGTAGAGATGAGTGGGTTGGGTGAAGACAAACCTGTTGATTCTACAAAAAGTGAAATCTGTCAGCGGCTACAGTCATAGCATATTTAGAAGAAGAAACCTGATGCTGGGGTTCAGGTACACTAACAAGGAAACGAATAAATTCCCTCAAAACTTTGAATCGTTGTAGTCATCTTTTTACTTCAAGACACGGTTTCTAGCCACGATAGCGAGATCCAACATAGCGTTTCAGGTACACATGAGATCCTGAGAGTTTTATAAGAAAATGTCTAGACGATCACAGAGAAAATGTAACATGGAAGTTCTTTGTTCTTACATCTTCTAAATTGCACATTGCATTAATTTATAATTTTCTTTGAAATCCTGCTTAATTTTTATTTTCATTTATTTTTTATTTTTTAAGTTAAATGTCAAAAATCGAAAGGGCCAAACAGCATTATTTCACTGCATGCTTCGAGCTGACCCGAACAGCTGTTACCAATTGTTAAAAAGAGGTGCAGATCCTTCCATCCGAGCAACTGTAATGCAGAATCCAAAACAGAAAAGGTAAGTGTTGGGGGGGGGGGGGTCTTTAAGAGAAGGGGGGGGGCGATGAATGATGGACAAAAGTGCACTGACAACGAAAAAAAAAAAGGGGTGAAAAAATAAATGTGCAACAAATAACTTTTACCAAACACAAGAAAATTTAATCTTCTATCGACCTGCATAGCTTTTCAGTTTTGAAACTTTTTACGTGTTTCTAATTTAAGAATTTATATCGCAGCCTCGGATGGATGACTGTAAGGCCAAAAGCTTTGATACACTGAAGCTTATTTTGAAATAAAGACTAACTTTAAAACAGTTTTAGTAAGTTAGAAATATATAGATTGGTCGAAAATTAAATTTTAATGTGTTTAGTGACAGTTATTAGTTATTTTTCAATGTTTCAGTTGTGAAACCCTGGTGCTACCAGATCAGACTGTCTGAAGATACTGGCTTCCTTATCAAAAATGCACCAAACATTGATGTTATTGTTTTTTCCTTTCCCTTTGCAAAACTCAACCATGTTCTGCAAAGCCAAAAAGAAAAACAATTTTACTCTACAAAATAACCAAACAAAACACCATGAATAAATATTTGAAGATATAAATAACTTGAAGTGTAAAAACTTTTACCAAAATGATCGGATTTTGCATTAAATAACCTGAAAAGGGTTGATATGCCGTAAAACAAAACAACCAATCAGTTGTGAAACATACGTGGGAGATAAAAATCATGAAAATCGGGTGCCATCTTGGAAGATGGCTTGAATGATAGATTAAAAGTGACGATAACAAATTCATAGATAATAAATCTGTGAGACTTATATAGGTTGATAGAAAAGTAAATTTCCCTGCATTTGGTAAAAGTTATTTGTTTTGTGGGGTTTTTTTTACCCTTTTTTTCGTTGTTAACTATAATGCACTGATGTAATTATTTAGAGAAAGTAGGGAAGAGCAGATAAAAACAAGTGACTATTATCAAGAAAGAAATACTTTTGAACTTCTTGATTGGAGCAGTTTCGTTTTGGTTAATCTTGATTTTTGTAGAGCTCATTACTACGGTGTTACCTTATTTGCTTGAACTTAAAAAATAAGACCAAGATGTGTTCTTTAGTACATTTGTAGATTAACGCCCTCCGTTGAATCCTGCCCCCCCCCCCCAAAAAAGAGATTCTCCTTTTTTTTTATTTTAGGCAAATATTTTAGTTTAATTTAGAATTAAGAATGGGGGATCAGTTTCATATATAAATTTAATGTAAAATGATTCCCAATTTCCAGACCATTCTCGCATTTAACAAATGCCCCCCCCCCCTCCCCCTGTGTGTGGTGAGGGCAGCAAAATAAAAACTTTTTTCTAAGCAACTCCAATTCGGTTTCAACTAAGAAAGTCAAAATCAAGAGGAAGACACAGAGTTAGCATATTGGAGAGAAGAAGACAGGAAGTCATTCTTTGATAAAACAAAATTAATCTAACTCCCCTACCCCCATCATGAATCGTTTGAAGTCTTAGCCTTCACGGCAAAATAAACAGTTTCAGTTTTCAGAGAGAACAGTCATAAGAGGGGGAAAAAGAAAGGAGAGGAAGAGAATGAGGGAAAAAAACGAGAAAAAAGATAGAAAGAGGGAGAAAGTGAAATAAAAATCTAAAATAAGGAGGTAAAGCTCTAGCAATTAGGCAGAAATCAGCTTTTTTCTTATTAAAAAAAAAAAAAATCAGATTTCGATCAAATAAACAGAACTCCCATCGATTGAAGGCTCTAGCTATGTAAGTGGAAATCCGCTTTTTCTGGATTCAAAACAGAAAAGCAGGAGAATTCACATCCCTAATATATATAATTACTCGAAAATGGTTGACATCGTAAAGGATGAAAGATAGCTTTTGACAACTTTATAGATATAACAAATACTGACCCAACTGCTCACGGGTGTTCTAGTATACAATAAAAATAACGGAATTATAATAGGTGACAATGATGGACGAATTGGATGAAAGGTGGTGGGAGGAGGGTATATTAAGTATGAAAGTCTCATAATCTGAAGGCTGAGAGTTCAATCCCTGTACAAGACAGTACATTTCCTTTTTCCCTTCAATCCCACGTTCCCAAAACGTTCGAGTAGAAATACAGTGTAAAACTTTTTAAAATATCCAAACAATGGAAATTCCTTTTTTGCCAAGAAATATAAATGTTGATATAGTGTTAGGATAACTAAGGAAAACGCAATTATGTCCCTTGGACCATTTCAGAGTTATTGCCCTTGTCGAGTGGCTTGCCGGAGTGAAAAGTAAACATTGACACGGATTAGACTGTCTCATATTTCATCTCGCGTTACAGCGGCTAAATAACTCATTTCATTCTAATTACACTTTTAATAAATATGTTAAACCTTTCTGTTGAAAAGTCATCCATTTTGTTTTACGAGTTATTAATTATTATAACCTAAATTACATGGTTTACAACATATATTTGTTAACTTCTCCGTCTTAAGAGAACCCTCCACCCCACCTCACTAGTAAAGAAATAACAGCAAGTTTACTGACTTTTTCTGTTTCTTTTCAGAAAGTTATCTCCCTTGTTTGCCATGTTTCTGTCAATCCCGGCCCAGAAAGCGCTTTGTTGGCTCAATAGCTATCGACGCCTCATTGATGTGCCCAGAAAATTCTCCCATGTTGTTGATTTTGGTCAGTTGATTTATTATATTGTTATACCTTTTTTTTTTTTTTTTTTTTTTTTTTTTTACTTCCTGCCTCCTCTTTTCTTTTCTTTACCCCCACCCCGTTTATTCACCTATCTGCTATCTTCTATCTTCACCCCCAGAAAGATGTCACTTAGAAATTGTTACTTAACTTTATCCATTGCGCCACATCTCCATAGATTCCAGAGTTCGATCAGACGCACCTGAAGACGGTCGGAGGTTACATCGGACGAAACGTTGCGAAAATAATATTCAAGATAAGAATAGTAATTCGAATAATACAAATTATTGCTGTTGCTTAATAAATAATATATATATTAATACGCTAAGGTGTACGTACGTGTGTCACGCTCCTAAAGAAATTCAATAAATAAGCAACACATAAATTGGACTTATTCTTATTCTTATTCTTATTCTTATTCTTCTTCTTCTTCTTATTCTTATTCTTCTTATTCTTCTTATTCTTATTCTTATTCTTCTTCTTATTCTTATTATTATTCTTCTTATTCTTATTATTCTTATTATTATTTATATATTAATACGATAGCGTGTGTGTTATTTATCTTGTGTGTCACAATCTGACACTTCTATTTAAGATTTAGTATTTACTTTTGCCCCTGACAACAGGGGAAAGGGCAGGGAGGGGGCGAGTTAGAGGAGAGTCGCGACCGATATTGACTGCTGAAGAGACGCAACCGAGTAATATAGATAAATATAGTTCCATCCCGTCACGCAAAATTTTGTGCATATTTCTAGCCACCAGATAATATTATTAACGGTAAATTATATAGATTGATGTAGAAAACACTGTGGAATTTCCACACGGTCTCGCTAGCATAAATTATTGCTGTTGCTTAATAAATAATATTTGTAGTTCTAATAACTTCAATGTTGTATCTTTGCTTGCAAAACTTAAACACAATTTCGTTTCTGTAAAAAAGAACTTTAGCAGAACTTTGAAGATGAGCAGAAAAAACAGCTTGAAGTTTCAACTAAAGAGTTACTAGAAACAGTTCAAGAGTTTAAATTACCTACTAAACGCCATCCTTAAGTGTTTTCGGTCTGTGTACAAGGGTTAACTTAACCCTACAAGTAAACACTGGACAAATATTCAAAATAACATTGTATTCGCAACACAAATAAGATCCCCCTCAACCCAACTATACACTTGCTCATACGAGGAATGGGGAATGGTGCACCTTCTCCTAGTGATGTTACCTCAAGTAACAATGCTTAGCTGGATATTCCACCGTAATCCAGTAAGATATACTATAACATACTTAACTCATCAATTGGGGAGAGGAATATTAATGTTCTTAACTTCTTTACTAATTCAACGTTTGACAGGTAAAGGAGAACTTTAATGGAATATTCGAATATCTATGTATCTCATATAGAGATTAAGTGTTAGCCCCAGAAAGGGGGGCCCTTGATTTCTGAGAACTTCGACTGAAGTAAAATGAATCAAGAGAATTTGAATGCCTACTAGACACTATCCTCGAGTGTCTAAGGTCTCTATGTACAGGAGTTTGTCAGGACAACTTGGCATGAGGATATTTCCCCCTACAAGTAAACCATGACCAAATATTCAAAATAACATAGTATTCAAAGCCAAAATAAGATATCCCCTCGGCATGACGATACACTATCTTATACGAGTAATGTTGCACCTTCTCCAAGTGAGGCTTACCTCAAGTAACGGCACTAAGCTGGATACTCCATCAGACTAGAGTAATTAGTGTTCTGGAATCTGGCGAGACCACAAGAAAGATATAACATAACATAGTTAACTGGTCAATTGGGGAGAGGAAATTTTGTGGTGGTTTAATATCTGTTCTGTGGTCATATCCTCCCAGGTATTACCTCCTCCAGTGTTGTATATGTTAGTTCGTCATATATACTAGTAAAAATATTCTCTCTTTGGTCACATATTTTTGCTAGTAGGATTCATAATTTTCTTGAGTGGCAGAAACTTTGGTCTTTTTTGAATCCTAATATTTCATCTCAAAATAATTTTTCATCTTATAACCGATTCTTCTTGTTCTTCCTCTTACCAGGACTTTTCACAAATGCTGATGTTGTATCCGAACTTCAAGAACTTCTCCGGGACGATTTCCCCGAATTTTCCCACCTCATTCCGATTGCTAAGCAACTCATCCACATGCTGTTTGGTCAGACGACGTCATCGCTGAAACAATTAACGACCCGGGTAATTTTTGAGGAATATTTCCGTGGCAACATCCAACGGATTGCCAGTCTCCTGCCCGAGGAGACAAGGTTGCTCTATCAAAACGTGTCGGACATTTGCGACAATGATGTCTACGAAGAGTTTATAACCACCGTTTTGAACAAAGAACTTCTCGGGCGCTTTATCCGACACTTCTCACTTCCTTACGATTCCCTTTTAAACTTTGAGACGGAACTCTTGCTACAAAGGATGATTGTGCTCTTCTCTTCATTCCAAGTCGGTACCACGAGTCTCTTATTTGAGCGGCAAATTCCTTACAACAGCTCCAGCGAAGACTCTGATATTTTTGCAAACGAAGAGGAGGGGGACTCTGATCTAGAGTATTGGTAAAAAAAAAAATTTTTAAACAGAGGGGGAGGGGGGAATTTCCCCCCCTCCCCATAACTGCCTATTTTATTTATATTTTTATTGATTATTTTACTCTTTTATGATTTTTTTTTTTTTTCATTTTAGTCGTTTGAACGTGGAGGGGGGAGGTGCTGTTTTTAATACCGCTAGTTCTCTGGCTAAAACTTCAATGGTCAGTTATCACACACACATAGTATAAATTTTTCTCTCTATATATATTAAATATATATACAAACATTTCTGACTACATATGTGCATACATGTTTCGGTTGAAGCCTCATCAGGACAAATATTCAATTGAAAATGAGTGTCAACACTATGAAAGTCATAACAAATTTATACTAAATAAATAAACTGCTCTACTTGCTATTGAGCACTATTATATAAACACAGTAAGATTCATCAGATTGTTTATCCAATCTCTATGAACAAACTTGAAATAGTGTGTGTGTAATATACTGAAGAGCTGTGTGTATTAGACACACACACAGCTGTTTTGTCATATCACAGCTCTTCAGTGTGGCCAAACACGGCGAGTGTTTGAAGCTGACATCTGAAAAACTCGACCATTTGTACAGCAGTCAGATATCTTACCTGTACGCTATCATTGTCGCTGCAAAAGCAAGGGAAATTGTTTTTATATTTGTTTACATTACCGACTGCCTAAAGAGCTCAATTCTTTTTTATAAAGAGTAATGCTTTATGCTAAGTGGCAATACTAGTATATATATATATATATAAAAATTATAAAAATTATATAAAAGGAACTTTTTATATGATTATAATATAATTTGTATAAGAAAATTTCGGTTGGAGTTATTTAAACAAATTTAGTCCAACTTGCAACGAAGAAAAAAAAAGCTCAATATTTTTTACATGAAAGAATAGAGCTTAAAATATAAGAATACTATTTTGAATCTATGAATTTTTATGTGTAATGTAGTTTTTAATATAAAAGAAATGACCAGAGTGCTCAATTCCGTGTGTAAGAGCATATATTTTTTATTAAAATAAACACTATACATTAGTTTGATCGTCCGTCGATACCTTCAGTTAAATTCGGTCCTCAGGACTAGAAATACCAAATGTATCCGTTCTTCAGTCAATGTTGTGATGATCTAACACATTATTTTTTTGTTTTAACATCACAGCATCGACTGAAGAACTGATACATTTTGTGTCTTTGCCCTGTGGGTTGAGTTTCTAGGGTTTCTGTGAAACTGGAGGTATCGATGGATGATCAAACTTATATATGAGCTTTTTGTTTGTGCGTACATGTCGTTTATGCTAAAACAATGAGGCCTATTGTTGTAATAATTGTCATGAACACCCATAATCAATGTATAAATGTAGTTGTGGTGTCTGCTTCCTTATGTTTAATTTGGAAGTTATTCAAGGTCACCAAAGGTCAAAATGTTAATGCATATGTAATGGCGACTGATGATTGTTCGTTTTCTTTTTTTTCCTTTTTCCTTTCCTTTTCTTTTTTCTTTTTTCTTTATTTCCTTTTTTTCTTTTTTTTCTTTTCCTTTTTTCTTTTCCTTTCTTTTCCTTTTTTCTTTTCCTTTCTTTTCCTTTTTTCTTTTTTCTTTTTTTTTTCCTTTTTTTTCTTTTTTCTTTTTTCTTTCCTTTTTTTTCTCTTTTCTTTTTTTTTTCCTTTTTTTTCTTTTTTCTTTTTTCTTTTCCTTTTTTTTCTTTTCTTTTTTCTTTTCCTTTTAATATATTTCCTCTTAAAATTGAAAGGAAAATAAAGCTAATAGACTTATAAATATTTTAATTACTGCTGGCGAGACACTAAAAGATATCGTTGTACCCAGTGACAGACTTTAAACTTTTCAGTCTGAATCAAACCTTAAATTATTTATTTACTTGTTTCAGAAATTTTTTTCCGAAATATTCTCACGAAAAAAAGAAAAGATTCTGTTCAAACTATTTTTTTTTTTTTTAATTTATTTATTTTTCATTTTATAAAGATTGTTGTACAATTGTTGAAATAAGCTATTTGTAGAATTTCAAGAATTGGCAAGTTTGCAAAAATGACTGGCACAAATTGCTTAAAAATATCAGCAGCACAGCGATTATTTTTTCAGAATGATGGAATCCGTACATAAAAAGTAAAACCCGGCTGCATTTTGTTTTTCCTCAATGTTTATTGAATGATGTTTTCATGTGCTATCTGTTGAATTATTGTGTAGCCTAAATGTTTTTTTATATTCCAGGGCGATCGGTGTTACGCGGGATTAACATTTTCTTTTGTCTCAGGGTGATCGAAGATTTTATTGGAGATAATATTTGGTGCTTGGTAAACATCACCATTGGTAACAAATTATTTTAAATGAAGTACAGTTGGGAAATTCAATATATACAGGCAAAAAAAACTACCTGCCGTCCGGCGGCTATTAATCTAGTTCTATGTATTCTTTCTAAATGTATAACTTATATTACATATCTATAATATAAATATATTGTAATTTAAAAAACTAATAGTTTTCATTTAAATTACCTCCCTTGAAAATTAACGAACAAAATATTTTGAGAAAGGTTTTGGTAATTTATCCTTTTTTTTTATTAAATCACTTTAATTGCTGTTAATATCGAAAAAAAATAAAACTATTACATATCTATAGGACAATAAAATTACAAATAAATAACACTAAACATTAATTTATTATAAACTGTTTTAAAAAGTTATGCAAATTAGGCATACAAATAGTTGTTTGGCGTTTTGCTCCCTACTCTGTATACAGTATTTCAAAAGACTGTTATATTATCGATTTAAATAATTGAAACGGCTTACTGTTTTAATATTTAAAATTTAGTCGAAATAATAAGTATGTGATATTACCATGAATATTGGTTGTAAGTAAAGTAATCAGAGAGAGTAGAAAGGAGACCTTGAGTTTACTTTCGCTTCTCTTATTTTATCTTTTAGTCCTCACATTCCATGAGTGATGTTTCTGACAAAGGGGGAAGAATTTCTGTTTTCTGGCTAGTTTTTGACCTTGAAGTAGTATTTTTCTTTTTTAACTCCTTACATCAAGTGGCTTCATGTCTTGTCTGGAGCGATTTCCATAAAAAAAAATTTTTAATAAAAAAAAAATCAGCCGTTA
The DNA here is from genome assembly GCA_963556195.1 of Sepiola atlantica. Taxonomy (NCBI): domain Eukaryota; kingdom Metazoa; phylum Mollusca; class Cephalopoda; order Sepiida; family Sepiolidae; genus Sepiola; species Sepiola atlantica. The sequence continues at coordinate 37,298,268 of OY744528.1, forward strand.
GTCATGTCGTTATTTCTGGAAATAAGGTACAGGATCAGAAAGGACTAAAATAAATAAGGTACAGGATCAGAAAGGACTAAAATAAATAAGGTACAGGATCAGAAAGGACTAAAATAAATAAGGTACAGGATCAGAAAGGACTAAAATAAATAAGGTACAGGATCAGAAAGGACTAAAATAAATAAGGTACATGATCAGAAAGGACTAAAATAAATAAGGTACATGATCAGAAAGGACTAAAATAAATAAGGTACAGGATCAGAAAGGACTAAAATAAATAAGGTACAGGATCTGAAAGGACTAAAATAAATAAGGTACAGGATCAGAAAGGACTAAAATAAATAAGGGCCGGATCGTGGCCTTCTGCATTTTAAGCTTTAAGTTAATCTTAGTCCCTATCAGTTAGGTCTTAGATATTACTTCTGGAAATAACAACATGGCTGACCGCTGATTACTTTACTCACAACCAATATTTACCCAGACTTTACATGTTTATAATTTCTATTAAGTATTATTTTTTTTTTCTTTATGCAAATACGTCACAAATGAGTATTGATTTACTCCTCTCCAGGAGTTAGGCACAAGGCCAGTTTTTATCTTACTCCCACAAGTAAGATGTGACCCAAGGTCGGGTCGGGAAAGTGGGGTTTAAAAATTGCCTGGGCAGCCCCGTCGGCATTCCCTGGTAGGGCTGCCTCAGGCAGTAAGCAATAAACTTACTCCTCCCCAAAGAGGGGAGGCGAAGCCTGGGAGGGTGGACCTCCTAGAACTGCACAGGACAGACCCATAGACCGGCGTAAATCAAGCCCCGAAGGCCAAGACAATACCAGTCTATGGGGGTGCAGTATCCATCGGAACAGATACTACACTTTGATCTTAGCCAAAAGGCCAAGAACAGCCAAAATAAATAGATTTTGACTAATTTTCCAACTCTATTTCCTTTAAAATAATGTCGCCAATAGTAACGTTTACCGCTTTCTGTATTGGTAGTCTGCATATCGACTAAAATATCTGTTTACGATAAATGTATGTTTAAACATTTTTTTGTTTTAATTTGTAAAAAGAATTTTTGTAACCACTGTCCATATTTACAACCCCCCCCCCCAACACACACACACACACACACATACATACACGCTCAAAGTTACTGTGCAACACAAGATCTGGTTTAACTAACCTCGGACACTCTATCCCCCCCTCCCCCCCAAAAAAAAAATCACAGCTCCCTTGGTCTGAGCATTCTATTTAAAGTCATTGGGTATTGACACTGACCGTGACCCTGACAATCTTAGTGCAATGGAGGAGATTCTTCCTCCGATAGTTGGGTTTATTATTTAACTGCTCTTTATCTTACTGCACGAGTGTCGGAGGAGGGGGGCAGCCTGGTTGACCGAAGCCAACCAGGTCTAACCATCATCCAGGGACAAACGTTCATGGTATGTGCGTGATTGACCTAATGAATACCATCGTTAACTATTACATGATAATATTGTTGGGAATAGTATGAACAGACAATTCTCCGACAATTTTGGATGTAATAGTGACTTTTGTTCAACTAATCGTGTACAATTAATTGTTGATAATGTTTTGTATTTTGTGTTTTGGCATTAAATGACTCAAATTGATGTCATAAAAGAAACGGAATGTTGTGTTAAAAAAAAATAAAAAATAATTTTTTTTAATTAAAAAATTTTTTGATTGTGTTATTTTTCTTATTTGTTTTTTGTTTGTTTGTTTTTTATGGTTTTTTTTCTTATTCGTTTTTTATTTGTATTTTCATTTTATTTTCATTTTATTTCTATTTATTTATTGTAATTTTTATTTTATTTATTTATTCCAGTTTTGATTTATTTTTTATATAATGCATTAAGTTTATCATGACTGTGCAAACATTAGACGCAGTATATTCAGAAATCCTTTCATTTTGTGATAAAGTATGATAAAAATGAAGGGCAATCGTAATTAGTTGTCAAACCATGCCTCATAATTCACACAGCCTATCCAAGTTACCAAAATACAACAGGTTGAATTGACCTGCGACCTGTCCCTTTACCGAGTGACTTACAAGGTTAATTTGTGTGTCAATGATTTCTGATAATAGTACATGGCATCGAGTGTGTAATGATAAAATAAATTTGGCACCAAATTAAATCACGGACAAAGAATAAAGAAATTCCATTTCAGCTTGTGTAAAATCTTTTAAAAAATTGAGACAATATTATAATGATTTAGAATACCTTTGTAGAGCAACCAAGGACAAACGATGATGAATTGCATCCTACTAAAGGACTTCTGATTGTTACCATTACAGTCAAAACAAAACATATGCAGATGTTAAATATCCAGGCCGAGTGTACCGAAGAGATAATCTGGCAGGAATAAACCTACTTGACACGCACACCTGGCCGGAAAAAAAATAACATGATTGATTGTCAAAAATAAAATAATCATTGAGTCAAGCCATCTGGCCAGAAGAAACAAACATGGTCGATTGTCAGAAATTAAATAATTGTTGATTGAAACCACCTGCAAAGGTTAGTGGCAAAGGGAAATACTCATTTGCTGAATAAACGCCTTGGGGTGTGGCTACAAAAGGCGAAATCCTAGAATGAGCATTTGCAGATGGATGCCTGGATGTCACACATTGTTATATAATATCAACCCAAAATTTGGATAGGCAGTTGACTGGCGATTGAGCCTTAGAAAACAACCCTTTTGCGTGCATCTTTTTTCTTCGTTAACCCGCACTCGTTCACCGTGACCGACAATAATTTTTTTAAATTTATTTACCTCCTCTCCACGAGGTTAGACAAAAGGTTGGGTGTGGGTTTTGATGAAAGTGTTTTTGTGGAACGAACTGGATTCGAACCTGACCCACTCAGGTTTTCAGTCTGCATCGTTTACCACTTAGCTACCGTCACTCCCTATTATTATTATTATTATTATTATTATTATTATTATTATTATTATTATTATTATTATTATTATTATTATTATTATTATTATTATTATTATTATTATTATTATTATTATTATTATTATTATTATTATTATTATTATTATTATTATTATTATTATTATTATTATTATTATTATTATTATTATTATTATTATTATTATTATTATTATTATTATTATTATTATTATTATTATTATTATTATTATTATTATTATTATTATTATTATTATTATTATTATTATTATTATTATTATTATTATTATTATTATTATTATTATTATTATTATTATTATTATTATTATTATTATTATTATTATTATTATTATTATTATTATTATTATTATTATTATTATTATTATTATTATTATTATTATTATTATTATTATTATTATTATTATTATTATTATTATTATTATTATTATTATTATTATTATTATTATTATTATTATTATTATTATTATTATTATTATTATTATTATTATTATTATTATTATTATTATTATTATTATTATTATTATTATTATTATTATTATTATTATTATTATTATTATTATTATTATTATTATTATTATTATTATTATTATTATTATTATTATTATTATTATTATTATTATTATTATTATTATTATTATTATTATTATTATTATTATTATTATTATTATTATTATTATTATTATTATTATTATTATTATTATTATTATTATTATTATTATTATTATTATTATTATTATTATTATTATTATTATTATTATTATTATTATTATTATTATTATTATTATTATTATTATTATTATTATTATTATTATTATTATTATTATTATTATTATTATTATTATTATTATTATTATTATTATTATTATTATTATTATTATTATTAGTATTATTATTAGTATTAGTATTATTATTAGTATTATTATTATTAGTATTATTATTATTAGTATTATTATTATTATTATTATTATTATTAGTATTATTATTATTAGTATTATTATTATTAGTATTATTAGTATTAGTATTAGTATTAGTATTATTAGTATTAGTATTAGTATTAGTATTAGTATTAGTATTATTAGTATTAGTATTAGTATTAGTATTATTATTAGTATTATTATTAGTATTAGTATTAGTATTAGTATTATTAGTATTAGTATTAGTATTATTAGTATTAGTAGTATTAGTATTAGTAGTATTAGTATTAGTAGTATTAGTATTAGTATTATTATTATTATTATTATTATTAGTATTAGTAGTATTAGTATTATTATTAATAATAATATTATTTTTTTTTTTTTTTTTTTTTTTTTTTTTTTTTTTATATATATATACATCAGTTTTGTCATTCTTTCAAGCACATGAGAAATACAACAGTGATTACCTCAACTTTTTATAAAGCTTTTATTAACATATCAGTTTAAACTAGTTATAAAACAATCAAACATTTTATTTGTATTTAATCTAATCCAGAGATTTGTTTGAATTCAATCTTTTATTTAGCCTGTCCTGCTTATTGAATTAAAAATGAATATAAACAAAACTTCTTTATTTTGAAAGTGTTTTGATAAAAAAAAAAATCTACAATTTATTCAATTCTTCTCTCTTCACTTCAGACTGTTCTTAACCGGTTTCTGGTATTATCCGTATAATATTACCTAAGATCGTAATGGATAAATTTTAATATGCTGATGATCATGTAATTTTAAAACTTAAATGTAATTTTGCTAATAAAAGTGTTTTTTTTTTCCAGAAATGCACGTACATATGGAGTAAGATTGTTGAATATTTATTTCCGGAACATGATTGAAATATTTCAAATTATAATTAATGTTTTAACTATTGAAATCTACCCGAATAATATATGAAAACTCTAACTGATATAACCTATTATTAATAATCATTGAGCTTCTTTTTAACTGCAGTTTTGAAGTGTATCTTGAGCAGTTAAAATGTACTTTTATTAAACAAAATATATATGAATTAATCTTGAATTGTTTTAGTTCAGTAACTCAAACTTTTTATTAGCAATCGTCTGGGTCAGATTAAGTAATTTTTAAAATGAAGTTTGATTTGTCAGCGTAAATGCTATTTGGGTCTTACTTTAAAAATCCGACAAGATAACTTATATTATATATATATATATATATATATATATATATAATTCTCATTCACAGATCTTCAAGTGAGGCTAGAAATGGATGAGTGCTTCAAGCTGGAATTCGAAACCCGACTGCTATGTCAGCAGTTGAAGATTCTTACTCCTAAGCCATTCACTATCACAACGAAGTAAGGAAAATCTATAATGTTTGTATATTCACCTTATTGGCTACCTAGAGTGCTCTACTGTTTTTACGAAGAGCTATGCATTTATACTAAGTAGGAGCCTGTGATCTTCCTTACTAGAGAGCTCAACCCAGCAGGGTGGGAAGCAAATTCATTCACAGACAGCCTGATAGACTCTTCGGTTGAAAAACGACATATGAGCATTCAATTATCAGATGACATCTCCTCTGCTCCCACATCTAAATTTGATTATAGTTGGTGATACATTGTGGTGAACAAGACCCACTTTCTCCACCAGGCAAGTAATGTCTACACAGATGCATGATACGTGCTGTGTGTTGAACATCTCCATGGTGACAGGTGTTACTTTTCAAAGTTTTAATTCTCAACTTGTTTCCCTACCAAGGCTTGGGTCTCGTCTAGCCTATTGTTTAACAATTAAATTAATACAATAGTCCCAACAGAACCCTAACATGACACACTGAGACCACAGTCCACGCTGATAACCAAAGCAACACATACGCACATAAAATATAGTCATCCACAGACAGTTGTTTCATTGTTTACGACTCGTTGGCGTGGTTGCACATGCGACTGGGGACTGCTTGTGAATGTAATATTCCTTAGAAACTTCCTCTTTCATAGGAAACAAGCTGAACCCGCCGAGGGTGCTTACCGTACCAGGACAGGTAGATACCAGTGTGGTTAGAGAACTAGCAAGTGTATCTACACCGAAATTCAAAACCCGAACAGCTGATCACATGCAAATGCGATCAGTAGCCTAATCCATTTTGCTAACAAGCCAACCATTGACGGTAAAATAAATTATAGCGCTATATATGCACTTTTGATTTTACGCATCTATTAATAATGGAGATTTGGTGTCTGTCTGAAGCCGAAACTATACTATTACTCTATTTTAGAAGGGGGAGGTGTAGTGTATCTGTTATGTTGTCATGATACCATCCTCCCGGGGCATTACTTCCTCCTTTTTCTTGGAAGGGGGAGGTGTACTGTATCTGTTAGTTCCTAATATAGTTTTGCTAGTTTCCCCAATTTATTTTATATTACAGGTGCATTGTACATAACTCCACCACACACAAATCTTTTTTATTTCTCAGGGATTTTCTTGGCAACTCCAAACCATGTTGTGACCTTTTTCCTTTGTGAATGAATATTTCAGGATTTCTCGTGATCGCAAATCCTATCAATAGCGTTTATCTGTATCTTTGTTTTATTTTATTCTGCTTTACAAGTCTGCCATTATCGCGTTTTTTAAATTTAATTATACTATGTATAATATATATATATATATATATATATATGTATGTATATAATTAAAGATAAATGAAGGAAGAGAGATAAAGATGTACGAGTTACAATCTATTTGATCTTCGATTGTTCAATGCAAGATGTACTCGATAAAAACATGCTTATTTTTCTTTCCTTAAGCCAAGGCTTTTCAAAGATTAAAATCTTATCATCAGAGGAATTACATAGATGGATAAGTTGACAGTGGAATATATATAATTAGATATGAATTTAGAAAACTAAACAAACGATGTGTATTTTTTATATAAAATTTAATTTAATTTCTCTTTTTACTTCTTACTAGAGACATAATGTCGAGTGATAAAAACCCGCTTGATGTTGTACAGTTAGAGTTCACTGTCGATATGTGAGGTGGCACACTTGCTGCGTTTGTTGAAAATTTAAATGTAGTCCCTCTCTTGAAACATTGTGTAATTTAAATATATTAAGAATTTAGAATGAGGTAGCAACTCTTCATTGGTAAAGGTGAATTTGGGGACGCTAAAACCTACCCAATCGAAAAATGGTCTCAAATCCACGATCTACCTTTTCTTTCTTCATATACAGTAATTATTAATTATAATTAATTTTTAAGAAGACAATATTTCTTAATTTTCATTTATTTAAAATCAACGAGAATGAAAACAATTTTTTTTTTTTAATTATTGTTTAACTCCTTAATATTAAAAAACTTAAGTTAAAGGTGATTACGGTCTATCTTTCGTTTCTTCATTAAACAACAATGACAATCTCACAACTTCCATCTAGAAGCCGTCTCACCACCAGGGAGAGTATTATTTGCTCCTCTCCAGGAGTTAGGCACAAGGCCAGTTTTATCTTACTCCCACAAGTAAGATGTGACCCAAGGTCGGGTCGGAAAGTGGGGGTTGAAAAGCCAGCGCCCGAGAGGTGAGCACTCTGACCATCAAAAATTGCCTGGGCAGCCCCGTCGGCATTCCCCGGTAGGGGCGCCTCAAGCAGTAAGCAATTAACTTACTCCTCCCCAAAGAGGGGAGGCAAAGCTTGGGAGGGTGGACCTCCTAGAACTGCACAGGACAAACCCATAGACCGGCGTAAATCAAGTCCCGAAGGACAATACAATACCAGTCTATGGGGTGCAGTATCCATCGGAACAGATACTACACTTTGATCTTAGCCAAAAGTATTCAGGGGAGGTCACCTGTATGGATTAACAAAATGAATTTCAAGTACCCAATTATAGCTGGGTATTGCAACAAACTTGAAACTTAGATTGGAGACAAGATAACTATGGCTAGGAATGACTTGCAAAGGGTGAAAAGTGTGAAAAATGAGATAATAAAGGGTCTATATGACAATAGCAAATACAAGAATCATAATAAAGCCACACCCGCAACCATGGTATCGCACAAAATGGTCTCTACACATGTGTATTCGAAATTTCCTCTCCTCATTTGTTACGGGTTTTTCTCTTCCTTCAACCGCGTTATGGAAATTGAAAATATCTTTGATTTTATATCAGGCCACCCAAAATCTTATTTCTCTCTGAAAAAAGATAAGTGCCTCATTAAACAGGGTCTCATGCTGGAACTGGCTTACTTGAGAAAAACAATGTTTCCAGATGGGTTCCATGATGAACACCTTTGAGTGGACACTGTCTGGTGGATGATGTCTCCAGTAGCCTTTGTCTTGGTTGGTCGATTTCAGAGTGGTCTAATGGAGATGGGGACCTGACATCTCGAATTTTCAGTCAATTTATTTATCAACCTCCCACAGCGGTAAGATGTGACACAAGGTCAAGAAACTGGGATTAGATAAGCCAGCGCTCGAGAGGTGAGCAATCTGGCCATTTAAAAATTGCCTGGGCAGCCCCGTCGGCATTCCCCGGTAGGGGCGCCTCAGGCAGTAAGCAATAAACTTACTCCTCCCCAAAGAGGGGAGGAAAAGCCTGGGAGGGTGGACCTCCTAGAACTGCACAGGACAGACCCATAGACCGGCGTAAATCAAGCCCCGAAGGCCAAGACAATACCAGTCTATGGGGTGTAGTACCCATCGGAGCAGATACTACACTTTGATCGTGACCAAAAGGCCACAAATTCCAGTCAAAACTACATATATTCCAGCCTATGGGCAGTGGAGGTCAGTTAGATTTGGCCCTCTGGGCGTGACAGAGGCAGTTTGGTTTTCTGAGGGCTGGCAGTCAGTTGGGTCGATGTGCCTCTCTAGGCATTTTGCATTTTATTTGACCGGATAATAGATCTCATTTTGCAAGTCTGCTATTCAACCTAAGAAAAAGAGTCCATCTTAACCTCTAAATGAAAATAAACCTCTGGTAATTGTTTATAAACTGGAATTGTGGTTTTTGTTTGGAATGAGAATTCTTTGTTGCAGCACTGACTGAATCGACCAACAACAACCTTGGACCAGCATAACGAGTGGGACGATCGCGGACAGTGCAGTAAACGCACCCAAACATGTTCATACTAGTATTATAACTGAAGTCTCTCCTCATGAAGGAATGAAATAAAAAGCAATGAAACAATATGACAGTAACTAAACTAATATTCTATTTTTTAATCAATTAGTCTATAATTGGAGCCAATATGAATGTCTGATCGTCTTTGAAGTTTTTTTTTTGTGTAACAGTATTTTAAAAGTGGTCCCCAGTAACATGTATATCCCGGTTAAGTTTTTGCAGTTCTTGCAGGGAGGTGTCGACGTCCTCCTACATACAGCGCCTGGTATTCCCAAATGGTCACCCATATGGTACTGACCAGGCTCAGCGTTGCTTAACTTTGACACGCCGGTTCTCATTAGATCACCAATGTGATTATGTCGTTTTAAAAAAAAGAGTCTGTTGAGAAACATGCATTGGCATCGGACATGGAATAACATGCGCTAACAATATATAATTAATGGTCTAGATCTCTCTCTCTCTCTGTCTCCCCCTCCTACTAGTCTGTTATTTGGAACAAAGATCAAGTTGAATAAATATCCGCTGTGTTCCATCAGTTTCAAAACAAAATAATCGGTCGAACACTACACCCAAACCCATAAGCTTTAAAACTATTTAAGTATCTCTTGTTTAAAAACAAAAACAAACAACAACAAAAATGAAGGAATAACAAAGGGTATTTCGTCATTTGTTCTCCATAACATTTTTTTTTCACTCACAAGCAAAATTTGTAGCAGTCATAAACATTAATATTTATTTCCTCTGCCAGAGAGCAGCCCCTGTGAAGTGATTTGGTCACACGAAGACCAATCAGCATCCAGGGTGCATTAATTTAAACTGACCCTTGAGAGACTACTTCCAGACCCTGTGGGATTTGGACAGCAGACCCAGAGAGTTTCCTGGAACCAACAAAGAAAGACGTCCCATTCTCCTCTCTTCCGCCCTTGTCTACTGGACAGCCGAGCAAGGCTATTCTCCACTGGAAGAAATACAGCTCAAAGAAAAGCGGCATCCCACTAACTTTCTTACTTAATTTTTTTCTTCACTCTGATACTGTCTTAACTTTCAGCGAACTACACCCAACGGTGTAGGTCACTCAAATAAATATATCTTGTCTATAAAAGGGATTCGTTTTCCATTCGTTTGACGACGGTTTTGTTGTTACAAAATATTATCAGAATTTGTCTTACAGTTCAGGCTAAGATAGGCCCCTATCAATTCAAAGTTTTCATACATGGGCAGATATATTTTTATAAAGGAGTCCGCTTTGTGAAATCAGACAGAAGAAACGGACGAACAGGATGAAGTAACAATAATATGTAGTGCTTACAAGTCTTAAGAATATTTTGAGAAAATAATTAAATGAAAATCTTTAAAAAAATATTTTTTTTAAATAAGCCAATTAATAAAAAAAAAAAAAGTATCTAATTAATCTAAACACAATAAATAAATTTAAAGTGGAATTAATTGAAATAGATATGTTTTGTTGCAGCGCTTATTTGCTGCGGACCTATTTCTTTAATCTCAGTTGCCATTGTTGCACATTGCAGAACCTGAGTTAAATTATCATCGTCGTCATCATCATCATCATCGGTTTATTTGTTGAATCAGGCCACAATTAATACTCTGACACTGCTCATTGTAGATGGGTTACTGGACTGCTGTGCCATTATGGGATTGACATCCTAATATGTTATCATACCGGCGTAAGCAGAAAAACACAAAGCAATAGCAAATTCACTTCAACAACAAAACGCTCAAACTAGCCATAAAAATCGGCTCCCACAAGCTGTCTAGCAAAAAGGCGCTAAAAACACCAAAAATATTGATCACGTGATTGTCTACTACTACGTCCGCCAAACCAGGGTTAAACAAAATAAAAGCAGCAGCCATGACAAAATCAGCCTCTCTTCTCTTTTTTCCCTCTTTTCTCCAGCCCCTCGCTTTTGGGCGAGAGGCTAGAGGTGGTTCCATGCGCGTCGGCTGACTACTAAACACACACGCACATTCACACACTTCGACGTACTAACGCCAAGCCTCACATGGCTACACACACACATACAAACATGGTCGCACACATGTGCTTACTACTATTCTCGGAACTGACTTCCAACGAACATTTCAAACTAACATTTTGCAACCATGTAAGATTTGTAAATATATAAATATTTTGTGTTACCTTTAAATTGCGTTTTATTTTTCCTTCAACTTATGCATGCCTTATCTAACATTCAACTTTCATAAATGTTTTCCCATATTTTTACTCTTTTAAACATTTCTTTAAACAATCTAAATGTAAGCGTAGATCTTAGCATTTTTTCTAAGATACAATATCTTACTAAGCTAAGGCCTGCGCCCCTACACCATCATGGTGTCGCGTTTAAGGCTTAATAAAGGTTCGCGCTCCGTAGTGAGAGCTTTGATTGCAACGTTTTTATCCTTGTCTAGTCTTGAAAGTAAACGCATACAAATGTCCGAATCATGTGAAGATTAAAGTCTTGCAATGAATATCAAACATTTAAACTGATCCTCTTTGAGGATTGCATTCGCAATTTAAATGACCAGTAAAGTTAACAATAGTCGTCAACATCGTTCTTTGTCAGTTTTAGGCAATTATAACAGACATTTAAAAGTGATTGTTGAATGCTAAAAATGTCCGTAAGCTGTTCTACTGTTTCAGCGAAGTTTAAATCTTTTGCTTTTTTTTGGAAGAATGAAATTAATATAACGGTTATGCTCGACTGTTTCGAGTTTCTCAGTAACAGATATATTTTCCAGACATCTGTAAAGGTACCCCACTCTCTTCTACTCCGTGGGTATCTTGTCGGCAACTCACGCACAGGTGTTTGATATCCTAGTCGCGGTGCCAAGTATAACAGATACCCCACTCTATTCCGTGTCACGGAGCCTGCCATAAACATGTACCCCGCTCGTCGTCTGTGGATCTGTGCTCACGCTTCTGGTTCTCTACACAGAGATCTTGCCAGACCGTGAACACTCTTTTGACGGTTGATCGTCGTAGTGGCAATAAAAAAAGATGTCGGTCGAATCTCTTCTAGGTCGGAATGATGATGATGATGATGATGATGATGATGATGATGATGGAGATGGCTTTGTTGATCTCGTCTCTGTGAAGGCAATGTTATTCAAGCAGAACAAATACAACAATAGAAATAATTCAACAAACATCGGCGAAGTCTTTTTGGTATGAAATAATTATTAAACAATTAAAGGAAAGAATTGATTTTACATTAGCTCAATGTCTACTGTATCGTAAAAACTGTCTTCCCTAGGTTGTCTCTCTGTGCGTGAATTCATTTACAACGATTATTTTCACAAGTTGGACTAATTAAGACATTAATCTATGTTAAGAAAACGATGGTGGAGTTTGTTTTTGTCCGGCTTTCTTGTTCATAGTCGCACGGCACACGGGCCGATTTTGTGACTGGCGTCCTCGCCTGTCTCTGGGGAACTCTCTCTGTCTCGACTCTCTCTACTCTTTTATTGAGAATGCGCCGACCTCTACGGGGAGGGGGGCGAATTCTTGTCAGCATCCACGAGAACAACAATGAGAGAGCAACGTGTCATAAGCGAAAATAAATGATAATAATTTTTAACAAAAAGTGTATATTTCATTTGGACCGAAAAATGATATGACCTAAATTGCAATTCACATTCGAGGGCAGAAAGGTCAATACGAAAACAATTAAAACCAAAGTACGATTTCGAATCGATTGAAATTGAGATGGGGAGTTCATCCACCAGGGCGATCAAACTATGTTTTTTTAACCCTGTCATTTGTTTATACTGGAAACCTAATATGATGCTTGACTTTGAATAAGCTCGTGGCTAATTCACACTAGCGCTGTATTCTAGGCCCTGCCCTTCGCAGGGCTGCTTAATATTGTTGCATCCGCTTTATATTGTCACACATCATCCTTATGATAAAGTTCATGTAAACACAATGTAATTCCTCGGGTTCGTCATAGATGAATTCTGTAATGTTTGCAGATAATATATCTACAGAATCATTAGTTCTTTTGCTGTCGTTAACACTTTGCACTGTCAGTTGCTTTAATAATTGTTGATTCAAAGCAGTCAAAATCCTGAGTTGAGACTTTTCAAATAGTTCTTGTTTTTTTTTAAATCTTTTCTAACAAATCTTTTTCTTTCTTCAAATAAATCTGTTGCTTTTTTTTCAATATTCGTCGCTAGTGTTAAAAAGTGGCTGATGTGTTCTTTTTTATTTCAATCCTCGTTGCCAGTTTAAATAAAATGGTATTTTTTGAATGATAAGGCACAAATATGAAGAAATAATTTGGATGAAAACGATTCTGTAGATCAACAATAATAATTATTTGATATATAACTTTGTAAACATGTTACATGAGAGCGTGATTACATTCTCTGAGCGCGTTCAGGATTCAAACGTATAATTGCTTAATGGCTAAGAATTTGGTAACGTTTATTACTATTACTTTAAAATGTTGTGACTAGTTTCGTAATTCACATTATTGATTGTGGGATGTTTAGTTTTTATGTCGAGAGCTTCAAGAATTTGGCAAATCACAATAATAATAAAGCTAATTCTTACATTGGTTTGACTACCACAACACTTTCCCGCAGACTAACCTTACATCTTTCCGACACTAGCTCCATTTGCCAACACCTAAAAAACATAATTTCCCCCTTCTCAATATAAACACGTACTAGTTAACAATACTAAAATAATACACCACGATACCAACACCAAAAGATTAAACATTCTTGAAGCCCTCTACATAAAAACTAAACATCCCACAATCAATAATGTGAATTACGAAACTAGTCACAACATTTTAAAGTGTCTAGCATAGTAATAAACGTTACCAAATTCTTAGCCATTAAGCAATCAAACATTTGAATCTTGCACGCTCTTAGAACGTAATCACGCTCTCATGTAACATGTCAATATTATAGACGCTCCTTTTAAGTTGTAAATTACTGGCTGTTATAATAATAAAAAACACTCAGTTAAGATATATAGTTTTTAAGAAACCAAGACTAACACCGCCTGAAGATGATTTGACGAATCAAATCGAAAAAGAAAAGAAAATGAAACAAGAAACCCATGGAACTTACATACAGCAATTTGACTGAAACACTAACTGGACCATTCGGAAAATTAAAAAAAGTCTTATCAAGCAAAAACACTCCGTGTTATTCAATAATGTTTGCCTAAATATATATATATATAGAGAGAGAGTGTCAGGAAAAGTTGTCCTTACCTTCCGGTGGCTTCTGGCAGAGTGATGGGGAAACAGCTACCTTGTTTAGATTGATGCTCGGCCTTTTGGTCGAGATCAAAGTGTAGTATCTGTTCCAATGGATACAGCACCCTATAGACTGGTATTGTCTTGGCCTTCGGGGCTTGATTTACGCCGGTCTATGGGATTGTCCTGTGCAGTTCTAGGAGGTGCACCCTCCCAGGCTTTGCCTCCCCTCTTTGGGGAGGAGTAAGTTAATTGCTTACTGCTTGAGGCGCCCCTACCGGGGAATGCCGACGGGGCTGCCCAGGCAATTTTTGATGGTCAGAGTGCTCACCTCTCGGGCGCTGGCTTTTCAAGTCCCACTTTCCGACCCGAGCTTGGGTCACATCTTACTTGTGGGAGTAGGATAAAAACTGGCCTTGTGCCTAACCTCCTGGAGAGGAGTAAATTACACCTTGTTTGGATTGATTATTTATCCACCTGAATTTGCATAGGTGTCACATGACACCTTTTTGGCTAAATAAAAAAGGCTGTTTGTGGCAGTTTAGTGCTTGCTTTTGAGACCGTCAGTGGGTCATAGTCTGCCTCCTATTACTAAAATTTACGAGACTATGGCTTCATTTACAAAACCAAGGTCGCAACCGGCAATCTGTTGCAACACCCCCTCTATCCACAATTACAGAGGCAAGGTGTTTACTTTCCTGTTCCTTCTGCCAGTTGCCGTTGTGGACCAACCTTGTAGCGTCACTTTTCGCTACAAGACAGAGAGAGAAAGAGAGAGAGAAAGAGAGAAAATGAAAACGTTATTAAAATATAGGGGTTCTTTCAATAAATATGTAAAAAAAAAAAAGTTTCGTTTTTTCGTTTCGTCAGTGTCTCTTTTTACTTCTCACGGGGAGTTAAGACGCAAGATAGGTTTTTAATGCGGGGGGGGGGGGGTATCCATGCTATTAGTTCTATTACCCTAAA
The DNA here is from genome assembly GCA_963556195.1 of Sepiola atlantica. Classification (NCBI taxonomy): domain Eukaryota; kingdom Metazoa; phylum Mollusca; class Cephalopoda; order Sepiida; family Sepiolidae; genus Sepiola; species Sepiola atlantica. The sequence continues at coordinate 37,313,467 of OY744528.1, forward strand.
ATATACTTTAGCCAAAAGGAGCACTGGATTGGAACAAAAATTAAAATTACCTCAGTCTAGAAGGATTTCAACTTCACTGACCGAGGACAGGAAAGATTGTAATACACTTTGCTCCTCCTTCCCCCCTAGTCCCAAAAACTCCAACCGTAAAGTTTCGTTTTTTTATTTGTTTTCGTTTCGTCAGTTTTCAATGCTCCAACTTTTCTTGTGTATCTGATGTCGCTTTCGTTGCAAAATGTCTAGACGGCGACATCACGTGACCTGAATTGTCAAGTTAAATGGCGGCAAAGTGATGTCTGCTGTGGCGAACAACAGATGAATACAACAAAAAATGTGCCCAGCAGGTTTCGTTTTTCTTTTTTTATCAAAAGGCCAAAAATAGTTTGTTTTGAAAACTCGTCATTATTCAAATTTTTCAAACTCATTTACTCGTCTCCCCGTTGAACGTTTTTATTTCTTGGGTACTTCTATAAGAGGGAACACATATCGGCCCGAATGTTTCCGATTGCGATTTACAGAACAGAGATGTCGAGCTGTCACCGAACAGTCAATTAGTATCGACATTAAATGAAACAACTTTTTTCATTTTTTCCCTGACATAAGATTAGGGTCAATTAGCCCCAACCACCTCGATGTTAAGAATGGATTTAGTAATTTTCTTCAAATCATTAAGTGAATTAGCTTCTTTTATGAAGTTTTTTTCAACTTTATTATTTTGAGGAGCTAATTTTTTTAAAAAACTTTTCTTTATGAAGTTTTTTCAACTTTATTAGTTTGAGGAGTAATTTTTTTTTTTTTAAACCTACCCTAATCCAACAAAAGGAGTGTATTTCTGTTTGCATCTGTTGCAATATTGGGGTTTTGCCGTGAGGCTGTTTTTTTTTGGGGGGGGGGGAGGGGGGTGCAGAATGCGATTAGTTCTTCGGGAATCTGAACAGCTGCTGTCAGTTCATTTTGGTTTTGCAGTCGTTTAGCTTTTTACATTTTTTTCATGACTTTCTAATCATCAACTGCTTCTACAAGAGCTAATCTTAGCATAAACTATTCCCTTTGGCCAAGATCACAGTGTAGTATCTGTTCCGATGGATACTACACCCCATAGACCGGTATCGTCTTGGTCTGTGGATTTGTCCTGTGCAATTCTAGGAGGTCCACCCTCCCAGGCTTTGCCTTCTCACCCTTTGAGAAGGGGTTAGTTAATTGCTAATCGCCTGAGGCGCCCCTACCGGGAAATGCCGACGGGGCTGCCCAGGCATTTTTTGTAGGCCAGAGTGCTCAAATTCTCAGGCGCTGGCTTTTCAAATCCCACTTTCTGACCTTGTGTCACATCTTACCGCTGTGGAAGGTAGATAAATAAATAAACTGTTAAGACCAACTCATATAATATTATTTTTAACAATGGAAACGGCCGGCACACGAAATGTAAAAAAAAAACATTTTTTATAAACAAACAACGAAATGTATTTAGTTCTGCTCTCCGCATGAAGAAATAAATATCAATGTTTATAACTGCTACACTTCGGCCATTTCAGGGATGTTCCGTAAATTGCAATCAGAAACATCCGGGCTGATATGGGTTCTTTCCTATAGAAGCACCGACTGTTTTTACTCTCTTAGCTTATATACAAAAGCATGCTGTGTACGAATTTATAATTTTGATCGGTTTCTTACTTGTTCTAATATAGCAGTCATAAACAATTACATTTCTGCCTCCTTGTGGAGAGCAATCCCTGTGAGGTGGTTTGGTCACATGATAATCAATCAGCCTCCAGGGCGTATTAATTTCAACAGATCTTTGAAGGACTACTCCCATACCCTTAGGGAATTACTGAAAGTCAACAGAGAGCTCCCAAGCATCAACAAAGACAGACGTCTCCTCTCTCCTGCTCTTGTTCACTGAAAAGCCAAGCAATACCATTCTCCATTGGAAGAAATACAACTCAAAGAAAAGCGTCAGCCAAACTTTCTTACTTTAATTCCTTTTCTACACAGTCTTAACCTTCGGCAACCTACACCCAACAGTGTAGGTCACTCAAATAAATGTTATTTATAGAAGGGCTTTGTTTTCCTTTCGTTTGACGTCCGTTTTGTTAGAGAATATTGTCTTACAGTCGATGTTAAAATAGGCTTGTATACTAACACATTGTAGCAGTTCCATTTTGATGGATTATTTTCTTTCTATGTTAAGTTAATGTTTTCTTTCTATGTTAAGTTAATGTTTCTATATGGAGTGATTGATCGATTATCCAATGAAAACACTTTGCGTGGAATATACTTCCGCTGAACTACTTGTACATTTTTCCCACTTCTAAACCAGTTGAATTGAAGACGTCAACTAAAGCAGTTGGACTTAAGATATTAACCCAAGCGGACGTGAGTCATATAAGGATTAATCTTAGCATAGACTTTTAAGACCCATATATAATTATATTATGATATTATTTGTAACAATGAAAACCGTCGTCATACGAAAGGAAAACAAAACCTTTTTATGAACATCATCTTCTGGTAGAGTCACGGATCATCCTGACTCTCTCACACCATCCATCCTGCTCTATCCTCCATCACACCAGGTAGGTCTTCATAGGTGCAGTGTGATTCTTCTGCTAGTTGCTTGATGTAGGTTCTTTGCGGTCTGAATCACGTCCTTGTTTTTGCATCCACAAAAGAACATCGCTGATGATTTGATCCTTAACCCTCAAGCAGTGTCCATCAAATCTGGTTCTCCTTTCTCTGATCAAGACTGAGATCTGAGGAAGCTGTCTATAGAGTTGCTCTCTCGTGGGGTGCTGTCCTCAGGAGATGTTAAGAGCAGCTCTTAGCATTCTAGTGTACACGTCGTCGATTTTCTTCTGCAATCTTTTGGTGAAAGTCCAGGTGCTACTTCCATATACAAGAACTGATGTAACAATGGCGTCAAAGAAGTCATGTTTCATCTTGGTAGGAAGATTTTACTTCCAGGTTGCTTTCATCTTGTCCAGTCGTTGCTTAGTCACACTTTTAGTTCATTCTCTGTGGAATTTAGCTTTGTAACTTTACTACCAAGATAGGTAAACTCGTCAACATTTTTATGAACAAACAACGATAAATATTTATTTAAGTCATCTACACCATTGGTTTGGGCACGTTGAAAGAAGCAAGGGGTATATCAGCACTTGCATATACTTAAGACTAGATAGCAAAAAAGAAAGCCGAGTGTCCTAAGAAGACATGGAAAGAAACCATGAGGCAAGATTGTAAACACAGTCAATCCCCACAATCGTGATTACTGGAGACTTAGCATAAAGGCAGCCAGACAGTGTCGAACCTCTTGTTGAAGGGAACAGACGATAAACCTGGATAGTGAAGGAGTGAGTGATATTAAAAACTCACCATGACTCAATGTTTTCTTCGGTATTGAGTGTTGACGATTCAAGTTGCTTTAACTCACTCGTTTCTTCAAAGAAACATTAAATATTAATGCAATAATATGTTGTTTTGAAATAGTGCTGAGCAGTATTTTTTTAGGATTCCCCTAAAGTTAATGCTAACCATTGTAGTTTAAAAATTAAAAAGAAAAACCATCACTTCCTGTAGCAATGAAGGCTTAATAGCGTAAGACGTTCCGCATGTCTGGCATTCGTTTTTAAGTGAAGAAAAAAAAACAACAACTTGTGTTTGTAGTTAGATTTTCTATAGGTGGCATTAATTTGCATATGTGGAGAACAACAACTTTAAGAAAGACAAATTGGGGAAGACAGACAGTTGGATTTTTGACAGTTTAGATAGAGCATTGGAGTCTGAGATTTGTCGTGTTTGTTGTTGTAGAGTTGTTCCCCCTTTTTTATATAACAACCACTTAACCATGGAATGTTTTAGAACTATCCTTGGAGTAACTTTTCGAGAGAGACTAAGAGATACAAATATCAGAAAGATCCATCAACAACATTATTAGATAAAGGAGAGTAATGTGGTTTTGGCATGATTCTCGGCTACTAGACTCCAGCTATGTAAAGAAATCATATCAAAAAGAGTTCATTGAAAGAGGACGACCACCAAAGGGATGGGCTGACCAGATAAGGGTTGAGATTGACATGCCGCTACTAACAGCTGAAATACTGGCCCAAGATCATGATAAGTGTGAGAATTTTGTTTTTAAGCATGTGACGAAGCTCTCTGGAGTATGCGAATAAGTCAAGTCAACTGCTGTAATGCATAGAATCTTTTTCCAAATTGAAAAAAAAAAAAAAATCAAAGTAGTGGTTTTTGAGGTCACATCAGGGTTCATTTCCATATATTAGTTAAATTAAAGAAAAACTAATTGTACAAGTAAACAATCTGCTGTATATTGTAATTTGAAATGTCTAAATTCAGAGTAAAAACAATTATGCCCTGGAAGAGGTTTGAACTGACAAGCTCTGTCTCTAAAGTACAGCACAATAATCGATTGACCCACAGCGGCAAGTACGAAATATTGACGCTGTACATAAACAACATCAATAGCCAACAAAATGGTGTATATGGAAAAACGTAATCTTGTTAAATTTCTTCCTGGTGTTATGGGTAAATGTGTAGTAGACGTGACTGTGAGGGTAATTACTCCTCTGCCTTCCTTTATTCATGACTAATAAAAAATAAATATAGACCAGGATTAAATATTAAAATCAATGAAATAGATTGAAAATAAAAATTTTCTTTTTAAGAACACTAACGAATATTTATTTGGCTATGAATCTGACAAAACAGATTGCTTTATTAAAAGGGTGTTGTAGTTTGCTTACATCATTACTTCTATTTGAAAACTGTGACTGTGATATTAGGTTGAAAACACTGTTTGGTAGAAAATCATATGAGGCAAAGGTAGATAAAGTGACAATATTGAAGAATTCAATAATTATCAATTAAATAATTACCAACATATTGTATCAAATAAAAGATGGTAGGGTGTCAAATTTAAACATTTTTTTAAAAATATATTTCGAGGTAAAACCTCCTTCTCAAAAATGAAATCTCCATTCAACTCGGAGATTGTTTTATCTACCTTTTGTTAAGAAAGCTATCCCGATCAAAGAAATAGGGGAAATCTGACTTTATTTCATATATAAGACATAGTATGGAATTATACTTATTGCAAGTGATTTACACAGAAACTTAACCGTTTCATTACATCGACAAAAATTGTAAGGCTAATGTTTTGTTGTTTTTTTTTACATTAAAGGTCATCGCTTATCAAGGCCCAAAGGCCACTCGAGGATAAAGGTTAAAGAGTTTGACTGGTGGATGGTGAGACAACATCGTGTTTACCGGCACGATGATTGTAGCAGGGCAGAAATTGATTATCTACAAGGGTGGTTCAACAAGAACTTGTTTACATTGGACTTGAAAACAACCATATTGTAGTTGGCAGGAAAAAAGCTCTGCCCATGGAAGTTTTGTTTCGTCTTGGGAACGTAGAGGGAGAAAAGGAAATCATTGACAGTGGTAGTAGCTAGGCAGGTTCTTATTGTGAATGTTTTACAAGGGGACAACCATAGATTTGAGCTCAGTCGAGCACGTACTATGAAAATAATGGTAGAGCAAAGAAAGACTAGTAACATCTCTTCTGTGAGAGAGTCACTTTAGGGAAGAACAGAGGACATCCCCCACAAGATTTAGAAGTTGGGTTTGGACTCTTGTCAAGGCAGGAAAAGGTGTTTTGAGCGGCACCTTCCCAGATGGCGGCGTTTTGGTGCATGCATTATATAATCATTTGAATTTAAAAAAACAAAAACGAAGATAGCAATTTCACATGATTTGGAAAAGATTCAAACAGAGAAGTATTTAGGACATTTTTTTTAATAAAGACATAACAGAAAAAAAAATTAATAATATATATATATATATATATATATATATATATAAAGAAAAAATGTTGGTCAGCTTAAATCATATTTCAGAAGAAACTAATTTTTGCTTTTGTTTTCTGGAATGGTCAAAGTACTTCCAGAGAAAATGTCAATTTGAAAAAAAATTCTTATTTTTATTTTAATGTTTGTTCACTTATTTTGTCAAGAATGTTATTTAAGCATTCAATTTCGAATTCTGGATCCAATATACAGTGATTAAATAATTTTTTTTTACCCCCATCACTTAAAAAACAAAAAAAATTTTTTTATCCTCAATCGCTTAAAAAATATTTAATTAAAAAAAAGATGTCTTTTTCTTGCCTCCCCTCCCCCTAATTGCTTAAAAAAAAGAAAAAAAAGGACAGTGATTGAATTAAAAATAAATATTTTTTACCCCCACCCATCAATTAAAAAAAAATTTTGCTAAAAAAAAATTGTTTTATTTTTACTCCCAATCACTAAAGAAAAAAAAAAATGTTTTTTTTTTATTCACAATTGCAAAATAAAAACAAAAAAAATTGTTGTTTCTTTTTAGCCTCAATCGCTTAAAAAGAAAATTTATTTAGTTTTGGACCATATGAAAAGTTAAACCATTTTTATTTTAGTGTGTAGATAGGCAAGAAAACCATTTTAAAAATTTTTATAAAGGATCCGTTTTTTTTTCCGAGTCGCAATTAATATAATCAAATATTCAAGGAATGCATGAAAGTGAAATTCTTTTCGCTCTAAAATTGAATCCGAGATGAAGAGGAAAGACGATGAAGAATCGAGAGTTTGTATCGTATAAAAAGACACAAAGGAATCGATCAAACAAGAGAAAGTTTTACTCCTAAAAGTAAAACGACGATTCCACATTTTCAAAATTAGTGTAAAAAAAAAAAAAATGGATGAATGGAAAAAGAGGTGTACCCTTCCATGGCATTAGGGATGTCGGGGCAGTAAGGCCTTGGAGAGACGAGATACTAAGGCAGTTTTCCGTGCAATACAATACATAACACAAGATAGAGTATTTGCAATTTTGGTTACAAACCTCTTTTAGGGTTAGGCCTCTTTTAGGTGCGAAGTGTAGCAAGCCTCAAAATGAAAGTTTAGTAATCAAAAGAAGGGATGACTGTAAAAGAAGATGAAGATGAATGGGGGATGGGGAGATGAATTGAGGAAAGAATGGGGGTGGAACTCACATCCATGAGTCGCTTAAGCGAAAGTCCGCTATTTCTGAATAAAAGAAAAAGCAGGTGTCTTTCCTATGCAATTCGGAATTAATTTGTTCAATAACTCATACTACATATACGAGGCCTGTCTAAAAAGTATCCGACCTTAGGCCAGAAAAAAATATTTCAAATACGTGACGGGGTTGGGACCCTAATCCCCTTCTAAGTAGGCCCCTTGTGTTTGCACACACTTAGCCAACCGATCCATCCACTGCCGGAAACACCTCTGGAAGTCTTCTTTTAGAATGGTGTTCATTTCCACCGCCGCGTTAGATTCAGTAGATGTTTGGAGAAGATGCGATGGGTGTAACACAAATTAAGGAGTGGTTTAACCGATTCAAAAATGGCCGCACATCAGCAGAGAGCGACCAGCGTTCTGGCAGGCCCCAAACTGCTTGGAGTGCAGCTGTTGTTGAGAGGGTGCGAAAAAAAAAGATGATGCGGAATGCGACGGTGGAGATGAACACCATTCCAAAAGAAGACTTCGAGAAATGTTTCCGGCAGTGGATGGTTCGGTGACTAAGTGTGTGCAAGCACAAGGGGCCTACTTTGAAGGGGATTATGATCCCAACCCTGTCACTTATTTGAAATATTTTTTCTGGCCTAAAGTCGGATACGTTTTAGGCATGGCTTGTATATCGTAAATTAAAGTTGCGTGAGATAGCAGAGGAGTTGAAGATATTAAAAGGCAGAGTATTCACCGTTTTGCATGTACATTTGTCAATGAGAAAGCTGTGTTCAAAGTGGATGCTGCATTGCCAACAGTCGATCAAAAATAAAAATGTGCTGACGATTCAAAACGTTGCTGGCAATTGTTTCAATGCAACAAAAAAGAGTTTTTTTTATCAATATGCGACAATGGATGAAACAGATCCCCCACTTCACCTCGGAGTCAGCTGAGTTGACAGCAGCAGATGAAAGCTGACCTGAGCAACTAGAGACACGAACATCAGCAGGCAAGGTTTCGGCTTCCATATTTTGGGATGCGCAAAGTATCTTGTTGATCGATGACCTTGAGAAAGGAGGAACCATCAATAGCGAATATTAATAGCATTATTGGTGCGTTTAAAGAAAGAAATCAAAAAGCAGCCACAAATGAAAAAAAAATTTCACCAAGACAATGCACCATGTGACAAGTCGATCACAACGATGATACAACTACATGAATTGCACTTCGAACTTCTTCCGCTCCTACCTATTCTCCAGATCAGGCTTTCAGCGATTACGGGCTGTCTGCAGACATTCAAAATATGCTCCAGGGAAAGAGATTTGGTTCCAATTATATTGGAAATGGAGGCGTATTTTGATGCTAAAGGCAAACCGTTCCACAAAAAAAAAAAAAAAAAAAAAAAAAAAAAAAAAAAGGCATCAAATAATTTTTACCAAATGCAAGAAAATTTAACCATCTTTTCGTAGCTTTTCAGTTTTTACATATTTTTTAAGTGTTTCTAATTTCAGAATTTGTATCAGTGAGACCGAAATCTTCGGTATAGTGCAAAGTATTTTGAAATAAAGAAGAACTTTAAAAATTCTCAGTAAGTTAAAAATATACAGATTGGTAGAAAATTTAATTTTCGACCGATTGGTGAGTTATTAGTTATATTTTTGCTTAATTTTTGAATTTTCAGCTGTTAAACATAAAACCTTCACATCAAGTAAATTACAGCAGCCATCTTGAATCGCTATCTTTACAAGCCTCCGAAGCTACGATACAAGTTCTAAAATTAGAAACACTTGAAAAAAAAAAAAAATAAAAAATAAAAAAATATGTAAAAACTGAAAAGCTATGCAGGTCGATAGAAGATTAGATTTTCTTGCGTTTGGTGAAAGTTATTTGTTGCAATTTTTTTTTTTCACCCGTTTTTGCACTGTTAACTATAATACATAATTGTCATTTCTTTTATCTATCTATCTATATGTTCTTATATTTATTTTGTTTACCACGTATTTTATGAGCTTCCATACAATATTCCATATCTCTCTCTCCCATATATAGATATAAGTAAATAATGGTATGTTAAATTTCAATGACCAAGTCTTTGTTCATTTTTTTTTGCCGAATTTCAAAATAATTCAATGTTACTTGACAATTGTTTCGTGCAAAAACAAACAACTGGGAATAAACATGTAATTACCAGGATCTTTCATTCATGCAGCTCATCAGAAGATCAACAGATATCTTCCCGAAGAAATCCTCAAGCAAAAATAAATAAATAAATAAATAAATAAATTTAAAAAAAAAATGCATTTCCCATAGAAATCAGTTCCTTAAAGAATTCATAGACAGCCGGCCATTTTGCATTTATAATGTCAAGTTAAATTGAATTATTTTGAAATTCGGCAAGAAAAAATGAATAAAAACTTGGTCATTGGAATTTAACATACCATTACTTACTTATATATGCTGTTTTTAAATGTTAACACTCATCAAGATTTTTACATTAAAAAGTTTTGGTAAATTTTCTTAAAATATGTATATATATATACATATATATGTGTGTGTGTGTGTGTGTGTATGTAAATTTACATACATACATACATGGTAAACAGCTGATGATCCCCGTGTTAATATTAGACGCTTAAGGTCTCCTGTTTTTGTTTCACTCTTAGATAATTAACCCCTTCCCCCATTTTTTTTTTTTTTTTTTTTTTTACTTATATTTTTTCATTTATTAATTTTCCAACGAATGTTAAGTCTGCAATATCTTGGATTTAGTTAGTTTGTCTGGGAATTTAAACTGCATTTTACATTTTTTTTTTTTTTTTTTAATGACTCAGAGCTTCTTTAGACTATATATATATAAACTTGAAAATACAAGCAAATTATTATCAGTGATCAAATAATAATAATAATAATTAAAAAAAAAACAGTAAATAAAATTACAAAAATATTAATAAATATAAAAATTAAGAAAAAAAAAAACATGGGTAGCTAATTCTCATCTCATTTGATCTCACCTTGCTTGATACCAGATCACACATGACACGCCACTCATAATAATCAGTAATACTGTGAAACAGTAGTAAAATGTTAAAGCTAAGTGCAATTTCCCCTATTATTATTTTCATTTTTCGTCTTTACGTCTCATGTTAAGGTTAGACATTTTGTGAATGACTTGCAACTTTTGTTTGCGCCAACCGCTAGAATCAAGTTGTCATCAACTGATCCTCTCCCCCTCCCTGCCATGTCTTCAGCAGCCTACTGCGCGGCTTTAGGCCATCGACAGATGTGAGTAACATTTTGGAGCGTTTCGAATGACTGACAGGTGGTGATGTGGCCGTACCAGTTGAGACGTCGTTGTGCAGCGCAATTTCTCATGGAAGCCTTTAGAGTGAGACTGGCAATTTTCTTCATCCAATGCGCTGCAGCCAAGATTGTGTCGTTTTGATATTACATCGTCGACCATGTCTCGCAGTCATACAAGAGTACAGATCGGACATGTGTATTGTACGCTGCCTCTCTTGCATACGATGGATCCTTGCATTTTGTAAAATTGTAATTATTAATATAATTTATATATATATATAAAACTCAATATATGTGTATACATTTGTGTGATATTTGTGTTCCCTATAGAAAAAAAGGTTAGTTAATCTACATAAAATCTAAAGTGAATTTTTATGTAAAGATGAGAAATGTAGTCCGAATAACTAAAATTATGCAAATTATAAATCCAGAAAATTCAGAAATACATAAAATCTGTTTCTAAATTTCAGAAGTTTTGGAATTTACTTCAAATATATTAAACATGTACTACCCTGGCCTCATCAGCTGCCAACCAGGAGTGGTAACACACTTTCTGTTTAAAGGCGGCCCTAGTATCAGCAGCAGCTTTCGCCAACGGACAGGATATAAACACAATGTTAATTCATCTTTGCAGATTCATAACGTCTTATTGAAACGTATTTGCTTTCAGCCATTGATCACATTGTGCTATCGATTTATTAGAGATTCCGAAACACTACCATTGTCTTACCCAGTAAGTTTTAACGACCTTTCAACCCTTATAAGGTCATCTCAGGTCAACCCTTTTTTTTTTTTCCTCTTTAAATTAAATATTATTGTACAAGTTGGTTTCTTTGAGTAACCCTATTATTTGAGACGGGGCTATATTTTCAAATAGTTTTTTAATATTAGTTGCTTTGTAGTATCTACTGCGTATATGTGTATATCTTTTGCATTTAAGTAATATGTGTTTTATTGTTTGTCCTTCATTGCAGTAGTTACACCGAGGCTCTTCCTAAGTGCCCTCCTAACCTAAAGGAGCTATGGAGGCTAAACCTCCTTTTGAAGTTTCAAATATATCCTATTTTGAGGAAATTTATATCATATATATAAAATTCTCTTTAGAAGGCAATGGAAGTGGTCCTGAATCTATACGTGCCTCCACCTCTAAGTGACCCATGGGGACAGAACGCCCTTAAAACTTCAAATACGTATATCGGATTTTAATGAAATTTAAACCATATGTATAAGACACTAATTCAGAGTTTCCCAACATTTCAGCCTCTTCAGACTATATTAGGGGGCGAAACGGGAAGAACCGGGGGGAGTAAAAACAAAGAAAGTAATATTGTGGTATGAGTGAAAAGTACATAGTAGTCATCTTCATCATAACAGGAAGACCCGACGTTACTAGAGATTGAATGAGGATCACTACTATGTACTTTTCACTATGTTCATAACACCATATTACTTCTTTTTTTTTTTACTGAATCCTCTTCTCCCTTTTTGCCTCCTAATATAGTATTGATTTACTCCTTTCCAGGAATTAGGCACAAGGCCAGTTTTTATCTTACTCCCACAAGTAAGAGGTGACCCAAGGTCGGGTTTAAAAATTGCCTGGGCAGCCCCGTCGGCATTCCCCGGTAGGGGCGCCTCAGGCAGTAAGCAATAAACTTACTCCTGCCCAAAGAGGGGAGGCGAAGCCTGGGAGGGTGGACCTCCTAGAACTGCACAGGACAGACCCATTGACCGGCGTAAATCAAGCCCCGAAGGCCAAGACAATACCAGTCTATGGGGTGCAGTATCCATCAGAACAGATACTACACTTTGATCTTTGTCAAAAGGCCAAGAGTAGGAAGATCTAAAATGTTAGAAAACTCGCTGAATTAATGTCTTATACATATGGTTAAAATTTCATTGACATCGGATGTACGTATTTCAAGTTTTAAGGGGAGTCTGTCCCATGGTTTACTTAGAGGTTGGGGCACATAAAAATTTGGGACCACTTGCATTGTCTTCCCTGGAGAATCTTATACATATGATATGAATTTAATCAAAATATATATGAAGTTTTAAGGGGGTTATAGTACCCTCATAGTCCCTTAAATTATGAGAGCACTTAGAGATTCAGGACCACTTCAATTGTCTTCCCAGTAAATTTTACATAAAAATACATTTAGATTTTATGTAATTTATCTAGTGAACATACAAACATATATATATATATATATATATATATATATATAGATAGATAGATAGATAGATTTTAAATTTGTATTCATTTGTATAAGGAAATATGGGATAATAATATGCTTTTGATGATCGGGTCTACTGTCATCATTGCTGTCACTCAAATCGAGTATACGGGTTTCCAGGGGCTTCATTCAGAAGTTCTTATATGAGAAAACACTAATTTGAGATCCACACATTCTATCACAAACAGGGCATACATTATCGTTTGGGAATTGTGTGCATGGCTGATTTTCGCTGCACACTATTCTTGCTGCTCTCAGCGTGATGACGCCGTTCACTTTCAAACGTTTCCACACCACCTCTTATTCCATTCGTCCACTCCGTTCTCCAGAGTGAACTCACTTCCCATGTGTGATCAATCATCCCACACCTCTTCATATCCTCCTTCAAACAACCATCCTAGCTCCCACATTTAGTTCAGAATAAAATATTTTCTTAGGATAGAACTTGTCGCTCATCCTTACATACTTGTATGCGAGAATAAAAACAAAACAAAAACAGACAAACAGGAAACCGACAGAACACATCCGGCCATGGACATCCAAGAGGTAGATTGAAATCAAAAAGCAGTATCATGACTAAAGAGAGCCTTGATCCTGCATCGTCACAGAACTAGTGCATTGATAGATGGAACGATTGGAATGACTACTTGAACAAAGCTATCCAAGAACCTGGAAAACATTTTCCACATGAAACGGATCTCCCAAGGAAGGACTGGGCGACCCTGAACTGAGCAAAAGCAAAGGTTGGAAGGACAGCCAGAAACCTTTACAGGTGGGGACCAGCAACAAGCAACTGCTATTGTGGAAATCCCAGACAGACAACGGAACAAATCCTCAGTGACTGCAGGGATGCACCAACTTGTACTGATCAAGATTTGATCGACTGTAACCTTGATCCCCAATGATGGATCCAATGTTGGCATGATAAGATATGAATATATATGATTATTTTTATTTACACAGACATGTACAAAATCTGCGACACTGGCATGTCGATGTTATCGATCAACAGCTATTATAAACTGAGATCTCATCAGGCAGAGTTAGAATCTGATCTTAACCATATATCATATTTTGTACATGTCTGTAAATAAAAATAATCATATATAAAAGCTCTATTTGATATTGAGCACTTTTTATAAACCCGGTTGAAATTCTTTGGATTACTACCCTGTGGATGTTTTACCTGGATTATTAATTATTATTATATATATATATATATATATATATACACACATACACCCACCCACCCACCCACACTTCAAGCAGACAGATATTCAACATATACATGCAGAAATCATTCAAGCGCATATTGATAAAGCTTCCTAATAAAAAAAAAAAAAAGGTTTGTAGTGATAAGGTGGAGTCTTCTGTTTTGATACTTTTTTAAGATGACCCAATTGTTATTTCCAGGGATGTGAATGGTCAATGGCAAACAAATCTGAAATCAAGATGGATTTCCCAATCTGCAGCCCCCCTCCAAATTACCAAATCTAAGGGTCCAGCAGGGTGTTCACTCATAATCGCTTAAATAAAAGTAGAATCTCATCTTGTATGTGTGTGTGTGTGTGTGTGTGTGTATCAACTGATGTTTTTAAGGAAACAGGAAGACATTCATTGATGAAACAAAAGTCTTCTACTTCTCCTACCCATGAACCGTTTGAAGTATGGCAAAATTAACATTTTCAGAGAAAGGAGAAAAGGAGACAGAGCTAGGCAAGACAAAACGTGATAGAGAGAGGAAGAGGTGAGAGAAAAAAACAAGAAAAAAGAAAGAAAGATAAAGCGAGAGAGAGAGAGGAAGAAAGAGAAATAAAATCGAGTCAAATGGGGAAAAATAAGGATGTAAAGTTTTGGCGATCGATTTGGCCTTTTCTTAAAAAACGGAATTCCGCCTTTTCTGAATAACAAAAAAGTGGAATTCCGCTAATAAGCGGAAAATTCACATCCGTGGATTTCAAAAAGAGAGAAGAGATTCATTCATTCAATGGATAAAAAAAGATTAATAAAATTTTTTTTCTAACGTAAAAATTGTTTACTTCATTGAAGTGAGAAATATTTATTTGTACATGGTCATGTCCAGAATTGTCAAATTCTCTCTTTCCCTCCAGCTCTCGGAAGGGTACATCTGTCAATCCACGGATTTATCCAGACAGTCTATTTTTAAAAATATAAAACAAAAAACAAATCACGCACACAACTCATTATTGCAGCGTGAAGGTCTCCCGAAGAAAGTGAAGGCGACACATTTGGCGCAGGCTAGATTTTTGGATTTTTATGAGGGAGGGGGGGGGGGGTCAAGGCGAGAGAAGGATGGAAAGAGAATTAATTATGTTGGTTGATTGTTTTGTTCTATGGTATATGGACTCTTTTCAGGTCGTTTAATGCCGAAGAGAGTTATGTGAATAAGTGGATAGTTCAGCTAGCCATCGATAGGTGTGGATAAGAGGTGATGATGATGATGATGATGATGATTTTTTTTGGCTTGTTTCTTTTTCGAGTCCTTTGTCATCACAGGTCATTATTGACCTAGTTCTGGTGCTGTTGCAGCCGAGAGAGACGAGAGACAATGTGAGTGATTGTTCATGAAGCAAGGCCAGCGCAGTCTCGTAGTCTAGGCCGGAACAACAATCAAGAGGCCACCACACTCGGACGCGGGTGTCGGAGTAAAGCCGTTGCCGTCTCCACCAAAGTGACGTCTGGAAGTAAAAAGAAACATTTTAAAAACAGACCGAAGTTGAAAATTGAATTCTTAAACTTTTACATGTTTCGAGGAAGAATTTAGTACAAGAATATTTGGATTAGAAGCCGTCACAATGCGTTAATTCAACATTAGATATAGATATGAGAACATTAATAGATTTAAACTTACAAAGCAAAAATGATAATACATGGTTATAGTGCTACTAGAACACCTGTCCCAGGATTGGTAAAATTAATTTCCTCAAAAAGAACATTTTTGCATCACTTTTATGTCCTCTTACGAAGATTAAGATACAGATATAATTAATGCTACTAAATCTTATGTCTAAAATCCTTATTCTAATTATTAGATGATTTTAATTTTTAAAAATGTCTAAAACTGAAGGCTTGAACTTAAGGTCTCAAGAAATTGAAATTAAACAATTGGGGATAATGTTAAGTAAGTTTTACCCATAGAGTGAATGTGGTATTTTGGTTACTGAAACTAGTTTAGAGAATACACCGAGATGGCGACAGCCGACTTCCTCCCACCCACCCGATTTTGGCCTTGTGCCACATCTTATTTTATAAAAAAAAATTACTGCATTGTAAAATTTAAAAAATAAATAAAATCAAGGCCCAAGAGCCACTCGAGGATAAGGGTTAATGAGTTTGTCAGGTGGACGGTGAGACAAGAATTTGTTTACATTGGACTTGAAAACAACTATGTTGTAGTCAGCTGGAAAGCAGCCCTGTTGTATTGTATTACGGTGGACGGTGTTCACTTTCAGCAGCCTAGCAACTCTCGCTTCCCTTATTTTGTCCTTTAGTCCTCACATTCCATGAGCGATGTTTCTGACAAAGGGGGAAGAATGGCTGTTTTCTGAGTTAGAATCTATCCATCTAACACTTATCGTTGACTAGTTTTTGACCTTGAAAAATACTATATTTTTTTAGCTCCTTACATCGAGTGGCTTCATGCCTTGTCTGGAGCGGGTTCCATGAAATAAAAAAAAAAGATGGGAAGTTCTTAGAAAGAAACTTTGCTCATGAAAGTACCGTTTAGTTTTAGGTAGACAGAGGAAGAAAGGAAAATTATTGGCAGTGGTTGTAGCTGGACGAGTTTTTGTAGTGAATGTTTTACAGGGGAGAATCATAGATTGGAGCTCAGCTGAGCACCTACCATGAAAATAAAAATAGAGTAGAGAAAGACTAGCAACCTCTCTCCTATGAGAAAGAGGCAGTAGGGAAGAGAAGAGAAGCTATTTTTTTTTTTACTCTGTCAATGGCTTTATGCCTAGCAGCTGTGTTCCAAAATTCATAATGATCGGTGAATTAGTTTAGGAGTAAATCCTGTACATACAAATACATAAACATATAGACATACATAACTGTATATAAATATCTTAAATCATGAAAGATATTATTAACTAGAAGAACATGTGTCCCGAAACTGCAGGAAAATTGAGGAAACCAAGAATCGCAACCCAGGAACTAAATTGATCAGAAAGGACCCTTTTCAGCTAAAATGTTAAGCCTTGATCCATGTGCTATATAAAAAATAGTTATAAATCAAACTATGTGCTATATAAAAAATATTCATAAATAAAACTATGTGCTATATAAAAAAAGCATTCATAATAGAACTATGTGCTATATAAAAAAGTATTCATAATAGAACTATGTGCTATATAAAAAAGCATTCATAATAGAACTATGTGCTATATAAAAAAGCATTCATAATAGAACTATGTGCTATATAAAAAAGCATTCATAATAGAACTATGTGCTATATAAAAAAGCATTCATAATAGAACTATGTGCTATATAAAAAAGCATTCATAATAGAACTATGTGCTATATAAAAAAGCATTCATAATAGAACTATGTGCTATATAAAAAAGCATTCATAATAGAACTATGTACTATATAAAAAAGCATTCATAATAGAACTATGTGCTATATAAAAAATATTCATAATAGAACTATGTGCTATGTAAAAAATATTCATAATAGAACTATGTGCTATATAAAAAAGCATTCATAATAGAACTATGTGCTATATAAAAAAGCATTCATAATAGAACTATGTGCTATATAAAAAAGCATTCATAATAGAACTATGTGCTATATAAAAAAGCATTCATAATAGAACTATTTGCTATATAAAAAAGCATTCATAATAGAACTATTTGCTATATAAAAAAGCATTCATAATAGAACTATGTGCTATATAAAAAATATTCATAATAGAACTATGTGCTATATAAAAAAGCATTCATAATAGAACTATGTGCTATATAAAAAATATTCATAATAGAACTATGTGCTATATAAAAAAGCATTCATAATAGAACTATGTGCTATATAAAAAAGCATTCATAATAGAACTATGTGCTATATAAAAAAACATTCATAATAGAACTATGTGCTATATAAAAAAGCATTCATTATAGAACTATGTGCTATATAAAAAATAGTCATTATAGAACTATGTGCTATATAAAAAAGCATTCATAATAGAACTATGTGCTATATAAAAAAGCATTCATAATAGAACTATGTGCTATATAAAAAATGTTCTTTCACCGTTGAAGTCTTGTGGAACTGAAAGCACCGCTAAATTCTTCTTGATGGTTGTTATCTAGGTCCTCAGCTATCCACTGATACACCTGTGCCACCCAGGCAGAGCAGAGATGATTACATTGCGAATTAGCTCTCCCTCTGGGTGACGAGCTGCATGCTCAAACCATCGAAGATGTCGCTGAAACAGGGCAGATGGCAGAGACTTTAGATTGAGAATCTATTTAACTTTGTTTATTTGCCTTTGTTTACTAGGTAATGTACCGTGTTGCTCTTCGGAGATTAAAAAATATGACTCCGAGCATTTAGACGAGTCCGACTCTGAAACTCTGTTATAAATACGTATACAGAGAAATTGTGTATGTCTCCACATTTTACCACTGGATCAAAACTGACAATAATTTGCACGCGTTTCAATGCTTCTATTCTTTTAGTACACGGATTCTCAACCGGGGTCCACATGTACCCCTGAGGGTCCACAGAAGCTTAAAGGCGCCGTCGAAAAGAGTTTCTATTTATTTTGTTTACTAGGAAAAGTATGTATATTTAATGAAATTATTTAGATTTGGATTTGGATTTTATGTAATGAATATAATGTAATTGTTTCATTGTTAGTTTTTACTAGCCTAGAAAAAAATATTTGATTTATAAGAAATTATACATACATACATGGGTCCACAGATTATAAAATAGCTCTGAGGAGGTCCACAAGCTAAAAAAGGTTGGGAACTTCTGGTTTAGTCCATTTTTGTGTGTGTGTGTGTGTGTGGGGGGGGTATTACTGTAGCAAGATAGGGTATGTAAAAAATATGTTAAAAACGGAATTTTCCGCATAAGGTTAGATTAAGCAGAGAGGTAGAAACTTCCATTAGAAATTAAAGAGTAGAATAAGAGCTAAGTGTACGGAAAGTATTGTTAATAGTAAAGGGTACGTTTGCTAGTATATGTCTGGTGATTTGGATTCGCAGGCCAACGTTGACACATACACAGGAAACCGGGGTCATGGGGTCAGCAATTATGCACTCAAATGTCACTTCAACTTGCTATGGCTGGAAGCGGACATGACATCACATGGCTTAAAGAGAGAGGGAGCAGGAGAGGTAAGTGATTTCATTGGGAAGCTTTTGAGCGGACAGCAGTGACTTAAGATAGATATAAATAAAAGGGCTAAGGCCCCAGATGTCCGTAGCCTGGAACGACTTCAGCTGCTGGCAGAAGAGAAGGCGACGCCAACATCTTAATAAATGGTTTTTCATTAAATTCAGAATATTCTTTTTTTCTTCGTGCTATTGTTAAATTTTAATTCCAGATGTCTCAGTCACGGGACGAGCGGATGACACGAGGTAGGATTTAATTGTGCTGTTATGATTTGTGATTTGCATTCAATAACAAACATGCATTTTATTTGATTGTGACGTATGAGATATTGGTCCTTCCCTTGGGCGGGGAGAGTAGATGTAACAATATTGGTCGACCGTAATGCTACACGACTACACAACAGACAGCAAAGATGATATTGCGTTACTTTTTATGTCTTTTGAATGACGAATATTTTGAGCTACAGCTTCTTATCTAGGAGCATGTTTATTATTATTGACTCATTGTTAAAAGAAAGTTTAGTGCGAATAAGCAGCTGGAAGTGACATTACAGTACCGTGGCTGAGGAGCTAATCAGCTTGATCTGTAAACGGCTGTCAGTTTGTTTGTTTTTATTTAAGTTTTGTTTTTATACGTTAGGTGTTTATAGTGCGTTATATTTTTGTGGCTTCCGTGTAGTAGGATTAAATTAATTGAAAACAACAAAAAAAATCATCCGTTCATGCTATAATTAAAGTCAGGAAAGAAATTTGAAATACAAGTTTTTATTAAGTTATCGTTGCTTTATTACATTACTGGTGCGGCATGCACCCCGGCAGATTGAGCTGGCTTTCTCTGAAGGAGGAAGTTTCTAGGGAATATCAAATTCACAAGCGGCCCCCAGTCGCATGTGTATCCTGCTCAGGCAAGAGTTTTTGCAGGGAGGTATTGCTGTTCTGCCACATACAGTGCCCGATATTTCCAAATGGTCACTCATCTGATACAAACCAGGCTCAACGCTGCTTAACTTAGGTGGTCTAATGAGAACCGAGTGTGTCAACATTATTATGCCCTATTTTGTTACATTCATTCAGCCCTTGCTCAGGATTTTTAACACATTCATTTTAAGTGAATCGTGCACAACATTATCCACTCTCTCCACCAAGTAAGTGATGACTGTTTAGGAGGCAAAATGTGCGTCTCACCACAGGAATCTACCTGTTTGTAGGTGTTATATTAAGAGTTTCCCATCTCATAAACCAGTTGCTCTACCAAAACTTGAGAGTATAACTTACTCTACTCTTTTGCATATAGCTGGAGAGAGAAGATATGGATTCATACCTTTCACAAGGTTGTAGTTTCAACAAGACATCAAACTCTCAACCATCATCATCATCGGTTTAATATCCGTTTTACATGCTGGCATGTGCTGGACGGCGTTTAAAAGTTGACTTCCAAACTTATCTCTGGTCAGGTTTCTTTGGAAGTTATTTCCATAATTGAGACAAGATTTTTATAGACCAAATGCCCTTCCTAACACCAATTTAGTGAGGTGATGGGGACCAGCATTTTTATCGAGACACCATCTGTAGGTGATTACCCACTAAGGCTAAAGAGCACTTCACTTTCCCTTATCGAGGATATACCAAGCTACAAGACCGGGTCTCTGGGCAAAGTCTTCAACATGTACTACCTATGACACGTCCGCCTCTTCAATCGAATACCGAACGGCACCATCCGTGCAAGATGCAACACCATGGGCATCGCAGAGACTCTTCTGCAAAGGATGTTTCGCTAGTTTGGACACATTCTTCGATGATCTGAGGAGGAATTCATCCGTAAGCTCATGGCTCCAAACGCCCTCACCGGCTGGAAGTGCAGAGGCAGTCAACTGAAAACGTGAATTGTAACGGTGAAAGTAAACATGGAGTTGGTAGCTGCCCCAGTGTTTTGGGTATTCGTTGCTGGAACCGAGATTGGCTGAGGTATGACAAAGACTCAGCTGCTGATCGATGTGGGTGGACCATCTTGACCTGGGGGGGAACTCATTTGGAGCTGGCTCAATCCCCCCCCAGTGTGAATGCAGTTACAAGTACAATTATGACACACCTTTCCCAAGGATATTAGTAAAATTGACACAGTAGCCCTGAATGGACCCAAATACGGTATGCCGAGCAAACAGTCGTTGATTATTTCGTCAGTTCACGTTAATAATAAAAGGTTTTTTTTATTAACTGACTTTCAAAGTTTTTTGAGTTTTAAACAGACTTGCAGAGTCAGAGATTTTGGAAGAAGTTGGACTCGTAAGAATGCTAGTAAGAGTCAGATTTTTTTAATCTGTGAAGAATCAACAGACAGTCTGAATATTGGAAAAATTATAAATAAGGAATCAAGGTAAGAATTTTTGAAATCTTAGGAGTTGGACCTTATACCTTTGGACTCCCCTGGTTTCCAAATAAGTGTTTACAGTTTGTTTCTTTAATCTCATATTTTAAATTATTTTGTATCTGAATGAAAAAAAAAAAAATGAAATTGTTTTTCTGTTTCTTGTTGATAATGTTTATATTATTAAAATAATGGAGATTTTGTATCTGTGTTTGAATCAGAAACTATACTACAACTTGTATTAATTGTATAATCTTTTAATGCCTAATTAAGTTTACTATTTCAGACTTATGTACTATCTGTCAGTGCTTAATTCAGGGGTGGAGGTAATGCAGTATCTCGCCTCCCAAGCGTATGTCAACAAGAAATTGTCACAATCGGCTGTTTATTAGCAAACTCAACACTTAAATGATATACACTAGCAAAAATTATAAGACAACTTTTCGCGTGTTTGCGTGTTTTAAATTGAATTAATATTTTCATTTATTTACTGTTAATCGAATATAATATATAAAAAAAATACAATAGTGTAAAAAAAAAAAAAAGAAATTAAATTTGTTTTTATTTAAATAAGTTAATTACTAAATTTAATCCACTAGCATGCAGTCTTTTTAATAAATTATTGTTACTTTAAGTGGACGTGTCATAGCCATTAAAAATAAAAAAATAATTACTTTGTAACCCTTCAAAATTTTAAAGGAATTTGGAAGCATTTAAACTGTCGAATAGATTCTTAGCAAATCTTCATGTACTTAAAAGATTGAAAGTTCTGAAAGCTATTTAGATCATATTAAAACAACATTGCTGTGACAAAATTATGATTTTATAATAATTTGATTCAAGTAATAATTTAACAACCAAATGGTACCGTATTAATTAAATGTAACTTTGAAAATTGTTTAAAATTTTTTTTTTTTTTTTTTAATTTAATTTAAAAAAAAATTTATTTCACATATTGATCAAAGACATTTAACATAAGCATCTTATGTTCTGACACCTCTTACTTCTATGGGGTACGGATGGTATTTGTTCGCAAATTTCAACTGTTAACTTTATGCATATTGTTTTTTTTACATTCGTTGTCAATCTTGTCTTCATGAAAACAGTGACTACATTTCCATTTCTTTAAACAAAAAAAAAATTTTTTTTTTAGATTCATTAGGGACAATTTTAAACCGCCATATTTGTGAAAGAGCCAGGGAGTTCTCGTTGGAATCCGTGCAGGAAGGACACATTTGTGAGATTTCAGACTACCTCAGCATCAACAGGAGGACGATAGAAATGGTCCGAAAAGGATCAAAAGATTCAGGGTTGGATTAGCAGGCAACATCAGAGAGAAAAACGCACAATCGACGATCTGACGCCGGAGTTTGTTGCTAAAGTTTAGATCATTGACAATGAACCCACCAAATCCACGTTCTGAGCAAGGTAATGAAACCCTTCATCGACCAGGTAACTGCAGATAGTCCATGTTTGGCAAACTTTCGCCTCGTAATACTAGCCGGAAGATCCAGGTCTGGTTGCTGGAGAACTTTGTTAACCACATTTTCCCTGAAATCTCCCAGCTCGTCCGACTACAACCCCCCCCTCCTCGACTTCTTTGTGTGGGGCGTGGTGGAACGAGACATCAACAGATCGAGCTGCAACATGGAGGTCGAGCTAAAGACCAGGATCACCAGAGGCATTGTGGACCTAAGTCGGGAGACAGTGATAAAGGCCTGTGGCCAGTTCCGAGACTGCCTCCCCGGAACTGTCATCAAAGTCAAAGGTGGGTTCATCGAGTGGAATCAGCAGAAGATATCATAAAGGCAAACGGATCCAAGTGCGACAAAGAAATCTAAAAAAAAAAATGAATCTACTGTGTTATTGTCTTTTTTTTTAGACTAATTTGTGAACAAATATCGTTCGCACCCTGAAGTAAAAAAAAATAAATAAATAAAAACAGGGACTTCTCTAAGTTTCTATTCAATCTAAAATTTCATAAGAAAAATCCTTTTTGTCTCCTTACCATTCCTCCTTTCTCTTAAAAAATAAGTCATGCCAAAAAGAGCTGCCAGTTTTTTACTATTTCTACAGAAAACTTCACCTTTTCTGCCTGAAAAAGATAAAAAAAAACAAAAAAACAAAACACTTATGATAAAAGATGACATTTTTATGAAACAACCTTTTAGGTCAGAAAACAAGAAAAAAAGTGTTTCGGACTTTTTTAGATGAGGATTGATAATTTGTATCTGGATTATTCGGACTACTGTTCTCGTTTTGGATGTTATTTTCACAACGTTTCGGCCAGTGTAACCTCCGACCTTCTTCAGGTGTATTGTCGCACTCCACAAGGACCTGTGGTGCAACGGATAAAAGTGCTAAGTAATGATCAGTTCTAAATGACAGTCTTCTGGAGGTTGAAGGTTCAATCCTCAGTATGGACGATACTAAGAATACAATTACAAATTTCTTCAGAATTCTACCCAATCATGGCTGACGGAATGAAGGCAAGCTATGCCGTCATCATCATATTCGGTTTAACGTCCATCTTACATGCTGGCATGTGTTGGACGGCTTTAAGAAATTGACTTCCAAACTAACCTACTTCTGCCAGGTCTTTATTTATCCCTCTTTGTCTCAAGTCCATCCTTATCACTTCCTCCCATGTTTTCATTGGCCTTCCTATGTGAACTCAACCTGCTCCCTAAACTTTTCTATATCTACTAATTCAAGAAGTCTCGGACATTCTTTGAACATGGTCATACCATCGAAGTCTCCTGTTCTGCACACATCTCCATACTGTTCAGAGGTTGTCAGAACTAAGTTTGCCTTTAAGACTTACATTACACATCCATTGTGTATGAAGTAAGGGTTCTGTTTGCAATTCTGTACAGATACCTGAATTAGGTCGGAGGTTACATTGGTCGAAACAAGATGAGAACAGTAGTCCGAATAATACAAGAAAACAAATCATTGACACAGACATTTAATTTTTTTAAAAACAAAGTAGGTCTACTAAAGCAAAATTTTGTTTTCAATATACGACGTGCAAACAAAACTTAGGAAGATGAACAGAAGTTTAAAACATTTTATTATACAGTTAAGTGTCACTGTACAAGAATATTATTTATACACAACTTAACCATCGTAACAGAGATTTAACTCTTATGTCCAGTTTTTTTATTTATTCATTTTTTTTTTTTTACACAGATTGTGTTCAGACGAGTTGACCCATCCTCCCATAAAAACTTGCTTGAGCAAATCAGTGCTAAAACGAGAACTCATGCTGGTAGACTCTTCCAAAGTGCAACAAATGGAACAGTCCAGAAGACTCGGATCTAGGCTGGAGGAGGCCCAAAAGTCAACAAAATTGTCTTTGCAGAATTTCCGCATTTTCTCCGCAAGTGCTCGATCCTGATTCCACATATAATTACCTTTGGGGTAATTAGCCTTCAGCCGAGGCAGGATCTCATACCTTAACACTTTGTGACAAGACATCAGTACCCATTCTCACCAGGTTTGAAAGGGTGAAGGGGATTTTTTTGTCGTCGTCATCATCATCATTATCATAACCATCATCATCAGATGCTACATTACCCCAATCCCCCAAAACCATCACCCGAGCAGGATGCTTTGTTCTGAAAACTCCCTTAACTCGCGATGGCGATTCAGCAATATACAGATCATTTCGTTGGCTCATAACCGCATCCACGGTGAACATTTTCTCGTCGGAAAATAGTTTAACAGTGAATCGAAACCTCTTCAGGAAGGCCGCCACTTTTTTTCTGTCTTTTCAAATCTCCTGTCTTTTATTGAATCGGTCGGAAGGTGTCTTGGGGGTTTGAGAAATTGGCTTGCGGCATAAATCACTGTAAACAACAGTTCTTAGAGTAATGGCATCAACTTTCACATCAACTGCCAACTTCCTCAAAGTTTTAGCTTCGAGGGCCTTCAGGTAACGCGAATCTTGCTCCTTACTGACTCCTCCAAATGAATTGCTCCACCTGAATACTTCTGGCGTTATCCAAACCTTTCATAACATTTTTGTATACTGTGCCTAATGGCACATCAACTGGCTTAGAAATTCACTTGATGTTGATTCCGGCACGGAGCAAATCAGCAATATGTTGTCTTTTTAATCCTTGCTGTGACATAGACGTATACCTGAAAAACAGATGAACTTATGAGACCTGAGGCTGAAAATAACAGTTTTAAACAAAAAAATAATGAAACAACAAAAAATAATAATGGAACAACAACAAAAAATAATAATGGAACAACAAAAAAATAATAATAATGGAACAACAAAAAAATAATAATAATGGAACAACAAAAAAATAATAATAATGGAACAACAAAAAAATAATAATAATGGAACAACAAAAAAATAATAATGAAACAACAAAAACTTCAAAGTTTTTTCTCATCCACCACAACCCCATATACCTAAAGACCTTTATTATAGTATGCAATGGTTTCAACACTACAATGGTTTCAACTATCTACACCCATTCATAACCATTGTAGAGGCTTGGGAACCAATTAGGTTGCTTAACGGAGGATTTTGGCTAATTTGGGCTATTTTTCACTAGTTTTTGGCTATTTTACATTCATGAAAACCCTTTCACAGCCTGAAAATGGTCCTAAATTAAAGTACTATATCAGATTTAACCATCTATATCAATTCATAGCTTTTGAGGATGTTTTAGGACCTGCAATGTCGCATGAAACCACTTTTTCACTGAAAAATGATGGATTTTGAGTCCCGTGGAGCCCTAACGGCTATTTTTGGCCTGCACCTTCTGAATTTTGCAAAATTTTCAAAATGTTTGATTGTTTAGTGTTATTTATGTATAAATGAACACCAAAAAAATACTACTCGCATGAATCTGAAATTTTCACCCATTACATCCCACCCCTAATTACAGATGTTCATGGTGTTCAGGATAAATTTGATGATTATTTGTATATTCTTCTCTATAACATAGACGAAAGTGATATCTTTCACAAAGTCCTGAAAATATTTTGTATTGATATTAAAGTGGTGATCATGTGAAACTTTACTAGTTTGTGTGTGTGTGGGGGGGGGGGGGTGTAGGTCATAGGAAAAAATTGACCAAAATAGAAGGCTGTTGTGGTTTCTGGCGATATTTGAGCTCCAAATTTAACAAATTTCAATTGGAAAAACAATTTTTTTTTAGCAACAAACCTATATTTTTGTGAAATATCGATAACTAAAAATGAAGATCATCTATGTTGAAACCATAAAATAATTACAAAAAAAATTTTAAATAAAATATTAAAAAAACTCTGTTTATTAAATTACATTTATCATCATCTTCTGGTCGTTCGCCTCTGCGTGTGCGTTCAGAGTCGAACCTGCACCGACTTTGCATGCAACTGTTTCTCTCGGCGTCGGGAGTAAAATCCAGCAATCCTGCAGGGTAACAAATAACTGCAACAAACGAGCACTTCATGCAAAATCAGACGACGATGACGACAAGCAACGTTAAGGGTCATGCGACAGTCATCTCCTGAAATCCCCGCGACCGGCAAGGTCGATATCCATAAAATGTTTACTTTCTGCCAACTCAATAATTTCACGGTCTTTTCGTTGATAAGAGAAAGACAGTAGTAAAGCTGTTGCCTTCAAAAGAGGCTACCATTTTTTTATCGATTAGTTGTGTCTGTTTTTCGTAGTGGTGATCCGTCAAATTAGTCCATCGTGCAAAAGTCTGTCATACAACAAACAATTTCTTCGGCAATATTTTATATTATTATCTTTAATTTGTAATATATTTCAATTTCATTTTTAATAAACACTGATTTTATTATTTTGTTTTTTATTAAATTACAAACTAAGATAATTCAAACACCCCCCCAGTTTGATCAATTATAGAATCCCGCCAACTATATGAATGTTACTTAAACACATACCCTCCCTTAACCTTAAATCCAGGTGCCCCCTCCAAAACGAACCAAGAAAGAAAGAGAATAGTTTATACTTTTTTGAGGGACCCTTGCCACCTGGTCTTAGGGTTAGTGTTAGGATTAAGGGAGGATTGTTTTTAAGTTGCTGAAAAATGCTTACCTTTAACATTATTCGGGATATTTACCAAAAAAAAATAAATAAATAAATAAATAAAATAAATAAATAAATCCGCAAAAATCAGAAAACAAATTAAAAATTCTTCTTCAACACTCAATAAATCAGAAAACGGCCGCCTATTGTCAAAAAAATTGTCTTTTATATCGCAGGCTAATTCAACTTGTCACCGCTATGAAAAGCAGACAAAACTAATCGATAAAAAAATGGCAGTCTCTTTCGAAGTTAACCACTTCAAGGTAGCCTTTAAAGTAAATAAGTTTATATTTGAACCCTAAGAACCATAAGATTTTGAAAGATAGACAAGCTGCTAACATTTGGGATTGAAACACTCACCTTGTTCGTTTATTTGTGAATCTAATTTTTTTTCTTTTTCTCTGAAAAAAATAAAAATAAATAAAATAAATAGGTTAACAAACCAAAAACAACTATCTTATATCGATTACAACATTTAATAATGGCTAAAAAAAAGGCAATTATTTTTTTTATTATTATTCATAGTAAAACATGAAATACTAACTAATAGGCACACCTTGCGCTACCTGGGAATGAATGAGGACTTGTGTATTCTTGCTCTCAGCTCTGTACCCTATATTACTGTTGTTTAACTTTCTATAATATTCAATTTTCAAGTTATAAATAGAATAAAATAAAGTAAAACATTGTCTTTGTTGTTTTTTTGGACATCCAGTATGAAAGCAGACCCCACAATTTTATTGTAAAAAATAAAAAAGAAGAAAGTCTAATTACTAATTTAGTATTGAGCATTTTTTTTTTAATGGATATATACTGACTTATAACTGGTAAGCCTAACTCATCCTATATATATATATACATATACACACACACACATATCTATATATATCTATATATATATGAAACTCAACGGGAAGTAAAGAAAAGGCTTGGTGAACATAAAAAATAACAATTCCCTAAATGCACTATTCTCCCATGCATTAGAACATGACCATTCTTTTAACTTTAAACAAGCTAGACTCATTAAATTCATTTAAAATAAATCTCGGCGAAGACTTCTTTAATCAGCACTCATTATAAACTCTAACAAAATTAAACAATGTAACGGTTTCTACAATTTACCTCTTTTAATCAGCAAAACGAACTAACCGAACAGAACTTGAATTTAGATCCAGGCTAGCGATTTTACACAACATTCCCAACAAAACTTTGTACATAACATCTGAAATTAATACTTACTTTATTTCTTCGGAAACCATTGACCCCTTTCTTCCCTGCGATCGGCTGCCCTAGACAAAAACAAAACTGAGTTAATTTGTGAAAAGGCAATTGTTTTTGTTTCTTTCAAAATGCAAGGAATGTTGATAAAGTGAGAAAAACATTGAGAAACATTTATGAAAAATGGCAGATTTTGGTTTCGTAGTTTTGTTTTAATTTCTTCTTTTTTTTTTTTTTTACACCAAAAGTATTTTTACATTAAAGAAAAACAAAAAATTTAAACATTCCTTTTACACAAAAAAAAAGTTTTAAAGAATTTAACAAATTTAAAAGCAAAACTGAAGAGTCAAAAACATACTAGTCGATAATTTAATAATTTGTTGAAAAAAAAAAAAAAAAAAAAAAAAAAAAAAAAAATACAGAAATAACCACGCCGGCAAAAAATATAGAATAAAAGTTACAATTTATACATAGTAAATTGAACCAAATCTATATAATAAAATAAAATCAGTTGATTTGCCGATTTTGGTCATTGATAGCTATCGTCCTACAAAATCAATATTTGATTCTGGTATGTCGTCTTTTTTTGGACACCGTTGGTACATGTTCTAAGTAAGAAAACAATGTAATCTGATTTAATTTGTTTGAGAAATTATTTTATCCAATTAGAATATTAAAAAAAAAAAAGTACCATTTTAAGAAAAAAAAAGGTAAGTAACTATGTATTGACGATACAAAGTTACTTCCCTTTATTTGGTCTACTCTTCACTAATAAAATTTTTTTTTTGAAGACGCTGAATCTTTTTCACATTTCAGTCACGTAAATTATTACTGAAAGTAAAAATAATCCCTGGTAACTCCGGTTAGGGGCAGCTAGTGTTAAATATTACTTGACAATAAATATACCTATGAAGTGTCAATAGGATGCACTATGTGCATCAGGTTATTAAGTATTATTAATGCGTGATGAGGGGTCATCCAATTGGATAGTTATGTTATATGACATAGGAACTATGTTAAGTTGGATTTGAAAGCATAGCATCATGTCAATTAACTAATACTAATCTTACATTAATGCAAAAAAAAAATATTACTGAAAAAGAGATAAAAATCACATGACAAGGAAAAAGAAAGGGGAGAAAGTTAATTTTCCTTTTAAGGTTCCTTTCGTTATCAAAGGTTCGAAAACAATACGAGAAAGAGTAATAATATTACATTTTTTGTACTCACCGGCTGATTTTTCATTTTTTTCCTCCGATCTCGTTTATATTTTTTATTTTTAAAAACTACAACCTCTGTAAGCAAGGAGTAAAAAAAAAAAGAATTTAATCATAAACAAAGAAAAAGCAAATTTAGACAAATTATAAGGATAAACACTGACAAAATACAACAATTTATTATCATCATCGTATTCCGTTTAACGTTCGTTTTAAATCTTGGCATGTGTTGGACGGCTTTGAGAAATTGGCTTCCAAACTAACCTATCCCTGGCCAAGTCTTTTTATCCTTCAGGTCCATTTTTATCATTTCCTCATGTTTTTCTTGACCTTCTGTGAATTGAACCTGCTACCTCAACTGTTCTACATCTACTAATCCAAGAACGAGAACTCTCATCCATTCTTTTAATGTGGCCATACCATCAAAATCTACGCTCCTGCACATATCTCCCTATACTCTCCAGATTTAATCTTCCTCTGAGGTCATCAGAACTAAATCTGTCTTTAAAATTCACATTACACATCCATCATATCATTCTCATATCATTTCTCTCCATGCAACGCATGTCCCCAACCCTCAATGTATAGAAAAAATAAAAGTAGATAAAGTTCAAACTATAAAAGACAAAATTCCATCCAGAA
Organism: Sepiola atlantica; assembly: GCA_963556195.1. Taxonomy (NCBI): domain Eukaryota; kingdom Metazoa; phylum Mollusca; class Cephalopoda; order Sepiida; family Sepiolidae; genus Sepiola; species Sepiola atlantica. The sequence goes on from OY744528.1 coordinate 37,343,891, forward strand.
AACACCAGTAGACTAATATTCGGTTTCTATTAGTAGCAGAAACTTTATCAAAGTGAACATTGATGGTATTTTTGATACCTTTTGTACAAGAGACAAATTATGAAGGGGGGGGGGGTAGACGAAAGGGGTGATAGGAATTAGAGAGTAGCATAGGAGGAGGGGGGAAAATGCTCAGACTTGTATTTTTTAAATGAATGCAAGTTTCTAAACTTAATAACACATACCAAACAAGCGGGTAAATCTCTACCAGATTTTGCATTTCATAACTGATTGACAAAAAATTGCGAAAATTCTCTCACTACCTAATGGGAAAGAAAAAATACTGGACAGGGATATTAAAAATAAAAAATAAAAACAGTTGTAATTTGTTCTCGTTTCCTCTAATAATATATATCTCTATTTAGATAAAGGTAGGTATGTGTATATGTTTATGTATTTGCATGTACAGGATTCAATCCTAAACTAATGAAAACAAATTAACCAATCATTATGAATTTTAGAATATCAAGCATAATTTAACTAATTATATATATATATATATATATATATATATATATATGATTATATTTATTTACACAGACATGTACAAAATCTGCGACACTGGCATGTCGATGTTATCGATCAACAGTTATTATAAACTGAGATCTCATCAGACAGAGTTAGAATCCGATCTTAACATCGAGAAATATAGACTTTTCAATGGCGGAAAAACAGGTGTAAAAGTCTATATTTCTCGATGTTAAGATCGGATTCTAACTCTGCCTGATGAGATCTCAGTTTATAATAACTGTTGATCGATAACATCGACATGCCAGTGTCGCAGATTTTGTACATGTCTGTGTAAATAAATATAATCATATATAAAAGCTCTATTTGATATTGAGCACTTTTTATAAACCCGGTTGAAATTCTTTGGATTACTACACTGTGGATGTTTTACCTGGATTATTATATATATATATATATATATATAAAAATAACATCATATAAACCTTAGTTCTTCAGAGAAAGTCCATATTTCCTCAAAAAAGACTGACAGAAAATTGTTTCTGCTCAATTCGATAACATATATTTTTACGATATACAAAATATCACAAATATTCATGAAGAGGCTTCATCAGTGTATAACATCCCAGTCAGGCTGAAAAATTAAAATGCATTCGACATACGTTTAATTTATATATATTTCTTTTTTCACTCAAATTCAAAAGGAAACCTTACTAAACTCTGCTTTTTTGTATATAAAAGTCCATGGTCTATTATATTCATCATACCTGTTTTTCTTTTGTTTAAAAGGTTTATATTCAATCGATAAATGCCATATTTCAAAGTGAACATATAAAGAATAATTATTTATCACCAACGACAATTATTCGTATTAAAGACTTTCTTTCTCGTAAGAGCACCAAATTCATATGTATATATATTTTTTAATTCACTTAAATATATTGCGAGTTTATTACAACTTAAATGCCAACAAGATTTCTCCCAGTTAACAAATACAAAATATCGAATAGAAATATAAAAAGGGGGAACAAAATATTTACTTAAAGCCTTTTTCTTATTTCTTCTCTTTCTTCATTCTTACTCCTCTTTTCATTTTTTCTTTCTCATAAGGGAACCAAATTCATGATGTAGATAAGAAACCAAAGACATATATAAAACAAAATTAATGCAATAATAGAATGTGGAATTAAAAACCAAAGATCAACTGACCTGCTAGTGTCATGAGACCATTCTTCCGGAACCGAAATAATTCTCGGATTCTGTTTTGTAAATCTCTTTCTCCTGAAAGAAGTAGAAAAAAGTTTTAAAATTCGGAAAACAAAGATAAAAATCTTTAAAAGGACAAAAATTATTACTGTTGCATCAATTTTAATAGATTCCCTTTTCAGGTGACATTCATATAGTTTAAACTAACCGTTTTTTGTATGTACAGTTATTTATTTTGTTAAATAACTTGATTAAAATTAGAGTAAAAATTAATATTTCATGGCAGATAATTTACAGATATGAGAAGTCACTGTCACTAATTCGACTTAAAAGAAGAAAGGGTCAAAAAAAAGAAAAAAAAGAAATTTTAAAACCTTTTATTTTCTTAATTTCTTGCAGTTTGATAACTTATCTTGCACTTTCAAGTTTCGGTTCTTAACTGAATGGAAACTTTCAAAATTTAGTCATCCCATTAACATCTTTTTCAAAATTTAGAAATCGCCCCCCCCCCACCATTAGAACTTCTTAGAATTTTGTTACCATTAACAACTTCAAAATTTAGTTACACTCCCCTCCTATTAACAACCTCAAAATTTAGTTATACCCATTAACAACTTCAAAATTTAGTTACACTCCCCTCCTATTAACAACCTCAAAATTTAGTTGTACCCATTAACAACCTCAAAATTTAGTTGTACCCATTAACAACTTCAAAATTTAGTTGTACCCATTAACAACCTCAAAATTTAGTTGTACCCATTAACAACCTCAAAATTTAGTTATACCCATTAACAACCTCAAAATTTAGTTGTACCCATTAACAACCTCAAAATTTAGTTGTACCCATTAACAACCTCAAAATTTAGTTGTACCCATTAACAACCTCAAAATTTAGTTGTACCCATTAACAACCTCAAAATTTAGTTGTACCCATTAACAACCTCAAAATTTAGTTGTACCCATTAACAACCTCAAAATTTAGTTGTACCCATTAACAACCTCAAAATTTAGTTGTACCCATTAACAACCTCAAAATTTAGTTGTACCCATTAACAACCTCAAAATTTAGTTGTACCTATTAACAACCTCAAAATTTAGTTGTACCCATTAACAACCTCAAAATTTAGTTGTACTCATTAACAACCTCAAAATTTAGTTGTACCCATTAACAATCTCAAAATTTAGTTGTACCCATTAACAACCTCAAAATTTAGTTGCACCCATTAACAACCTCAAAATTTAGTTGTACCCATTAACAACCTCAAAATTTAGTTGTACCCATTAACAACCTCAAAATTTAGTTGTACCCATTAACAACCTCAAAATTTAGTTGTACCCATTAACAACCTCAAAATTTAGTTACTCCCACATTAACAACCTCAAAATTTAGTTACTCCCACATTAACTTCAAAATTTAGTAACACCAATTAAAAACTTTTCAAAAATTAACTTACCCCCCCCCCCTCTCCACACACACCCTCTTAACAACTTCTTCAAAATGTTAGGTACATTTCACTGAGATCAAAATTAATTGAACAAAAACGCTTTTCTGATGATAAATTTAATATCCCTACAAATTCTCATTAAACAATTACTTACTTTAACAACTTTAATGTAAAATACTTGGAAGCACTTAACATTTCTAACTAAAATCCTATTTGTTTCTAAAAAGACAAAAAGAAATGTTACAAAGTAAACCATTAAACTCACTTGCTAAAGTTTCATAATACTGTACATGTTCCTGGAATGTGTTAAACTGTGCAAACACTCGTAATTTTTCTTGGAACTCTCTAGAAAAAGAAATTTTTAAAAATATCAGAGATAAGCAAACAAAAATAATTTTAAAATCGATTTACTTTTATTTTTTTAGAGATGACCAGAAAAAACATTTGTCGTTTAATCTAAAAAAATCGTGTTTCCTGCATTTTCAATCTCGCTGAAATTTATAACGCCTTCGTCTATATAATAAAAGTGAATGAACGTGTGTCTGGTGTGCTTCTTGGTATGAAAAAGAGGAGGTAGGAGGAGAGAGAATGAATAAGAAGGTGAAAAGAACAAAGAGTAAAACAGAAGGAAAGGAGGGAGAGAGAAGGGTACATATATATTTGTCTTCTTTTTTGATCGATTAGTTTTGTCTTCTTTTTTCTTATTGATTAGTTTCGTTTTAATGATTTCAAGTAGTGAATACAAATTAAATTGCGAAGCAATAGCAACTAATTATAAATTTTTTATCTCTAAGAATAAATATATAGTTGGACATTATTATTTCCCTTTCATTTGTGTCAGAGTTGTCTCTTTTTGGTTCATCAACTTATTGATATGATGTGGACACAGCTGTATTTTATGGAATACATTTTACTTTTTAAATTGTCGAAAATCCTGATGATGCAAACATCTCGACGATGCGAAATAAGTTATGTGAAGTTACGAAAAAAAAAAAAAAAAAAAGAAACATGTCTGGTACCCGACAGCATCTTTTTAAAAGCCATTGAATTGAGTTTGTGTGAAGAAAATGTTTCTGTGATAATTTTAGTAATATATCTTTATTTTAGCAATATATCTAGGTAAATAGTAAGTGTGAACACTGGCGAAGCATTTTATTTTCTCCCAACCTTTTGCATGGAGTGTCTGCACTAGTAAAATAACAAAATTCTTGACTTTACAGTTACTTCCCTTCCTTTTTATTAAATAATTTAGGACTCTATTATTAAGAATTGCGACAGAAAGGGTCTCATTTTTTGATTGGATGTGAGCTTTTCCCCCATTTCTGATCTACTTACTTAGACAGGTCAATTTAGAGTAAGAGTGAAGAAAAGAGAAAATAAAAGAAAAAGAAAAAAGAAAAGAAAAAGAAAAAAAAAAGAAAAAGAAAAAAGAAAAAGAAAAAGAAAAAGAAGAAAGAAGAAAGAAAAAAAAAGAAAGAAAAAGAAAAAAAGAAAGAAAAAGAAAAAGCAAAAGCAATTCTCATCAAGATGAAAGAACTAAGTAAAAGAACAAAACACGAATGACCGACAAGACTTCACGGCAATAAAGTTTCAATATGATAGACAGGAGAAGAGACGGTTTCTTACCTGTCGATTTTTGTCGTCTTTCGTTTGGAATTAGGAGATTTAAATTTGTTACCCCCGCTGTAATGAAATAAGCCATAGTCGTGAGCCACTCGTTTCCTTTGTTCTCGTTCCTGTAATCTCAATCTGTAGTTATCTACCTGAGTGAGTTTGAATGCTGCAAAGAGAAGAAAATAAATCAGACACGACAATCATCACATGCACATTGAACGTAATTGTTACGTTCCGTTTGTAATACAAGGCGCAGTGCCGAATATCCTCTCTTCAGCAAGCTCTTTTTGCGAGGCGTTTTCATTGGTTAGGTCATGCTCTTTGGCATCAACGGAGGGAAATTCATCAGAGAAGCCATCAACCTGGTTCCGCTTCGGGGCTGGAAGAAGCGGTGTGAGGTAGTCAATTCAAAACGTGGCTCAGAACAGTGAAGTAGGATGCAGAACTCATTATCAGTGTACATATTTATGGGGTACGTCGATAGAATTATAACTGGCTGTCATTCATTCATTGGAATGAGTCCACTAAACCGACCCATGATGAATGCCATCACAAGTCAAAAGCGCAGACGATATTTGTTGACAATTTTCTACCGATAATTTTACGTATATTTTTTCAACTGTTGCTGTCAGTCTTGTTTTCATGAAAAAAATGATTATTTCCATTCTTTTTTTTTGCAAAATAATCGATTATGGATAATTTTGAACCTCCATATTTGTGGAAGGGACAGAGTTCTCCTTTGAATAAGTTTAAACTGAGTACTAAAGAGACTCGCAACAGCAACAAAGTATTTCGCCAAGGTACTGTTGATCGACGTACGTTGGAACACTGATTTAAAAATGTTGTCAAGGAGATGACAAACTTGAAGATGAAGGTTGACAATGATAAATTGAAATGTTAGTAGAGGTAAATCTATGTACAACTGTTCGATAATTTGCTAAAGTGTTAGATGCAAATTAACCGCTAGTTTTGGACCACCTCTAGCAACTGGTGAAAGCGCAAGGAATAGATGCTAGATGAACTTGAGAAAATTCAAAGAAATCATCGCTTCATGATATCGGCAACACCATTTTCTTTTTAGAATAAGAAAAGGGACCTATTTCTGGATCATATCACATGCAAAAAAAAAAAAAAAATTAAAAAAAAGAAAAAAAAAAAAAAAAAAAGAAAAAAGTGTATCAGCCAAGTAGTTAGACCAAAGTTGAGTGGTAATAAATTCCTCAGAACCAGAGAAGCATCAAAAGCAGGCGATGTGATGATGACTCTTTTATAGTATGTCCCTCTGAATCCCTAGCAAAATGCTGACCGCAGAAAATTATTGTCAACAAATCTACAATATACCTCAGAAACTATTTAATAATAAAAATATTTGTTCGGCATTGGTTTACAGAAAAAATTATCATGCTATACGACCAGGATTGCAGAGAAGGAATTGGACGTGGATTTTTTTTCTTCTTTTCTTTGCTATAAGTTAGGACGACTTTTTTTTATTTTATTATTTGCATATCGTTGGCCGAGCATCAAGAGTGGCTGGGACACATCGTTCCAAAAACGGATAAAATCACTTGCCTGCCTCGTCTATTAGTATCGATACGTTAGAGACAACTAAATTCGAATCAAATTATTACTGAATATTGGAAGACTTTAAAATAAGGAGTCAGAGTCAGACCTTATACCTTCCAACTCTGCAATCCTGTGTACAACAATGCTCCATTACACATCTTACATATAACTTTATAGAAGCTTAACAAATTAGACCATGAAATCCTGTCTCCACACCATATTTCTCAAACCTATCTCCCAATGCCTTTCTAGAATTTGTCGAGTCCTGAGAGTCATGATTTTACACAACTGGAATCCTGTCTTGGTGCTGTACGCAACCTGGGCGGGTTGGGAGGTGTCACCATTCTCCTACATGCAGCGTCTGGGATTCCCAAATGGTCACCCATCTGGTACCAACCCGGCTCAAAGTCGTTTAATTTCGGTGATCTAACGAGAACTGTGGTTAATGCAACCGGAACATAAGAACTTGTATCCGTATGGAAAAAATATCCTGATTGTAATGTCTTTATTTTGATTAATAAAGTTGAGATTAAGCAGATTTATAAACATGTTTTTTTAAAAATGTTTATTTATTAATGAGTCGCCACTTATTAAATCCCAAAGGCCACTAGAGGATAAGGGTTAAAGAGTTTGTCAGGTTGACGGTGAGACATGAGAATTGGTAACATTGGTTGAAATTGTGCAGAATTTGATTATTTAAGAGGACGACTCAACAAGAAATGTTAACATTGGACTTGAAAACGAAGCAGCCCGTAGCATTGTGTTCCACAGACGGTTAGTTCTTATTTGAATATTATTTCGTTACTAACCCAATTTTTGGAAGAACAAGAATGGTTAAAACAACTATTATGAACTCCTAGAAAAGTTAGTTTACAAAAGATTGAAGAGACTAAAATACTTACCAATATCTATGTCTTCATCATCCAATTCCACAGAAAGTGAACTAATCAAAGATTCAGCATCGTTATCATACTCCTGCAGAAAGATAAATAAGCATCAATACAAAAAAAAAAAACGTTTAAGAATTGAATTTTAGGTGCTTCTATAAGATAGGACCCATATCGGTTTGAATGTTTCCAATCCAATTTACAGAACAAACTGGTAATTGGCAAAACAGGTTACAATTTGAAAGCCGCGAAAAGATGTAATAAAGACAGACGACATTAGGTTACGGTCCCAAAATTTTTTTAGCCCCTCAAAAAAAAAAAAAAAAAAAAAATCAAGTTGATTCATATAATGATTTGAAGAAAATTATTAAACCCATTCTTAACACAGAGAAGGGGGGGGGGTGATGTATCCTAACCTTAAGTAAGACAAAAACTTTTTAAAGTGGTTTCATTTAATGTTGGTACTAATTGACTGTTCGGTGACAACTGTCACTTCTGGTCTGTTCTATAAATTGCAATTGGAGACATTTGGGCCAATAAGGGTCCTCTCCTATCGAAGTACCAAATTTTATTCCCATTTAATTTCTCAGTTGAAACTATTTACTTGATCAGAAATCAGATAGGTAAACACCTTTCCCAACAAATCTAAGAGCTCTGTATTTTGTGGAGCTGCCAAACAGAAAGAAATATTAGAAGTACGAACATATGAAAAGGAATGCCAAGTACAATTGACACATTTATTACAGTTGACAAATACAAAAAACATAAACACAACATTATACAAAAACATATACAAAGCACAGTCAGTACTCACACATAATGAAACTGCAGTAGAAAAAGAGATCTGACTTGTATGCATCGTAAACAACAAACTCATTTGAATTTGAACTGCATGTTCACGCAATTATTGCTATTTCCATCAAGAGTTATATCCTCTTCAATAATTGATAGTTTAGAGAAGATAAGTGGTGCTATATATATATATATATATATATATATATATATATATATATATATATATTAAGGAAGGCGTGAAAGCGCTCTATCCCTTAATAGACTTCAAGAATGGCCTATGCTGGAAATCTCATTTCTTTGATCAATCATAACTCAAAAACCAATAAACCAAATTAGTTAAAACTTTGCACAAAATTTTTATTTGATAGGTTCTATAAGTGTGTAGAATTTCAGCATCATTAGTCAAGGCAACCCAGAGATCCAGAAAATTCAATCATGAAATCATGTTATCCGTACGTATGTACGTGCCACCTTGTATCTCAACTATTTGATGGATTTTTGGCAGAGATAGTTCTAGGGTCTAGTTGATGGCATTTTAATTTCAGTTTACCATATACCTTAGTTTTCCAGAAAATTCCAAAAAACCTTAAAAATGACCATTGTATTGAGGCATAGCCTTTACAAAAGTAGTGACATTCCATGATAAATGCCAGTATACTGAAATCATATGCCCTAAATAGGGTTAAGATGAAAATTCATATACACTAAATGTACAAAAGCAAGGAAATTCCCAAATTTTTACACTTTTATTGTCATTAAGGGTATGCGAGCACAACAGGGCTATATATTTTACTGGCAGGAATTTTTCTTCAGCGCACCTCACACACTTCATCCACTCATGCATAGAGACTTATACTGTAGTGATGTAATAATGAAATGGTTTGGTTGATATGTAATCATACCCTTAATGACAATAAAAGGGTCAAAATTTGGGAATTTCCTTGCTTTTGTACATTTAGTGTATATGAATTTTCATCTTAACCCTATTAAGGGCATATGATTTCAGTATACTGGCATTTTTCATGGAATATATATATATATATATATATATATATATATATATATGTATGTATTCAAAATTTTGGTTTCAAGTATTTCAAATAGCAAACTTGGCGAAGTGATAGCAAGCTGGCAAAACCAGCACACATAGTCTTTTCTGTCTGTGTTCGGCTAAAAGTCAGAAACTACCAAAGATACACTTACAAACCTGACATATTCCGATTCAGTATGACCTCGAGATGGTATTGTAAACACAATAACAATGACTATATTTATTCGCATCAGGTGACTAGCGACAAAATTAGTGGATTTTTAATCCAAGAAAAAAAGATTAATGGCTTTCATTGTAACTGACAATTGTTCAAACAAGAAAACTGAAACTAGATCAGAGAGTCTACTGCTGATGACTATCTTTTGTTTTCTTTTTTTTCTATTATACTGTTCAGAGAGAGGGAGAGAGGGAGTGAAAGAGAAAGGAGAAGAAATAGAGAGGGGGAAGGGAGAGAGAAAGAAGATAGTGGAGGAAAGGGGAAGAGAGATGGGGTGAGGAGAGAGAGAGAGAGAGAGAGAGAGAGAGATGGGGACAGAGAGGCATTCAGAAGGAGAGGTATGTTTAAAAAGTAATGATATGATTGAAAATGTGTCGAAAGAGTGAAGTTTTAAATTTATAAATAATAAGAGGCTAAAATAAGCAAGTGGTGCAATGTATGCAATTTAAAAAAAAATTTTATGAACCAAATTATCTTTTTTAAATAGGATTTTGAAACTTAAAATTATTCATGAGATTTTTCTTTTTACATAATTAAACAATAGGTCCATTATAATTTGAACACGGCAGAGGTGATTCCATAGTTTGCGATGGTATCCATTGGGCCAATTGAGCACCACTGGATCCAAGTTTATGTATTTATATCAATTTACAAAAATTGGAAAAACAAAAAAAAAAAAAAACTTCAAGGATAAAAATGAAAAAAGCAAATTATAAATTAAATCAAAGAAAAAGAAAAAAAATCCTTTACCCCATGCAACCAAAAGAGGCAGATACATGCAAAGTATGAAAGATTTTAAAATAATAATAATAAAAAAAAATGTCTGAACCATGAAGTTCTATACTATAGACCACTACATGGCGCAGCTGAGAAGAACGACTGGAAGCCTATTGATAAATGTTTGATTTTTCAGAGATTTTTATAGGAAATCCAGTCAACTATATTTGAAAATACGTAGAATAACATTCCGACTCATAGCTGAATATAATAATACGTATTTTCATTTATTTACCTTTCAAGACATCTTATATTCAGTTATTCTATGTATTTTTGAATACAGTTAGTGAATTTCCTAAAATCAAACATTTTCAATAGGCCTACGGTTATGATTCCCAATTGCGCCATGAAGTGGCCTGTGGTATAGAACGCCATGGTTTCAACCTACAAATTTATAATAGGTAAAAAAGAAACAGTCTACTTGATGATGGCTTCCGGTTTTGAAATCGGAAATTGACAAACGGTGTTTATCAAAAAACAGCCCCTCATCATTTTCAACCGCTTAGATTTTAGCAGAATTTTTAAATATTCCAATTATAAAAAAAATCTTAAATAAACTACTTAAAAAATATCTTTAAAATAAACCGTTAAAAAATATATATATATAAAAAAAAAAAAATTCCAATTATAAAAAGTTTGATTTGTTTATTTGTAAAAATAAAAAAAAATTTTAAAAAAATTTAAAAAAAATTCCAATTATAAAAAGGTTTGATTTGATTATTTGTAAAAAAGAAAAAAAAAAAAAAAAAAAAAAAAAATCCAATTATAAAAAGGTTTGATTTGATTATTTGTACAAAAAAAAAAAAAAAAATTCCAATTATAGAAACCAATTTGATTTCCTTATGTGTTAATAATTTATATATATATATATATATATATATATACAAAAAAATGGTGTAAACAAATTAGACGGTTTCTCTTTTACCTAATAATATATTCGAATTCAACACAATTCTCAATGTAACACTCATACAGAACTGAGACACAAATTTGGATAACTTATTTTATCAGTTTCACACCTATGACTACTTTCTAAAAAGAATATCTTCATCCAATAATTACGTACAAAATTATTCAAACTAATGTTCTCATCCTGAATGTTATTCTCACTACGTTTCGGCTGATGTAACCTCCAACCTTCTTCAGGTGCATCTTCTTAAACTTTAGAATCTATACATAATTTTGAACTGAACCCTTTCTTTAATCCACGGAGGTAGATTGTTCTCATTCCATCAACCCTGACTGAGTAGAAGTCTTAAGTAATATTTATTTTATCCTTAGTATTGCTTGTAGTTAGGATTGAACATTCAACTTCCAGAAAACTATCAGTGAGACCTGATCTTTACTTAAGACCTTTATTCTTTGCACATGTCTGTTATCAATCATCTTAAGAATTACGGATATCTCCATACAAAAAAAAAAAAGATAAGCAAAAAACTTATTGATTTGAAATGACGTATCCAACAACAAGAGATATGCAAATAAAGACAAACTCCAATCACAATTCTTAGCTGAAGAGATACCGGAAACCTGCAGTGAAACCAGTGAATCACTGATGATCGACCTTGGAGCATCTACATCGTGTATTTTACGATTGTGCATATCTCATATTGGAACATGCTCATATCGCAATAATGGCTTATGGTATGAGCACAACATTTTCAGGATTTCAGTATAAAAACACTAATCATCATATTCGGTTTAACGTCCGTTTTACATGCTGGCAGGTGTTGGACGGCTTTTAGAAATTGACTTCCAAGTTAACCTATCTCTGTCTAGGTTTTTATTTATCCCCCTTTCTCTCAAGTCCATCTTTATCATTTCCTCCCATGTTTTCCTTGGTTTTTCCCATGTGTGCTGACCTGTTACCTTAATTGTTCTACATCTACTAACCCAAGAACTCTCATCCATTCTTTCAATGTGGCCATAACATCGAAGCCTCCTGTTCCGCACGCATCTCCCTATACGGTCTAGATTTAATCTTCCTCCGAGCTCATCAGATCTGAGCTGTCTTTAAGTAGCATCACACATCCATCGTATCATTCTCATATTTCACTTCCATACATCATCACACTGCGTACCCATGCCTGATAGACTCTTCCCTTGATCGACAGTGGTAACGGTCTGTTTAGTAATCGACAAAGTTCCCTGAACTTACTCCATCCACTCCTAATTTTAGCTATCACACTAGCACCTGCTCCACCCTGTGCCCCAAATCGTATCAACAAGGTATCAAAATATCTGTACAGCCTCAATAACTTCACCATCCACACATATTTTCGCCATATCTGAGATTAAGATTTAAAAATATCACCTAACTCAAACGGGATTTAGCAGTGTCAAATCAAACGTTTATCTTTTATATTTTTGTTTCAATTTCTGTTAATCAAAGAACACTGTCAACCAAGAAAAGAGTCTATCAGGCATATGTACACAGTGTGATGATGTACGGAAGTGAAACCTGGTGAGTTAGGGTAGAGGACATGCGTTGCATGGAGAGAAATGATATGAGAATGATACGATGGATGAGTAATGTGAATCTTAAAGACAGGCTTAGATCTGATGACCTCAGAGGAAGATTAAATCTGGACAGTAGTGGGAGATGTGTGCAGAACAGTAGTCTTCGACGATATGGTCACGTTGAAAGAATGGATGAGAGTTCTTGGGTTGGCAGATGTAGAACAGTTGAGGTAGCAGGGTCAACTCACAGAGAAAGGCCACGGAAAACACGGGAGGAAGTGATAAGAATGAACTTGAGAGAAAGAATGATAAATAAAGACCTGGTCAGAGATAGGTTAGTTTGGAAGTCAATTTTCTAAAAGCTGTCTAACACATGCCAGCATGTAAAATGGACGTTAAATCGATGATGCTGATGATGATGATGTATCTCGAAATATTGATTAGTTAAAAGATGCAAGAGAAAAAGAAATAAAGTTGGATTAGTGCATTGTGACAGCCTCTAACACAACTATTATTTGAAAAATTAATTAATTAGAAATGACAAGACTACAATATGATGTACATCCATTGCATGGAGAGTTTTCAGGCAGCTGTTGACAATTTTACAAAACACAGAGATCCCATTGTATGCAACAGAGGCAGTGTACAATACACCTGTCCAATCTATATTCTTATATGGCTGCGAAAGATGGCCGACACTGCAACGTCAAAATGACACTATCCTGACTACAGTGCATCAGATGCAGAAAATTGCTGGTCTCATTGTAATGCCTTCCATGAGAAATTACGTCAGACAACGACATCTCATCACCTACCATCAGTCACACAGAAGGCTCAAAAGTGTCTTCCACATTGATGTCAATGGCCCAAAGCCGCACACAATAGGTCGCTTAAGACAGGGAGGGAATCAGTTGATGACAACCTGATTTTAGTGGGTGGCACAAGTGAAATGGTAACAGACGTTGGAACTCATCTAGAAACATCTAACCTCAGCCTGAAGACGAAAAATGAAAATAATAAAAATGTAGTGTGATGTAGGAGAAATTATATTGTATTTACATGAAAGTATTCATTGTTTACATTTTTCTATGATACTAATAACCGAGAGAACTCAATTATTTTTATGAAACCGTATTGCTTATATATATATATATTATAGTTGTATTCCAATGGCCATAGGAACAATCAATTCATAATCATAACTTTCACCTGTCCCCTTAATTTTTTTTATCTTCATATATTGTTGAACAACCACAACTTTCAGTTCTTTCACTTCCTTTATTTTTATGTATCGGCAAATATCTGTCATTCCTTTTGTCTCAGACAAAAATATTTTTAATATATTTAGATTTTATTTATTTTTATTTTTTCCAAATTCAATAACTTTCATCTGTTCTTTCACTTTATTTTTATATATCGGCAAATATCTGTCATTGCTTTTTGTCTCACAGACGAAAATATTTTGAATATATTTATTTTTTATTTTTTCCAAATTCAATATTTTTTATTAAATTAAAAAGAAGGATTTCTAAACAATTTACAACCACTATATCATCAGGGAGTAATCGATAGAGTTTTCTTAAAATATAAAATAACGTTAAGAAAGGAGTAAATTATTAGTAAAAAAAAAATAAATAAATAAGTCTCCAAACCAGTCGAGAGATCTAATAAACCTTTTCTTCCGGTAGAAAGAAGGTTTATTTAAATCACTCAAATTGTTTAGAGACTTAATTTTTTCCCTTCTTCGTTTACTTTTAAACTTTTTTTTTTTTTGATAAATAATTTACTACTTTTCTAACGTTGTTTTAGATTTTAAGAAAACTCCGTTGATTACTGCCTGATAATATGATGGTTGAAAAACATTTAGGCACCCCGCTTTTAATTTAATATATAAATTTTTACCACTAAACACCAACATCATATGAAAAAGGAAAAACCAAAATTATTTATACATTCATCAACGTTTTGTCTTTATTTCAAGACTTCCTCAAGATGATTGATTTGAAGAAATAACATACAAGTATATTTTAAAATATTGTGCGATTATGACGTGAAAAGAATGTTTGTGTTCTTTTTTTGAACGAACCATAGCCGTTAGAATTCAAAATGTGGATGCGTTTATGAAATGGAATGAATTTTTTTTTTTAATATCGATGTTATTTACAAAGTTTTGTTGAGAATGTGGCTTAAAATAGCTAGCCTGGATCTAAATTCAAGTTCTGTTCGGTTAGCATTAGTTTGCTGATTAAAGGAGATAATGAGCCGTTACATATACACATCTATATATATATATATATATATATATATATATATAATAGAGAATAGTCTAACACATACCACGTGATATTCATTCTCACAAGGTTTCAGGACTATGAATCTGCCATCGGTAATCACCTGGTTGGTACAAATATTTGTTCAAACCAGTATTCCGATAAGTGGTTTTCTGTTTTACTCAACGCTAGGTCAAACAATCATCTTAATATTATTGAGGCGTTCGTTATTAATAATTCTCGACTTAGCCTGTGTAGACAGAAGGTTCTTAAACATCAGTTCGCGATTTTTTACGATCCAAATACCCTCATAATGTTGAGTCCCCCCTCACACTTTTTTCTCTCAACTGATTTCTCCAACTGAAAATAACTTTTTCCACTCATTTCTCATCAGATTTTCTTCTTAGTCTGTATCATTCTGACGTTTCTTCTTTGAGGGTCAGAGATAAATCCTTAAAGAAAATTTTAGCATCCCTATTTCAATTTTGATAAAATAAATAAAATTTCCTCTGAAATTTATACTACCATTGTGTATATGTACACACACACACACACATATATATATATATTTATGAAAACATTGTTAAAAATAACAGAATTCGTCTGTTTAATTATACCTTTTTTATTTTTTCAATTTTTCTGATGTTTTTTTTTATATTAAAAATCAAAAAAAATTAATAAATGTTCCATAAGTTTCACAAACGGCGTTAAAAGGAAATTAACAAAATAGCTGGAGAAAGAAGAGAATTGTAAAAAGACAGCAGAGAAACACGCATAGAACGTTTTTCGCATTGTTCCAGGAAGCTGTTTGGGAGAATGTAACTTCCATAATAATAATAAAGCTAATAGTTACATTTGGTTTTACAAGCATTATCCTATCCCGCTGCTTCACCATGCATCTTGTAAACTAGCTCAATTTATCAACATCTACAAAAACATAACTGCCCTCCCTCTGATTTAAGACAAATTCTAGTTAATAACACTAATACATTAACCAATTAAAAAAAATTAAAAATACTGGAAGCTATCTACATAAAAACACACCAACCTAAAATTAACAATATCACATATGAAACCACTAGTAACATTTTAAAATGATTAAGGTAATTGCTGAATTTAAATTGTCAACGACTTCCTGGAACAAAGCAAAAAACGTTCTCCGCTGTTTTTTAAAAATTCTCTTCTTTCTCCAGCTTTTTTGTTCATTTGTTTTTGACACATGAAGATGATTCGACGAAAAATCGAAAACGTTTGTGAAACCTGTGAAACCTATGGAACATTTATTAATTCTTTTTGATTTTAATACAAAAAAGAGCATCAGAAAAATTGAAAAAATAAAAAAAGGTATAATTGAACAGACGAATTCTGTTATTTTTAACAATGTTTGCATAAATGAGAAAATGCTGCCTAAATACACACAATATATATATATATATATACCATCCGAGATTATCATCCCTGCACTGATGAGAGCGAAAGCTCGAAACGCTAGCGTATGTAGGTAAAATTAATTTAATATTATTCAAAATTAATATTGTTATAAGCCCCTTCAATAAGATTAAAGTTGAGCCTTATTCGGGGAAGTTAAAAATAGACTTACACTAAGCTTTAAGGCATATTCCGACAATGTTCGTAGAATCTTTAGTCAGTCTTTCTTGATATGCCATCCTTCGCATAAATAGAACTTAAATTCCCTTCTTGAATGTGGTAATGTCCCGTGGCCTAATGGTTACAGCGCTTGCTTACAGAGTCTTGGTTGATTCTGTGGCAGGGGTTCGAACCGTGTGACCGTCAGAGATTATCATCCATGCACTGATGAGAGCGAAAGCTCAGAACGCTAGCGTATGTAGGTAAAAATAATTTAATATTATTTATTTAAAATTAATATTGGTATATATTATTTTTTATTTATACAGACATGTACATAATCCGTGACACTGGCATGTCGATGTTATTGATCAGAAACTGAGATCTCATCAGAAGGAAAGAAAATCTGATCCTTCCCTCAGAACATATTTGGAAAGACTGGTTGAAATTCTTTGGATTTTTATCTTGTGGATGTTTACTTAACGTGGCTTACTATATACATATATATATATATATATGCATAAAGTAGGTTGAGATAAATGAAATTAGCACATTATTTATATCGGTTCCAAGAATTAAAACAACAAATATTTGGTGTACGATCGTTTTCAAAACGATTTGGAATACTTTATTTTATACTTTAGATGATTCCAAAAAGTCTCGTGTGTGTGTTGCTTAGTTTTTAGTAAAGGCCTGAGATGAATGTTACTAAGACTAAAGTGATGATCATTGGTTGTGTTGTAAAGGTTCCAGAAAGGGGGAAAGTTCCCCTGTTCAGTTTATGGAAAGGGAGTTGGGAGTAACTCAATTTTTTTGTGGTACTTTGTAAGCATTGGTTACAAAAGAAATGCAATGAAATTACAGATAGGTTGAGAGATAACCAGTTTACGTGCAAGACAATGGAGATGGATGAGAACGCAGACGTGGAGAAAATATATTTAGATGGCAAGGCTATTAAGTTTGTTCAAAAATCATGTTACATTGGCGATTGGGAAAAGGCAGTAGGCTGCATTTTCTTTCCTAATGTATATGAATGGTGGACATTGCAAATGTTAGATGCTCGACCAGAGAAAAGAGGGGGGTACACAAGATAAAGTGAAAATATCTTTGGTTTCATTTGGGCCACCTAAGAAGTATATTTTTCTTTTGGGGTGAATTAAGTACCTCATAAAAGGCGGGACTCATGCGGTTATGTTCACAGATTGTCGCCATGATAATTCTCTGTCTGACATTTATCTCCGGGGATATCTCAAGTGGTAAATGCCTGCGTGGTCTATGAGCAGGGAGAAAGCCAGGAAGGAAGAGAAGGGAGGGGAGATATGGCCCACAAGTTGGAGGTTTGCTGGGATAGCTAGAAACAGATAAAGCTTGCGGCCTGTGGAGGCAGAATGGCCCATCTGGGTCTCTTAGCTAAAGGACTGTGGGGGACTTGTTTCCATCTCGCCGGGATATAGAGATCTCATTTTGCAACTCTGCCATTCCACTTCGAGACACGAGTATCTGTTGTAACATTCAGCAAATAAATTTGTTACTTGTTCATAAATTAGACTCATGGTTTTTACTTGGCATGAGAGTACTTGTTACAGCACCGAGTGAGATCACACAACATATTTGGACCGGCACAACGTGTGGGATGATTACAGCCAGTGCAGTGAACACACGAACAGGAAACGTGCATACGGACATGTTCACAGCGATACCATTAAAGCACAAGGAGGAGCTGATGCTAGTGTGATTGCAAGAGTTAGGAGTGGATGGAGTAGAAACTTTTGCCATTACTAATCAGCACAGCGTTACCACTGTTGACCAAGGGAAGAGTCTATCAGGCACGTGTGCAAAGTGTGATGATGTATGGAAGTGAAACCTGTCAGTGAGGATTGAGAAAATGTGTTGCATGGAGAGAAATGATACTAGAATGATACGATGGATGTCTATGAAAGATGAAATCTGGACAATATAGAGAGATGTGTGCAGAACAGAAGACTTTGTAGTTTTATTGAAAGAATGGACTAGAGTGCTTGGTTAAGTAGATGTAGTATAGTTGCGGTAGCAGGCTCAATTCACAGGGGAAGGTCAAGAAAAACATGAGAGGAAATGATAAGGATGGGTTTGAGAGAAAGGATAAATAAAGACCTTAACAGAGATGGGTTAGTTTGAAAGTCAATTTCTAAAAGCCATCCAATACATGCCAGCATGTAAAATAGACATTAAACCGAATATGATGATGGCTTAGACGTGTTCAACAACGAAATCTCAAAAGACACACGATCCTGACTGCAACGAATTGGATGGGGAAAATTGCACGCCTAACTCTACAGGCCTCCACGGAAAGTATATCACAACGACGTCGCAACTGGTACAGCCACGCTGCTTGCTGTCAGACATCCAAAACGCTCCAAAGTGTGTCCAACGTTGACCTCGATGGCCAAAGCTATGTTCCTATTTACTTGCCTCCCCATGAGGACAAAGTTAGACACAGGGTCGGTTTTTATTGTAGGGAAAAACCAGCTCCCCCAAATGAGGAAAGAAAGGAAATTTGTTTTTTTTCTCGTTGTGGTAGAAAAAAAGTTCTGGTTGTGAATGTCTTACAAGGAGGAACCAGAGATTAGTGCTCAGTCGAGCACCTTCTATGGAAATAATTATATAGTAAAGAGAGACTAGCATCATCTCTTTTGTGAGAAAGGGGCTGTAACAGAAGAGATCATCTCCCCACTAGATTTTGAACTGTCTAGGTTACGAAGTTGCTTTGAGCGGGCCCCCTTCCGATTTAAAAAAAAAAAAAATGGAAATCACTCCAAACAAGGCATGAAGCCACTTGATGTAAAGAGGTAAAAAGAACAAAAGATAATTATCGCAAAGTCAGGAGATGCCTCTTGGCCTCAGTCTTTAAAAGACCAAGGCTATAGGTAGAAGGAAGACCGTCAGCAGGAAGAGAGTTCCACAAGCCAGCAGTTCTAAGAAAAAAGCTACTGGAACAGGAAACTGTATTACAATGAGGTATGAAAACAGCAGATTGATGAGATGGAGATGTGGCAGGAGTACCCTCATCTTTGTTAACATTACTTCTGAATTCATCCAGTTTATTCTTAAAAGATGTCATACACCAGCACTAATTTTATCTGATTGGTAATGATTTGAACCACGTCTTCTGGAACCGACCAGCAACTGAAAGCACTACAACAGCCATGCAACTCGAGAAATGTTTCATGATTACAACGAACATGCCTTACAAGAACAACAAGAGAAGAAGCCATTTTGCTTAATTAGATTATTACAGATACAGTTATCGAATTCACTCGTACAGCGACAACATGAAAAAAATTATACAGTGACAACAATCAGTCGACAAGAGATTAAGAAAGTAGAAGAGATGATGGTGATGATGACAATAGTAGTGGTAGTAGTAGTTATAGTAGTAGGAGGACTGAGATGAGGAGGAGGAGGAGGAAGAATAGGAATGGACTAAACATCATCATCAAGTGTTCAGAAACTTACAAGCACACTCCTAGCTGCTTCATTTAGCAAGAATGAGGATCGCTTCCAAGCTCTTTTTGTGTTTGTTTTTTTCTTCCGGCTGCATGTAGTTGTTTTGCCCTGAGAAAATGGCCAAAATAATTATTAAAATGCAGTTCATAGCACTACTTATATAAAAAAATTTTTTTGTTTTAGTCATTTTTATTTCTCCTAATACACATAAACCATGATGTGCCCCTCTCGTCCAGAACACACATAGATGCTATATAAAAAAATAAGACTTTTTTGTTATGGGAGAAAAGCTATTAATAGTCAAAGGAGATAATAAAAAAAAAAAAAAAAAAAATGATAATCTTGGTTGGTTAATCACAGCTTCAATAGAATTATGTTGCTTATACTTACCTAAGTATAGATATCTCATAAACAAGGTTTTAATCTAAAAATCTCAAAGATTATCACAACTAATTGGCATCATTGCTTTGATAGTTAAAAATTTATTGCAAAGAAATTACTTGCTTGCACAAGCCCGAGACAAGAGAATATCTTCGGAGACCAATATTTTAAAAACGTAAAGCTGGACCAGCATAAAAATTGGAAATGAATTACACATGGCCACACACACTTAAATTTTTTTAGGTATGAAGAGATTTAAAACAATTAAAAAAAAAACAAAAAAAAAAACAAACTTTTATTTAACCCAAACAAGACATTGCCACTGCATTGTAACATAAGGAACTACTGTGATATGGACCAGATTTAATCTCGATTTCTACATGCTGGTATAGAAACAGGGAACAGGAAGGGAATTCCAAAGGCAAGCAGCCTGAGAGAGAGAGAGAAAGAGAGAAAGAAAGAGAGAGAGAGAACCAATATCAACCAGTTATGAACACGTCATTAATTACACGTTATTTGTGAGGTTTTCTTAGATATTTTCTAGCTAAAATGTATCCGTTCATAAACACGCCATCATCTTATTGGAATTTATCCAGCTCAAGGCCATCCCTATAACAGGGTGAGAGATCTACCATTTGGGCTCTTTTACTGGAGGCAAGATCTCATAGTTCAAAGAAAATTTAATTCTGAACGGAAATTCTAACCCAATTTTATTTCAGCTGAGATTCTGTATTATATCCTAAATTACATTTGGATTAAAAGTTTGTGAATATATTGTAAAAAAATAAATAAAAATTGAATTTTATTCAGAATTATTTTCTCCCACTTCATACTGTTGCAAAATATATAAAACTAATTAGCAAATTTAGCTTAAGAATTTAAATTCTTAAGCTAAATTTGCTATAATTAGTTTCATATATTTTGCAACAGTTTCATGTCATAATCTTTTTTTAAGGTTTTCTTTTCATATTGATAGCCTTGTTTATTCAAGAAATTACATTTTTTACGCCTTTGTTTATTCAAAGTTACCTGTCTCTTCATTTATAGGAATTTATCAATAATTTAGCTCATTGTCTTTCTTCTCAGTTGGTATGTAAAAAACATGAAAACATCAAACTAATCTCACAGGGGAATTTTCCTGGGTTTTAACTGCTCTCGACAATGAATCTGACAGTGGCCTTACTTCTGTCGCACTAAGGTATGGTTCCATTTAGTCTTAGGAGGTGCACCCTCCCAGGCTTTACCTTCTCTCTTTGAGTTAGTTTATTGCTAATTGCCTGGAAATGCTCACAGGGTTGCTCGGGCATTATTTGTAGGTCAGAGTGCACTTCCCTAGTGCACTCGCTTTTCAAAACCTCACCTGACCTTGTGTCTAACCCTGTTGAAGAGGTAAATAAGTATCTAAGAAAATTCACATCGCCTTCAGGAAAAAAAAAAAAAAAAAAAAACAAGTGCGTAATCACCTGGCCTGTTATAGGGATAGCCTTGATCCAGATGCAAATACCACATAATTTTGAAGTATTTCTTTATGATGAAAAGGTAAAAGCACTTACATAATCATCCCTGAAGAGTACATAACCGAGATCAGGCTGTTCAATATGGTTGTTTTTAACAGGTGTCGTCAAGCCCCAATCTGAAATACAAATGATATTTACAATAGGTTAGGATATTACAACCAGTTTCTAATAAATTATTATTCTGTGTTATTCAATCATAATTTTTATTGTTCTATTTTCTATAAATATATACTCAATAGTTTTGGCAATATTAATATTATCATTACTTATATTAATTAAAGCAATTTAATGAAGGATAAAAGGATAACAAACTAAAATGTGAAATGAACATTGTTTTGTTTTTCTGCAAACAAGGATACAATTAGATTAGTATATATATATATATGGTTCGTGGGTGTAGTGTTTACGTAGTATATTATTATTATTATTACTAGTATTACTATTGTTATAAAGAATTTTATTTGATATGCAAATTACCATATCACACGGTAGTCTTAAGGGTAGTATATTATTATTATTATTATTATTTTATTATTATTTATTTATGTATATATAAATAACATTTTAAGCTGAATTATTTCGACACTTGATTATTGGGGAAATGGTAGTTTTATCTGTACTATTGGAGAGCCATGCATATAACTGTCCTGTTTTTAAATCTCCAAAACAGTTACATGGTAAACAGCTGAAGATCCCCGTGTTGATATTAGATGCTTACGTTAAGGTCTCCTGCTTTTGTTTCACTGTTAGATACTTAATCCCCCTTTTTATTTTATTTACTTACTATTATATATTATTTATTTATGAATTCTCCAACTAATGTTTAGTCGACACTATTTTGGATTTAGTTAGTTTCTCTGGGAATTTAAACTGCATTTTCCTTTTTTTTTTTTTTTGTCTTTTTGTTTAAAATAACTCAAAGCTTCTTTAGACTATATATATATATCTATATATATCTTTTAAATATTGAATAGATTTGCATTATTTATCTTTTTAAAGAAATGCCATTAATAAAATTCACAATCCTGTCTGCAATCCAACCATATTTCGTACAATTAAACTTCAGTCTCTACCTGACTTGTCCACTAAGTTTTCATCATGAATATCCAACAGTCTTTGTATTATTGTTAAATAAGCACACCTGGATGCCTATTCGGGTCATCTGTAAGTATAAGTCTTTCATAAGTAAATGCTTATAGAGATGTCAAGTCATTGGTGGACCAATTCTTTGACTCCAGTATATTATTCGGATGGCGACATATGCAAACAGCTGGAATTATGTTGCGTTGATGACAAGTAGCAGTTGTTCATTCTCTCTCTTCTTTCTCGAGGTTCTTTTTGTTGCAGATCTCTTCTTAACAGAGGTATTAAACGTTATTAATAATGGCCGCCTAAAATCATGAGTTCAACAATTAAGAGACAGGAGCAGTTTCCCACTTTACCTTTTCGCTAAGAGCAAAGTTGTAAACATGCACTAGATGGCATGTTTAGTGTTGCATGTTTTCGGTGCATGCGAATGGCATACTTGCTGCAAGTGAGTAATATTTAACAAAGAGAGGAGAGACCACACAGAAGATTGGAAATATGTTCGATCTGACAATTTGGGCGACCGGAATTCCGTTTGTCTACATGAGAAAATAATGTTTTTCAGATAAAATGTTCCCTGTTGTAGTTATGGACCACTACAGTTTTTGCCAAGAATAATGGGTGGAACCCCTGGGGATTAAGCCTTTGATGTTTATGGATAAGGCAGACCATTATCTCGAGTGGTCAGTCTCTGGGTGGTCGAATGGGGAGGACTGAGAAAAAGACCGGAATCTAAGATTTCCAGTCAAAGGTATATATTCCAGACTATGGACAGGGGAGGTCAGTTGGACATGGCTCTGGGAGTGGGACAACAGTCAGTTTATTTTTCTGGGGGCTGGCAGTCAGTTGGAGTTGTGTGCCTCTTCAAGCAAGATAGGCCCTTGGACTTGTGTTTTGATTTGGTCAGGCAAGTCTCTCAGAAGTCTGTTGTTCAAAAAAACGAGCATCATTGTAACCTCCAAAAGAACAAACATTGTTACTTGTTTAAACTGCAGTTGTGATTTCATTTGGAGGCAGAGTTCTTCTATTGCAGCATCGACTGAGACCACACGGCTGACACTGCGACCGGCGTCAGAATAGAGTAGCAACTTTGGATCGGCACAGTGAACGGGACGATCACGGCCTGTGTAGTGGACGCACACAGAAACGTTCATAAAGTGTAGTATCTGTTCTGATACTAAAGCTAATCTGTTCCGTCGTCGGTCAGTGAAAGAAATCCTTCTTGACTGAGGCAATTATAATTTTTGCTCTAATCCAGAGTGACCCTTTTAGGTGGAGCTGGACCCCCCCCCCCCCACATTAAAAAGCGACTGTGTTTAACTTTGCCTTAATCGGGAGGGAAGTCAACAAGGGCCTTTGTAGTTCAGAAACAAAAGAGATTTTTTTTCAGCTTACTTGCTACGCGTCACTGGAGACTTCCTATCTGTGATGCAACATCACGAGCACGTAGCTTAACCTCTAATGGGAAATATGATTTTCTACGTCATCTAATCTTATGTGAGAAAATCCATTTTTAACATCATTTACCCCCTGCAAAACATTCACAGCAATCTCGTCCAGCTACAACCACAGCCAAGGACTTTCCCCCTCTCTCTCTCTATATTTACTAAAACCCAAACAGAACTTCCATGAACAAAGTTTCTTCCCTAAAACATCCCATCCGTGGAACAAGATACCATGAGTCTGCTTCCCAACAGACCACAACAGGGTCATCTTCAAGTCTAATATAAACAAATACTTGTTGAGCTGCTCTTTTGGATGATCAATTCCTCTTAAGTAATCTTTTGCCCATCCCACCTATTGTTTTCAATCCTCTCATGGAGGCAATCATTGTCGAATTTACAATCTGTTTAACCCTTATCCTCGAATGGCCCCAGGCCTTGATAAGTTGTTACCCAAACATGTGCATCCAATTCTGTTAGAAAAGTAGAATAAATCTTTCACTACTTACCATGTTCATCATTGTTTGTTGCATTGTTTAAAGGTTTTTGATGATTCAGTAAAACAGATTCTGAAAAAGAGACAAAACATACAACGTAGACCCATTTCCAAAATGCATTCTCTAAATCATATGAACGACCAGTACAAGACTATTAAAATAAAATGGTCATTTATTTGTTACAAAAATATATATTTTTTTAAAACTCTGAACATCCTATACCATCCAAAACCACATTGACCAGAAGTGTCATTTATATTCCCAATCTGCCTGAAAACGAATGAAAAATCTATTTTTAAATATGTTCAAAATGGAAAACAAATAATGGATGCCAGCAGGGGTGTGGAGTCTTAGAAGTCAGAGCATTTGGGAGAATTCGGAATCAGACTCGTATGAATGCTAGGAGGTGGCTGTCTTAATTTCCGATGAATCAACAGTGTTTGAATATTTTAAAATTTTAAAATAAAAAGTCGGGTTGAATATCATGTAATTCTAGGAGTTGAAGTCAGAATTTTTCATAGCTTATACTAGCAATACACATGAAAAAATTATAATTGCTTAAAATATCTCAATAATGGCATATATAGAAAGAGCTCGATGATCTAAGAAAGAATCTTTTTAAATTTTTAAAATTTGACTAAAAATAAGGAAGTTATGACTATTTTTGTGCCTCGCCCAATTGGATATTTTCCCCTCTTTAAGCCCATATGCGTTTCGTCACATTTTTTACACTAATTTTTCAGTAAAAATGTTATATCTTTGTTAAAACACAAGATTAAGCAATGAAATTAAGTGTATTTTTGTACAAGGAATCAGAATATGCCACTGAAAATCTCTAGAAATTAATGGTTTCTAAGTAATCTGCACTAAGTGCACATGAATATGCTGCAATACTTTAAAAATACCATATATCCATTAAAAGAAAGTTAGAAAACTCAAAGTTGAATTGTAATACATTTTATGTACAAGAAATAAAAATCTAATACTAGAACTGTTTAAAAATGAATATATTGCAAGATTTCTTTGGCATTATTATAGATTAACACCTTCTGCTAACTCACCCCCCTTGCCTCCCAAAAATATGAGATTCTACTTTTTTTATTTAGGCAATTACATGTTAACACCCTGAAAAACTTGGCAGAAAGAAAGAAACAAAAACAATTATTTAGAATTTAGAGTGGGGATCAGTTTCACATAAATTAAATATAAAATAATCCCCCATTTAACGGCCATTCTAGCGTTTTAGGACAGTTAATTATGTTTTCTATGGGAGATAAATGCTTTGCGTATTTTTGTTTTGTTTGTTTTTTTTTTTAGACGATTATGAGGGTCTTTGTGGGAGGAGGGGGGGGGGGGCTTACCACTTAAACTTCTGGTTAATGGTAGGGCTAGGGGCAATTAAGTGTGAACACCCTGAAAACTTAGCAGAAAGAAAAAAACAAAACAATTTAGAATTTAGAGTGGGGATTAGTTTCACATATATTTATATATTAATAATTTACCATTTCCGGGCCATTCTAGCGTTTTAGGGCATTAATCAATTTTTTTCTATGGAAAATAAATTCTGCGCTTTTTTTTAATGGGCATCTGCTTTTATTTTTCCTTTTTTTAGACGATTATGTGTGGTTTTAATGAGCTTTTTGTAGGATTAGGACTAGCCACTCGGACTTAGGGTTAGTGATAAGGTTAAGGAAGGGGTTTTGTTTTGGATGGAGGTTGCCATTCGGACTTAGTGTTAAGGTTAAGGGAGTTTTTTTAGGTAGTGGCTTGCCACTCATATTTAAGGTTAATGGTACGATACGTTCAAGAAGGCATTTTTAGGAGGTGGCCTTGTTAGTTGTACCTAGAGTTAGTGATAGAGTAATTATTTATTTTATAAATTTCACTAAAAAGCAAGAATGGCCGGTAAATCAGAGATCATTTTACATTAAATTTATAAGCGAAACTGATCCCCCACTCTAAATTCTAATTTTTCTGCCAAGACTTTAAGGGTGTTCACATGTAATCGCCTAAAAAAGTAGAATTTTATTATTTTTTTAAAAATTGGCGATTAGAAAGTCATTACTACTAGAAGTTCGAAAATTGAGTGAAGTATTTTTTATAAAAGAACCAAATAGGATTAACTTTTTTAAGCACAAAAGGTATTTTTGTCTTATTTTTAAAAGAAGTTTGTAAACGAATTTTACAAAGCTTTACAAGACTAGTTTAGTTAGCTGCTGCTGATTGATTGTTATATCAGCAATACTAGCATTGTTGACTTTCGCTCAAAAAAAAAAAAGGACAATATTTTTTCGGATAAGGTAATTTAAAATTACTACTACCGAAAAACAAAATAACATACAATTATAATTTTAATGCATAAAAAAAGATTAATTTATTTACTAGTTTGGGTACGAAAAATGTAAGAACATTTTCTATATTCATATTCTCAAATTTTTTAAATTCGTCCTAAAATGAAAATAAACAAAAATCGCCTCGTGTTTATAGCTGCTATTACTGCTGCTACTACAGTCAGTTTTTCAAGCTATAAATAGAAAACTTTTTTTTTTCGGATAGGGTAATGAAATATTACTACCAAAATAGAACACATATATACAATTATAATTTTAATGCATAAAAAAGTAAAAAGATTTACTTACTAATTGGGCGACGAAAATGTATTTTTGCAAAATGTTCGACACGCGTCATATTAGTTTTCAAATTTAAAAAAAAATGAATGAGCCGATTTACTTTGTACACTAACAAACATTAAAAGTGATGTTTCTCCTGATTGGTTTCCAAATTTCAGGACGAAATTCCGCAGAGGGATAGTACCAGAGTTTTAAACGATCAGGGGGTAAAAAAAAAAAAAAAGTGACGTAAATTGCTGAAAATAGCGTTAACATTTTTTTTGCCTTTATTTGCTCAAAACTCTTAATATATTATGTATATTATTATTCATGAATGCACGTGAAAGGATATTCATTTCCTAACAAAATGATGGTATTTTGAGCACTTAAAGTGCTTTAGTTTTTAAGATATGACTATTTTAATAGAACTACCCTGAAATCTGTGATTATCCAAACTGTTTTCGGATCGATGTGTATTACTTCCTACTTTGTAACCCTGATTACCAATTCTTGGGAGACTTACATCCGGATCTCATCGTCTGAATAACGGTGAGATGAAGTTTTCTCAAACTGCCTTATTTTGGAAAATTCTCCCGACATTTGTATATTGTATCGAAACATCATATGAATTGAATAAAGCCTATTTATATATATATATATATATACACACATGTGAATAAATAAAATTATATAAACATTAGAACAGGCTACACGAACAAACCCGTGTTTCGATGTTAGTACATCTCTATGGGGCTGTGATATATATATATACATATATAATTTAATAAAACTTATATAAACATTAAATCAGCCTACACTAATTAATTTGTGTTTCTGTACATCATACAAGACTGGCTGCTTCGATAATAACTGACATTTTATCAACACATTTGAACTTGATTAATTTAAATATATACATATATATATATATATACATACATACATACACACAAATTATTTATTTAAAAACTATGTTACATATTTCAGACGTACCATGGTTTCATTGACATGAATTGAATTTTTATTGTTTAAAAGGCCGTTAGAGTCCATTCAAATCATCAGCGACTCACAAAATAAAAATAAATCAAAGAATGGAGTTCAAAGATCACCAGTAATGTCTTCCGGTGAATTCGCTCAGGTGTCCCTTTTGGAGAAAGTACCCTGACACACGCACTAATATATATATATATATATATATATATATACATATAGCATAATATAAAATGAAATAATAAAATAAGGTGCGAATCAAATTTTATTATAATTCAAAATTCAGGCAAAGTAACTCAAAGTCCTTAACTCATGAGTTTTCAAAGATAATTCTTCTCCTCAGAGGACCATTACCGCAGTGACGTTACTGCAGGTGATAAAATTATCCAGTATATTGAGCTTCAGTCTTTATCCGGATGTTTTACTAATTAAAAGATATTAGTTGCCTCTTATATCTTTTGTTGGATTTACTTCATTATATATATATATATATATAAACAATGTAGAAAGATACAAAATTATGACATTAATCATAAGGTATTCACATTTCAAAATTCAACATCAAAGTTATAGTGTGCATATGTTTCTAAGATAAATTCATTAAGTCTTCATCAGCACATATAGGAAGGAGAGTTATTTACATTTCGTTAAAAGTCTAGTCAGACAGTGGAGTCCCAACTGGACTACAGATGTATGAAAATAGAGTCCACAACAATATTAAAATAACAAGCTTAATAGTTTTCATTATTTTTGTATGGCTAGCTGCAAATAAATATATATATATATATATATATATTCAGTATTTACTTCAACCATTCTCAATACTTAGTAGCAGTATGAAAATATATTCATGGCAAGTAAGCTATACAGAAACGTTTATGTTCCATTTCTGGGGGAAATCATCAGGCTAATTAATTATAATGAATATATTTTCATACTACTTAGCTCTAGTCCTGTATTAAGCACTGTTGAAATAAATATTGAAACTATATATACATAGTATATTATATGTGTATACTAGCAATTTTTGCTAGCCTGGGAGGATGATATCATGGTGAATGAACATATACTACACTGCCTTCCAAAGGAGTAGAGGAGGTAATGACAGAGGAATAGTATTATGAACCCCCCCCCCCCAAGGAAGAGTTAATGCCTAGAAGGATGATATCATGGTGAACGAACATATAGTATATGCCACCCCCCTCTCCAAAAGAGGAGGTAATGACAGAGAATGGTATCATGACCCCCCACCCCTCTCTCAAGGATGAGTTAATGCCTGGGAGGATGATATGACAACAGAATATTACCCCCCTATCCCCTAAGACAAAGAAGATAATCATGGAAGGATGGTATCATGAGGAATGAACATATACTATACTAAAGTATTTGTTCGTTCCTCACGATACCATCCTTCCATGATTGCATTAGTCGCCCGTAACTTTATAGGATGTATTTTTCGTTAATATATATATTTTTATTAATTTTTATACGTACATAAAAGTAATCCATGAACATATAAGAATGAGAGAGAGGGAAAGAGAGAGAGAGAGAGGGAAAGAGAGAGAGAGAGAGGGAAAGAGAGAGAGAGGGAAAGAGAGAGAGAGAGGGAAAGAGAGAGAGAGAGGGAAAGAGAGAGAGAGAGGGAAAGAGAGAGAGAGGGGGAAAGAGAGAGAGGGGGAAAGAGAGAGAGGGGGAAAGAGAGAGAGGGGGGGAAAGAGAGAGAGGGGGAAAGAGAGAGAGGGGGAAAGAGATAGAGAAGAAGAGGGAAAGAGAGAAGAGGGAAAGAGAGAGAGAGAAGAGGGAAAGAGAGAGAGAAGAAGAGGGAAAGAGAGAGAGAAGAGGGAAAGAGAGAGAGAAGAGGGAAAGAGAGAGAGAAGAAGAGGGAAAGAGAGAGAGAAGAAGAGGGAAAGAGAGAGAGAAGAGGGAAAAGAGAAAGAAGAGGGAAAAGAGAAAGAGGGAAAAGAGAAAGAAGAGGGAAAAGAGAAAGAGGGAAAAGAGAAAGAAGAGGGAAAAGAGAAAGAAGAGGGAAAAGAGAAAGAAGAGGGAAAAGAGAAAGAAGAGGGAAAAGAGAAAGAAGAGGGAAAAGAGAAAGAAGAGAGAGAGAGAGAGAGAGAGAGAGAGAGAGAGAGAGAGAGAGAGAGATCACCCTATGTCAAATCAATGGCTTTGAAATCAGGAATCCCTCTTCAACTAAGATGACTAATAACAAAAACAATTATGTAAACTGTCCAAAAATGAAATGACACCCCCCCCCCCCCACCACCTCCCGGTCAAATAAAAAAAGACTTCAAAAGAAACCAACCTGAGTCATCATTGTTATTTGTTGCATTGTTTAATGTTTTTTTATGATTTGGCACAGAATCTGAAAAAGGCAAAATTTTATTATTTAAACATTGTGAAAAATAAGAGTCAACATTTATAGCAAATAAAATTGATCTAAGAAAATGCTTGCAAAAAAAGATTTAACAATATTTTTATGCTCTAATCTAACATACAGACAATAATTAGAAAGCCTTATCGATGGACTACAAAAATACTAGAAATCCATCCGGGCATTACTAGGTGGGCGATCTGAAGGACCTTTGCGAGCAGGTAAATTTTGGATTCCTGAAGAAAGTAAGATTGTAGAAAAGATATAACTACTCCACCTGTTTTGACAAACTATTCCTCTACAAAAAAGTTAACAAACAGAATGATTAGGAATCTTTATCTTTTTAACTATCACACATCTTACTTCACAAAAAATGTTATCCTCAATTGCCCTTTTTTCAGTTTTATACCCTCTATAAAAAATAAAATTAATTCACTATTCAGAGTCCACAGACTCCAAACAACAGTCGCGTCAAGCCAAACTCGTCATAGAAGATTATCTCCCTTCTAATATGAATACGACACGCTGGCTTGTTGTTCGGAATTCCTGGACTCTGAATAATTAATGAATTTTATTTTTTATTAAAAATTCTACTCGCTTATTTTCCGTAATTTATGGTGTACACTAATATTTTTCATTGCTAAGTAAATATATCCATAAGTTTTCCAAAATAACTTATGTTCAGACAATCCAAGGTGAAGTGTAATTAATTGTAGCGTTAATTGGTTGTATATCTCATAAAAAAAGAAGATCGGAGTTTTGCTTACCATCGTTTGTGAGGCCAAAGCTGTAATTACAACATGGAACTGAAACTGTAAAAGAGACAAATGAGATTATATAAAAGAAACAAGAACATGTAGCAAAATCATAACAACGTTAAAACATGTAGCAAAATCATAACAACGGTAAAACATGTAGCAAAATCATAAACCATGTTAAAACATGTAGTAAAATCATAAACCATGTTAAAACATGTAGCAAAATCATAAACCATGTTAAACCATGTAGCAAAATCATAACCATGTTAAACCATGTAGCAAAATCATAACCATGTAGCAAAATCATAACCATGTTAAACCATGTAGCAAAATCATAACCATGTTAAACCATGTAGCAAAATCATAACCATGTTAAAATATGTAGCAAAATCATAACCATGTTAAAATATGTAGCAAAATCATAACGTTAAACTATGTAGCAAAATCATAACCATGTTAAAACATATAGCAATTTTATAATATAGCGAATTAATAAGCTGAATGGAGTTTTCACTTATAAATGCAATGTAATCAATCATTGAATCAATCTTTATCCTTTGATTAATCCAAAGTTTTGGGTGCACGGGAGATAATAGGGCCTGTATAAAACGTATCTGACCTTAGGCCAGAAAAAATATTTCAAATACGTGACGGGGAGTAAAGGTAACTGAGGGGTTTACTCCACACTCCTAACAGCCCTCAAATTGAGGCCTCACCACCGGATGCACTTTAAAGTCATGCCAAGGACCACAGAGCAGGTAATAATAATGTGATACTACAGACTATCCCCCCCCCCCTCCCTCGCCTCCAGCAGAAAATGAAAAATCAGGAAATAATTCACAATAGGAAAAATGATGAGAAAGATAAGTGAGCGACAATGGAGGGGCCGGCGAATCCAATAAACTCCCCAGACAAAAATCGTGCCCTGGCAGTTAGTTGTTAGCTTCTGGATGGCCAGATGACAATAAGCTGAGAAAAATGCAGAGGTAGCCAGTTCCAATGACCAGCTGAGAGTTTTTCGAGTAGACAATGAGATCGGTTTGAAGAAGGATCTCGGCGTTGGACGAAGAAAATTGTCACTGGACTGACACGACCACACAACGATTAATATACAGTGTTTAGGGTCTTAAGCCACAATGGTATCACACATACATCCAGAGAACAACCAAGTAATACTTACAACTTGTCTGGTGTTGTTTTTACTGTGGCGCAACCACTGAGACGATCATCAGGCTACAGTATCAAAAGCTTTTGCAAGGAAAGTGGGCTCCTTCTACCGTGCTAGAAAACTTCTCACCTGTCAGCACCCTATATCTCTACAAAGCCACCATCTGCCCATGCATGGAGTATTGTTTTCACATCTGGGCTGCTGCACCAACCACTAGTCTCTCCCTCTTAGAAACTTTTTTTTGTACTCTGTCTAACTAAATAGATCCCACACTGTCCACCAAGCTCCAGCTCCTGTCCCATTGCCGCAATGTTGCATCCCTGTTTTTGTTTTGTAAGTACTTCAATGGAGTGTGCTCTGACGAAATTGCTGCTCTGGTGCTCCCGTGACGTAAATACACCCAACCAACCCGACAATCAGCAAAATCCCATCCCTTCACTGTGGAGATCTCCAGATGTCGAGGGCTTCCTACTCTAACAGCTTCTTTCCTCGAATTGCTAGTCTTTGGAATTCCTTCTCTGCTCCCCGTTTCTCTGACTGTACTAACATGCAGAAATTTAAATGTTATGTGAACAAACATCTTGCTGCACAACTCCCCACTTAGTATGCCCTTATATATCTGGCCCCTAATTCACAGTAGCTCCTTACGTCTAAGTGGCAACGTGTCTTCTTTTGGGGTGAATAAAAGTTTTTTTACAAAGTTGAAACGGTATTAAAAGATTCTTTCTTTTAGAATCGGTTCAGTTATTACTCACCTTTACCGATGTTCCCAAATAAATAAAATGATACGTAATGATCTTGGCACTCTGAAAAACAAAAGACAATAAAGGATTAGATTTTAAAGAAAGAAAAAAAACACTAAAATAAAATATCCGCACGCAAAAGAATAATCAAGGTTCTTAAATTCATGGAACTGGTTAACATTTTTAGTGAAATATTTAAAGTCACTTTTTGATAAGAGAAAAAGTCTTTATAAACATCTGCACACTCCTCTACAAGAAGATCTATCGTCCATCAGTCTGCCAGTCACAAGTTTGGAAAAGCATCTCCGTTGATCCGCTACGCTTAAGTGAAAACATAACTCCCTGAAAACACTGAGAAATCAAGCTCAAACAAAATCATGGTCTTAACAAAATCAACTCACATATTGACCACTGTTCACAAGTTAGACACAAGGTCGGTTTTTAACATATATTGACCAGATTTGAAGTAAATGCTGATTTATTTGCATATAAATAAATATATGTACTTCCATTTCATCACACAAAAGTTAGCGAGTAAAACACAAGCCTTCCTCTAGCCCCATGGGTGACATCATTTCAAATAGTGTGGGGAAGAAAGAAAGTAAAAAGCATGCCAGACAATCACCTCTGACTTACCCCACAGCTTGAAATGAATTCAGAAAGAAATCCTCCATTCTATAATAAAAATGGTGGATATTTTTTTCTCTCTAGGTCATCAGAAATATATAATAATCTATATATGAAAAATTAAATATTGAATTCTATGATTTTATGTAAAGAATCGAATTATTGATGTATTTCTAGGATTTTCTATAAAGAATCGAATTATTGATGTAATTCTAGGATTTTCTATAAAGAATCGAATTATTGATGTATTTCTAGGATTTTATTTAAAGAATTGAATTATTGAAGTATTTCTAGGATTTTATGTAAAGAATTGAATTATTGATGTAATTCTAAGATTTTCTATAAAGAATTGAATTATTGATGTAATTGTAGGATTTTCTATAAAGAATTGAATTATTGATGTAATTGTAGGATTTTCTATAAAGAATTGAATTATTGATGTAATTGTAGGATTTTCTATAAAGAATTGAATTATTGATGTAATTGTAGGATTTTCTATAAAGAATTGAATTATTGATGTAATTCTAGGATTTTCTATAAAGAATTGAATTATTGATGTAATTCTAGGATTTTCTATAAAGAATTGAATTATTGATGTAATTCTAGGATTTTCTATAAAGAATTGAATTATTGATGTAATTCTAGGATTTTCTATATTTCTCCCATTGGCGTCAACAGCGTAAAATCGCTAAATTAATTTTATTTTTTAAAATTAAAATTCTACTTGATCATTTTCCATAATTTTCGATGTAAAGTAATATTTTTAAATAATAAGTATTTCATAAAGTTTTCCTGTCATTTCATTTTTAACTGTGTCCGAATGCACAAGTACCAAAATATAAATACTTTCTGAGAATCTGTAATCTGAATATAATACACTTCATGGTTTACAATGTTGTAGATGGCTACTGTGTTTTAAAGAAGCATGACAGACACTCATCTCTCTCTATATATAATGTTAGGTATGTGTATACATATTTTCATGTACAGGATAATCCCCTAAACTAATGAACAGATCATTATGAATTTTGGAATATATATTCTAAGCAACACAGTGAGTAACATAGGACGGTTGTTTTTTTGTAAATTTAAAGACACATATTCACCCCAAAGATCGACGCCTTTTTTTTTTTTTTAGATACAGCTGTTATGTACAAGATTATCTCCTAAACTAATGAACGAATAATTATGAATTTTGGAATATATATTCTAGGCAATGAGGTGAGTAACATGGGCACATTATTTTTTTTTGATAAATTTTAACATTTAGGGGGCGCATATATACACAATTAGGTATACGTATATTTCCTTGTACAGGATAAACTCCTAAATTAATGAACCGATCATTATGAACTTTAGAATATATATATATTCTCTGCAACACAATGAGTAACATGGGCAAATTAATTTTTTTTGTAAACTTTATCATTTAGGGTGTGCACCCACCCAAACTCACACTCTCCCCCATAAACTTTTAAGTTAGATACAAAAAATGTAATAGAGAAAAGAATTGCTCTACATCAAAATTTGAGTAAAACATTTTTAAAAGGATCGGTGCTCGCATGTGAGTGTCAATAATACACGGTTGGTAAAATCTTAAAGTTATCATTATGAATTATGGGATATGTATGGTAGGCAACAGGGTGAGTAACGCGGGCACATCATTATTTTTGTAAACTTTACAATTGATGGGGGGGGGGGGGCGGGGCACCAAAACTGTACAATACTCCTGACACACAAAAAAAAAAAATTTAAAAAATTAAGATTTAAAACTAATGCTATATTTATTGCTTACACCCATCTTGGGATGGGTGTCTTACTAATATAATATATAAAAACAATGGTATGTTTTTATTGTGTAGACATGCACTGGGCGGCATGTTTAATGGGTTGCATGTTTGTAATGCATGAGAATAACAGGCTTGCTGTGAAAGAGATTTAACCAAGAGACGAGAAACCACACAAGAAATTAGAAATATGTCTGGTCTGGAGTTTTGACCATCCAGAATTTGATTTCTCCATGGAAAAGTTAGTGTCTCTTTAAACAGGGGTTCATGCCGAGAGCCAAGTACTTGAAAAAAAAAAATGTCCAGCCAGATACAGGACATGCTAGGCACGTTTTTTATATCTATAGATCGGCATTAAATTAGCTTTTTCAAATGGATAACTGGGTGGCCTGTCACAAACGACCAGAATATGAATATATGAAATATATATATATATATATATATATATATATATATATATATGTATATAGTCTCAGAAGTTTCTCAACCATTAAAACTATATAAAAAAAAAAAAATAAATATATATATATAAAAAAAACTAAAAAAAAACTTATAGTCTCAAGTCTTCCAGTGGAAAATCACTCATGTAAGTCAAATTATTTTTTACAGTTATTATATTAGTTTCTAACACTATTTTAAGGGATCATCAGTTGTTTACCATGAAAAACTGTTTCGGGAATTTATAGATCTTATGTAAACTTTATTACATGATCATTTATTTGCGATCCAAGAATTCAACATAACAGTATGTGTACGATCGTTTCTAAGACAATATTTTTTTACATTAATATTGGATCTATTTCTACGCACAGAGTATAGACACCTATTTAAAAGCATACAGATAGCATCAAGGCTTATAGCTTTAGTAAGAAGCGTGATCAAACCCTGTATCTAATAGATTAGAAGTTATAAAAAAAAACATTGAAAAATTTATTAAAAGGTTGAAGTAGTTGGGAAAATTACTATCTACAGGATTTATTTAGATTGGAATTCAAAACTTAAAAATTGTAATTAAGATTTGCAGTAAAATTTTAAAGGATTATTGGAATTTAAAGCTTAGACATCTAAAACAGTTTGCATATCTGTTGGTACCCTGGTAGAGGCAGGACCAGTGATACCCAACTCATGACAACATTCAGCAATAATAATGATAACAGTAACAATATTAAAATAACGAAAATAGTGGACATCTTGTTAATGATGATAACAAATAATAATGATCTGTAATCGGAGATAATGTCCTAAGGAATAATTATTCATTCATAATAATCAAAAGTATCCCATATCCGCGCCTTCCCTGCTCAGGAAAAGACAAACTTGCTGATACTCAGAGTTTAACAGCGAAATATTACTCTATAGTTGATAGTTGAAGGCTTAACAATTTCAAACAGCTATTTTTTTCTCTCTTTAAATTCAATCACGCAAAAAAAAAAAAAAACTGTTCACAATTATAAACAAACGTTATAAATTTAAAAAGTCTTAATATATATATATATATATATATATATATATATATATATATATATATATATATATATATATTAGAGCAAATAGGCAGGTGAGGACAGTTAATGGGTTTTCTAGGCATCACACAGTCTGTTGAGGTTTGTGTGCCTTTCCAAACAAAATAGACCTTGGGTTCTCAGCTAAGAGATTGTCTTGATTTGCAAGTCTGTTGTTCAGTAGAAAAAAACGAGTATCATTGTAACAAGTTTCAAAATAAAAACGTTGTTACTTGTTTTAAACTGGAGTTGTAATTTTGTTTGGAGAGAGAATCCTTCTGTTGCAGCACTGACAGAGACCACAAAATTGGCACTGCGACCGGTGTCAATCAAGCACCGACTTCAGACAAACACAACGAGCGGACAATCACAGCATGTGCAGTGAATGCAGACAAACACACGTTCACAATTGTTCATTTGCAACAAACAAGTCTGTGAGAGTCGATGACGGTTAAAAGGTTGCATGGGAGTTGACAGAAGTCGAATTTGCTAACCAACCACTTTCTGTCAATCTGAATTCAAGCCGGTTAATATAACATTTTTGAACACCCACTTCGTGATTTTGATTATGCACTCAATGTAACCATGCTTGTATTTCTTCCAGTGTGTCTGCAGGCGTCTCTGCATTCAGAGCTGAATGTTATGCTTCTAACCGGGTTTTATCTATCACCCACCTGCATAAGTTTTATAAGTTACTTTTATTACAGTCACCCAAGAGACGGATATTAAAGAAAACAAAAAACAACAAAAAAAATATACAGGTAATAAATGTTCAGATAAGAACAACCGAGACATACTTTGGAATGATGGCAAGATAGCGAAAATAAATAATTGAGATCTGGAACCATTACGCAGCAAGTTATCTATGACATATCATATTGATTAGACAATGTAGGCCAGGATTTAATACAATTAACTTTAACTGGCACGGCTACCTTACCTACCATCAGTCATTTGAAATGCTTCAAAGTATGCCCCACGTTGATGTTGATAGCCCAAAACTGTACGACAGGCCACTTAAGACATGGCGGGGATCAGTTGATGACAACTTGATCCTAGCGGGCGGCACAAACGAAATGGCAACAGACAGGAGAAGTCAAAAGTCATTCACTTAACGTCTAACCTCAGCATGAGACACGAAAACGGAAAATGAAAATAATAATTATAATTAAAATTAAAGGCATTCTCATCGTAAAACAGTGAATCTTAGATATATCTCATGCGCAGTTTTAAGGTTGCATTGCCTTGATAGTGACTCAGTGAGAATTAGATTTGGATTCTGAAATACACTCAGAAAGATAGATCACTTGAATCTGTAATAATGATTGGCATAAAATGGGTTTCCCTGTTGATCAGAAAAAGTACTGTCCACTTGAGTTGATTACCACAGGGAGAGATAATTTTTTATGTCCAAAATAAGATCAAATCCTTTCTTTTTGTGACAGCCAGAATTTCAAGAGGTACTTGAGATTTGGACTGAGCTAATTGATCACACATAGCAAGAGTTACAAGTGGATGGAGTAAGTTCAGGTAACATCAGCCATTACTAACCAGCAGAGAGCTATCATTGTCGACTAAGGGAAAAGTTTATAAGGCATGTATGCACAGTGTGATGATATATGGAAGTAAAACCTGACCAATGAGGATTGATCATATGTATTGCATGGATAGAAATGATATGAGAATAGTACGATAGATGTGTAAAGACGGGCTCAAATCTGATGATCTCAGAGGAAGATTAAATCTGAACAGTATAGGGTGTGCAGAAGAGGAGACTTTGTTGGTAGGGTCACATTGAAATGGAGAGTTCTTGGTTAATAGATGTAGAACAGTTGAGGTAGCAGGGTCAGTTGATAGGGGCTGGGCAAGAAAAACATAGGAGGAAGTGATAAGGATGAATTTAAGAGAAAGGGATAAATAAAGAACTGTCCATTAGTTGGAAGTCAATTTTTAAAAGCTGTCGAACATATGCCAGCATGTAAAACAGACGTTAAACTGATGATGATGACGACATTGAGGTCTATATAAGTAAGTTGAATTTCAATGCTAGGTAAGAATCTTTCCAGCTATGTTGAGATAAAAGCAAGTGAACTGCAGTCTATAATATCTCTATATAAAACAATATCTGTATGTATGTATGTATGTTCTCTATAGAAAGAAAGGTTAGAAAATCTACATAAAATCTAAACGTGTATTCTTATGTAAAATTTAGCGGAGAAGACAATGGAAGTGTTCCCGAATTTGTAAGTACACCCCTAAACGGGCTATGAGGGCATAACCCCCCTTAAAACTTCAAATATAAAATATTTCTATAAACATAAAGAAAGAGGCAAATTATCTGTCCTTGACTTGTGTCCAACGGAAGAAGATGGAAGCATAGTCATCAAAGTGACTTGTACGATACGGAAAATGGAAAAATATTTGTAATTAAAGTTCTAGTGGCTAATTTTTCCTACTTTTTTCAACATTGAACAATAAAATACCACTGGTTCCGTCTGGCCGAAACACTGAACATGCACCGAAACATTTTTAAATAATCATCTAAAAATAAAAATCTCGAGCAATGTCGTGTAGATACAGCTAGTATGTTCATAAGACAGTTGCTGATCGAGTTGACGGGGAAGCTCTTTTATTCCAGCTTTTTTTTCTCCAACACCCACTGAATTCAATGTTTCTATTTTTAAATTAACAAATGTCATTTATATATTAAAAAAAAAACAATAAAAAATAAGACTGGAGATAGCAGTTCAAAGGCTTGACACAGACTCCGAAACCGACCCCCGAAGCCCTGGTTGTCACAATACCACAATTTAAACTTTGATA
This sequence comes from Sepiola atlantica, assembly GCA_963556195.1. Lineage (NCBI taxonomy): Eukaryota > Metazoa > Mollusca > Cephalopoda > Sepiida > Sepiolidae > Sepiola > Sepiola atlantica. The sequence goes on from OY744528.1 coordinate 37,384,057, forward strand.
CAACGGCTGCCCAGAAAGTTTGTGCCAAATTTTAAATGAAATGAAAAGTAAAAAGAAAAAATATATGCCATTAAATATTTAATCAAATGTTCATGAAAGGTGGTGAAAGGTGGATTTTTATATGTTCAGCCTTTCTGTTGGTTCTCGTGTTGTGTAATGTGGGTTATTCTCAATTAATGTCTTCATTTGGCCATCATTTATAAAGGGTGGTCTGTCAGAGTGTTCATCACTAAGGATCAAAATCTCCGGCTATAAACTTTGCGTACTACATCCGTACATTTCTGTCAACCAAAGACTGCACATATCTTGTTTCTTGTTTGCAGGTTTTTTTTTCTTGTGAGTTTTCTGTTGCTTTTATTTTTCTATACTTGTAGACCAATGCTCACCCCCTCTGCGATCGTCAATGCGAGAAAAGACGACACGGCCAGAACGAGAACGAAAGATGAAGATGAACAGAAAACCACGGCACAGTGTTGGGGGTGGCGATTGCCGAGGAGACCGGCATATGGTCTTACACAAGGAATTTTGGCCTTTATGGAAACAGAAAAGCATCAAGTACCTAAAATTGGTCTTACAATGTTCCATTTTCAAAGGGTTCCAAAATTAACACAAGTTAAATAATTTTTAACTTTCTCAAGAGATGAAGTATGCTTTAACCGGAAATGTAAGTATACTATATTTGTTAATAATTTGACATGTTCTAACGTGTCGAAACATGAACTACTTGAACAAAATAAATAAATAAATAAAAAAAACACTTTACAGACAACCTGATATTTTCTATACTATGGAAAGTCTTACTGGTCTCATATGTTGCATGTTATTTGACAGCTTTCAGCACACCCAATTTCACTCACAATGCTAGTGTTAACCCGTGGTATATGGTTTTCATGCATGCTCATACATACATACTTACATACACACAGATTTACACAAGTCACAGATCTTTAACCAAGAGATAATAGAGAAAGAAGAACAATAAGAAATAAGAGAAGGAGAACAGAAAGGGGAAAGAGAAATGGGCACAGTTAGGTAAAAAATCCGTTCAGGAGAGAGGGAGGGGAGATCAACAAAAGAAAGAAAATTTGAACAGTAAAATATTAAGCTATGCAAAATCAATGACTAAAAAAAAAAAAAAAGTTTCATAGCTTAATTGTTTTTTATAGCTTCGGTATCGAACATATAAATAATGTTATTGTATCGTTTTAAAAGACATTATATGTAAAAATACTAGTACTTTTGACGACTCCTACAAGACATCCTTTTTTTGTTGTGATATGACTTGTATGTAGAGATACAATATATATTTATCACCAAATCACGTCAAAAATTCAGATTTCCAATAAAAACAAAAGCGGGAAAATTAAATGAAAGTGCGAAAGAAAAGCAGACAAATCATCCAAGGTTCACTTACCAGGCGCTGTTCTGGACTCGACATGATTGGCAACATCATGCCTGAAATAAGAAAAAGAAAAACATTCATTAGTGAAAAGCAAAAGAAATAACAATAGTAGTAGTCCTTATGTATTATTATTTTTTATTTATTTATTTTTACTAATGAGTCACCACAAAGCCTAAAACCACTTAAAGATAAGAGTTAGAGGGATTAAAGATTAAGTAACCGCTACTCAAGGCCCAAAGGCCACTCGAGGACAAGGGTTAATGGTTTTCATCAGGTGGACGGTGAGACAAACACCTTGAGGATTGCAGACGATGGATTGGATCTGGGCAGAATTTGATTAAGAGGACGACTCAACAAGAATGTGTTAACATTGGTAAACGACTATGCTGTAGTGAGCTGGGAAGCAGCCTTGTGATATTGCGCTCCATAAATGGGCAGTTCTTAGAAAGAAACTATTTTCATGGAAATTCCGTTGAGCTCCAGGTACACAGAGGAAGGACAATATTTTACAGTGGTTGTAGCTCGAAGAGTTTTTGCTGTGAGTGTTTTACAGGGGGAACTAGAGATCAAAGCTAAGTCAGGCACTGACCATGAAAATAAGAGTAGAGTAGAGAGACTAGCAACGTCTCTTCTGTGAGAAAGAGGCTGTAGAGAAGAGGACATCCTCACTAGATTTTGAGGTCGATTTTATACTTAGTCAAGGAAGGAAAGACGGCTCTGAGCGGCACCTCCCCAGACGTGGCAACAGTACTCCATCTTTGGGCGTATCTGACTCTTATACAGGGATGAGATACTTTCTGGAGCGTCACACAAAAGTCTGCTTGACGTTTTCTTTCATTTTCTTTTTCCTTTCTGCTTTCTATACCAATTCATACTCTTTGTTTTTTTCTTTGTTTAAACTTCCAAGTTTGGGACGTTTTTTTTTTAAGTGAATGATAATTGTTCTCTTTAAAATTTTAACCGTTAACATCTTCGATGTTTTAACATCTGGCGTCACTTTTTAATGTCTACTCTCTCCTCCCAATAATCAAAGAGAAAATTAAAAAAAATATATAGGTCAGGATTGTTGTTTTTTGTTTTTTCTTCTTTAGGTCATCAGAAATCTCATGTTTTATAAAAGATTTTCCAACTTGCAATAGTTCAATTCTATCCTCTTGAAACAAACAAAAAAAAACCCCAGAAAAACTGATCTTGAAAAGTAAATAGCAAATCATACAACCCCTTTTGTAAAGAAATCCTCCACACTAAATAAAATGTCAGTGACAGGTGTTTTTTTTTCTTTAGGTCATCAGAAATGATAATTTATATAAGAGAAACTAAATTACTAACGTAATTCTATGATTTTATATGAACACTAGAATACGTGCCCCAGGACGAATAAAATTAATTCCTCAAACAGAACACATGTCTAGAATCCTTATTCTAATTTTGATCAAAATCCATTACATAATTTTGATTCTAGAACATGTCTCAAATAAGGGATCTTGAGAAGAAATTAAAATTCAGAGTATTTCGCTTAATTGGTGTCTAATTACTATGGATCAAGTTTAATGCAAATCTGAAATTTCAAATGGGAGGTTGTGCCAATATTATGTCCCCTAAAAACCCTTTAAAATACTCTAAAGAATCTGAAATTAGAGGAATATTTATTAATTGATGTCTAATACATATTGTTAAAATTTCAAACATCGGAGGTATCTGAATTTTCATGAAAGGCTTCCACCCCCTCTTTGTATGAAACTAAATATAGCCCACATAACCCACCACCACGCCTAGCAATCGTGTTCCAAAATTCATAATGACTCTTAATTAGATTGAATCCTGTACATACAATAGTATATGAACATATACACATACCTAACTTTATATATAAATTAAGCAATCATTATGAATTTTGGAACACGATTGCTAGACGTGATGGTGGGTTGTGTGGGCTATATTTAGTTTAATACAAAGAGGGGTGGAAGCCTTTCATGAAAATTCAGATACCTCTGATGTTTGAAATTTTAACAATATGTATTAGACATCAATTAATAAATATTCCTCTAATAGTGATTAATGAGAACACTGGCGAAGTATAATTTTTTTGTCATCTTAAAGTAAATCATTTTGTAAGTATTATTTGATGGATATGTGGGATCAGCTTAGAAAAAAATTCACAATTCCAAACGAAACACGGGTGAAATTAAGAAGGGGGCAGTTACCAAAGTGCGATTGTTTTTTTTTTGTTTTTTTTACTGTTGGAAAATATTTTATTGAAAAATAAAATAAAAAGTAAATAAATAAAAACTGAAATTGTAAGGAAATTGCCTCTGCATACGGGGGGGGGGGGGAAAAAAAAACAGCATTTAAAGATTTATTTTATTTTCTCTTTTGAAGTGTAATTAAATCTGGGAGAAAGCCCAACTGCAGAATCAAATGGCATTTAATTAGATATAACATTGCACTTGAGACAAGGTCAGGGGATTTGCACACTGCATGTTGAAAAAAAAAAAAGAAAAAAGATTCATCAAATTGATCCGATTTTCAATGAAATATGCTACAAAAGACAAAGGATGCTCTCTTTTTTGACATTCTCTCCAGCAGGCTGCTGCAGGTCTAACTAACCATCAGATAAACTGCATTACTTAAAACGAATTTCAAGGTCATCACCTCAACTATTTTCACTACGGAAGACCATACGTGTTAACATCTATTTTGGAAATGGAAGGGAAGTTGATTTTTCTCATTGGTAAAAAGATCTTTTTATAAAAAAAATGTTGAGGTCTAATATTAAAGCAAATGTTATTAATACCGGCTGCTACCGTTATACATGATAGAACGAATACTTGAAAAGTCAATGTATTCATTATTTGTCAATATGATTTGTGTATCAAAGAAAGACATTTTATATTTTCATACAAGATTGACGAGTTGGAAAGTGTAAAATTCGCCCCCGACATCTAGGATTCCAAAAAAAGACGGGGCCCCCGACGCCCAGGATTCCAAAAACAGACGGGGCCCCCGACGCCCAGGATTCCGAAAACAGACGGCTCCCCGATGCCCAGGATTCCGAAAATAGACGGCTCCCCGACACCCAGGATTCCGAAAACAGACGGCTCCCAGAATTCTCAAAACTTCCGACCCAGACTCCCAGAATTCTCAAAACTACCGACCCAGACTCCCAGAATTCTCAAAACTTCCGACCCAGACTCCCAGAATTCTCAAAACTTCCGACCCAGACTTTCAGAATTATAAAACCTCTGACCGCGATTACTAGAATTCTAAACGATACGACTGACTCGTTATTTTTAAAAGTCTTCCAATATTCAGACTTGATTCTTCGGAGATTAAAAAATTCAACTCCGAACAATCTTACAAGTCCGACGCGGACCAAAACCTCCAACTCTGTGCCCCTGCTTTCATAATCCTAAAATCAACATTTAATTAAAACTATTTCCATTAAATTACCAATGCACATTTACAGATCTGACAAATCGATAATTTCATTTGTCCCTTTAAAATTGAAACTAAAGTTAATATAAAATAGATGTACATGGGAAATTTTTCTGATGCATTCTTGGCTTCACCGCATCGGATGGAAAAAATTACTGATCTCACTGTTTGAAAGGCTTCCATGAGATATTACATCGGAATACAACATCTCAACTGATACGACCATGTCATTCACCGTCAGTCATCTGAAATGTTCTAAATTGTGTCTCACATTGATGTCGACGACTCAAAGCCATATGGTAAGAAAACTTATGTTATTTCGGAGTTTTCCTTCTCCCAGACTAGTTGCACAACCAAAGCTTGAGAGTCCATTTTACCCTACTATTTACTCCATAGCTGGAGGGAGGATATATGGATTCATACCTTTTCCGAGGGTATTTATGAAATTCATTTCAGGCGGTTGGGTAAGTTTGAGGTGGTTGTCTGACTTGCTATTTGCTTTCTCACTTTTCCTCACCACTTGAAATGGTTTCATCAGGAGGAAGGGGCCAGAAGATGTCACATGTTTTACTCACTAACTTTTGTGCGATGGGATAGAAGTATATATATTTATCTATATACAAATAAATACATAGTGGAGTATTTGGGGTCATCAAGGACTAAATTATTGTTCTTTTATTAAAGAAATCAAGGGAAATGACTATAGTTTTATAATTATTTTCCCTAAAGGAATCGAGTACATGGGGAACCGTAGTTATTCATTCCCGGGTAATGCTGGGGAGCTCTATTAGTTAAACATAATAAAACAAACGACATGGCATGTTATTTTTTTGAATCTGGGAACGTTTAATTAAAATACCAGTAAAAACAAAAAGATAAGACAATAATTTGCACCGTCTTGATTTGTATACTAGTGTACAATCGCCATCAAAAATCTAGAAAAAGAAAATGAAAAATTATGCTTTGTCAGTGTTTGCACTAATATTCCTATCAAATCATAAAATTACGCCAGTAATTTAATTTTTCAAGGTAAGTCTGAATTGCTATCTGCTTTCTCTCTTCTCCTCGCCACTCAAAATTGATTTGTCTGCTTAAAAAAAAAAAAGAAGCATGTTTTACTTTCTAACTTTTTAGCATGACGGGATGGAAGTATATTTATTTATATAGAAATAATGGAGGATACAAATAAATACACATTAGGCTTCATTATAGAGTGGACGAATTCCGAATTCGTTACACGTGATAGAGAGAAGGGGTCTGACTTGCTATTTGCTTTCTTGCTTCCCCTCAACACTTAAATGGTTTCGTTCAGCACATTCTTTTTTCTTCTTTTAAAGAGACCTGCAAAGTCAACTAAAATAACACTTCTTCAACTCGCACAAGAGATGAAAAAGAAAATGATGAAGCAGCAAAAACGAAAATTATCAGAAGTATACAAGCTGAAGAAGTTCTTAAAAAATTAAAAGTCAAACGTGCGTAGTGTGAACTAAAGTTGCATCTTTTCCCAAAATGTAATTTAATAAACAGTTTTGAAGATACTTCATTTAAAATCTTTTTCAAATTATTTTATAGTTTGTTATATATGCACCGATTTCATAAAAATATAATTTTGTCATTAAAAAAAAAAAAAAAGACAAAAAAAAAGAAAAAAGTTTTTCTAATTGAAATTATATAAAATTTGAAGCTCAGATATCACCAGAACCGACCACAGCGTTCTATTTGTTGTAAAAAAATTTTTTTGTGTCCCATAAAGCCTCCCAGTAAATTTTCACATAATTATGACATTGGCTCCGGAGACCAGGATTCAATCCTTGATCGAGTCATACCAAAGACTTAAAAAATGGTATTGATGCCTAGTTGCTAAATACTCAGCATTATAAGATAAGGATCAAGGGTAAGTGGAGTAATCCTGGGAAAGAAGTGGAGCCCTCTTTTACACCGTTGTGTAGGAGCCAATTAAAAGGCACTTTTGCATGACAATACATTTATATACAAATAAATACACATTGGTCTTTATTATAGTGTGGAGGATTATTCCACCTACTATTCTCATCTTGTTTGTTATTTTCACATTTCGATGATCAGATGATTCTGGTGTTGGCATTAGTTTCGCCGATGTTCTTCAGGTGCATCTTTTCGAACTTGGGAATCTTTATGTTGAAGTTGGCAACCTACGTATGTCTACATAAACCCGTGGGGCAACGGATAAAAGTGTTGAGTAACAATCAGTTCTAAATGACAGTCTTCTGGAGGTTTAAGGTGTAATTCTTACTACAGGCAATAATAAATAAAAAATAACATAATTAACAATTCTACTCAGTCATGGCTGAAGGAATAAGAACAATTTATCTCTGTGGATTAAACAAAGGATTCGGTTCGAAATTCTGTATAGATTCCTGGAGTTCAATAAAAATGCATCTAAATAAAGTCAGAGGTTGATCAAGAAAAACATTATGAAAAAAAACCCAACCAAGATGAGAATAGTAGTTTGAGTAATACAAATAAGCAATCTTCATCTAAAAAAATTCCGAAACTTAATTATTATTTCTTTATTATGTCTCTTTGGATGGATTTCATTTTATCTTTTTTGTATTGACATTTACACTAGTAATACAACTAGAAATAACATGTCCCCCCCCCCCTCCAAATATGAGGATGAGGTGGTAATGCCTGGAAGGATGGTCTCATGACAACAGAACATACTACACTATCCCTCCCCGATTTGAGCACTGAAAGATAGTATATTAGTATAGTAAACTGAATTGACCATAAAATAGTACAATTAGTTTTTTGCTTCAGACAAACAGATACCAAATCTCCATTAGTAATAGAGATTAACTTTGAACAGTCATAATTGAACTACCAAAATACATTTGGTACTAGTGTTTGTTTTGCGAAGATCTATGTGCCTACATTAACCTCCTTTTTTTTTTTTTTTTTGATATAATGAAAATACAAGTTTTGTTTGGGATACCTAATCACATAACATGTTCGCTTAGGCAAACCGAAATTAGGATTGTTCAAATAAGGGTGAAAATTTAAATAAATAAATGGAAAAATTCTTTTTATTTATCAGTCCTGTATTACCATCAAAACGGGTTACCGTTATTTAAATCAATAATACAATACTTTGAAATACAGTATATATATATATATATATTTTTAACATAGTTGACCCCAAACACGGCAGACCGCAACTGTAGACGTAAGGGGCTACTGAGAAAAAGGGGTGAGATGTCTGTTTAGATTAGTTTTAAATTTCTGCATGTCAGTACCATCAGGAAAACAGGGAGCAGGGAGGGAGTTCCAAAGTCCACCGGCATGAGGAAAGAAGCTTTTGGAGTAGAAAGCTCTTCGGCATCTGGGGACCTCCACAGTGAATGGATGGAATTTGGCTGATTGTCGGGTTGGTCTAGTGAATTTGCGTCGTGGGGGCACCAGAGCAGCAAGCTCATCAGAGCACAATCCATTGAAGTACTTGTAAAACAGGCACAAGGAAGCAACATTGCGGCAGTGGGATAGGGGCTGGAGCTTGGTGGATAGTGAGAGATCTATTAAGTTGGCGACTCTTTTTTGGACCTTGTCTAAGAGGGAGAGACTAGTAGATGATGCACCATAGTACTGATGAAATAACTTTTTAAACAGTTCATAATAAATTAATGTTTAATGTTATTTATTTGTAATACATTGTCCTATTTTTTCCATATATACACAATAGTTTTGTTGATATTAACAGTAATTATGTAAAGTGATTTAAAAATTAAAAAAGGATAAATTACGGAAATTTTCTTCAAATATTTGCTGATTAATTTTCTAGGGAGGCAATTTAAATTAAACTAGAAAGCAAGATATATGCTTGCTCTACCTCTGAAGTTCCCGAAAAAAATGTAAGTTAAAAAAAAAAAACTCCCCACACAAACAGACCATTTCTCAGGTGAATTGATTTCTTCTTTCTTTTATTTCTTTACAATCTTATTTAAAAGACTAACAAAAAACTACCCCCCCCCCCCCCCCCCCAACAGTTAAAGCAAAGGCAGTTGTGGGGGTTGTATAGTTAAAAAAAAAAGAAAGTTTTTTTCTCAGAGAATTACATGTCAGGAATAATGGCGAATAGGGTTCTAGCTTCAAATATTGTAAACAATTTTAACAAACTTAATATTTTTATAATGCCGTACAAATAAGGTATTTAATTAGTGCGTTGATTTTAAAGTTATTTGTTTAATTTTCATGGAAAAGGTAAACACAACTATCAAATTAATTGCTTAAAAGAGGAAAACATTTTTTTAAGCAATAGTGGAGGTGCACATAGTTAATTAATAATAATAATAATATTGACAGAACTATTGCGTATATATAAGTAAATAGGCCAATAAGAATTACAATTATCTCCCTTGAAAATTTATGAAATCTAGTTCTTGAAAGATACTTTTTTTTTTCACTAAATCGCTTAAATCAACATTAATAATAATAAGATTGACAAAATTATTACGTATATACATGAGAAAATAGAATAAAATTACAAATGAATATCACAGAATAATTTATTAGAAACTGTTTTAGAAATAAGTATGTAAATTAAGCATACATCTTGTTTTGGTGTTAGCGAATTACTATAATACATTATTTAAAAATATTATTTCGTACAATTGAGTTAAATAAGGCTGACCCATTTTTATGCTAATATACTTCGAATAAGTAGACAAAACTTTTGCATCTATTCATTTAGATAAATAAAGTAGAGAATATTGGGTGCTTCTGCTGTTCAGCGGCCATACGAAAAAAATATTTTTTTATAAAAACAATATTATATACTTATTCAGCATTATATTCTTACTCACTGTACAAAAAAGTAGAAAAAATTATCCACTAGAACTTTAATTACAAGTATTTTTCCATTCTGCATATCATAACAGCAATTCGTTCACTAAGCCTCCATCTTCTTTCTTAAGATTTCAAGGGCAGATAATTCGAAATCTTAAAAAAGAAGATGGAGGCTTAGTGAATGAATCGCTGTTATGATACGCAGAATGGAAAAATACTTGTAATTAAAGTTCTAGTGGATAATTTTTTTCTACTTTTTTGTACAGTGAGTAAGAATATAACACTGAATAAGTATATAATATTGTTTTTATAAAAAAATAATTTTTTAATACGGCCGCTTAACAGCACAAGCACTGAATCTTGCGAAGGAGGATGAACATTAACATGAAAGTTCTAGAAACTGAAAATATGTGGAAGATGAGTGGCCAAATTCTTGAGAAATTGGAACTTACCAGTTGCCAAAACCATACTGCTCAACAGCATCTAACAACATTGTCTCCTCAGCTAAAGACCAAGGCTTGGGGATATCAAACGGACCAAGCATATCGCTCTGGAAAACAAAATGAAAACAATGTGTTATTCAAACATATTCTTATATCATCACATAACAGGTTGGGAGGGGGGGGGCAGGGGGTATACTGCATGAACATAATATGATACAAAAAAATCATCATCATTATATTTGGTTTAACATCCATTTTACAAGCTGGCATGTGTTAGACGGCTTAAAAGACAATGACTTCTAAAGTAACCCATCTCTAGCCAGGTCTTTATTAATCCATCAGCTCTATTTTTATCATTTGCTCATGTTTTTCTAAATTTTCTCCTGTGAACTGAATCTGCTACCTCAACTGTTCTACATCTAACCCAAGAACTCTTATTCATTTTTTCAGCGTGGCCATATCATCAAAGTCTTCTCTTCTGCACACATCTTCCTATACTGTCCAGATTTAATCGTTCTCCGAGTTCATCAGAACTAAGTCTGTCTTTAAGATTCACATTACATATCCATCGTATCATTCTCATATCATTTCTCTCGATGCAACACATGTTCCCACCCTTCACTGGCCAGGTTTCACTTCCATACATCACACTGTGCACACATGCCTGATAGACTCTTACCATGGTCGACAGTGGTAACGCTCTGCTGGTTAGTAATGGCAGTAGTTCTCTGAACTTACTCCATAAAAACTTTAATACCGAATATGTGGAAAGTAACTCCCTATTACAGGGATATGAGAGGCCAATGGGCCAAAAATAAAAAAAATCTGATATTGAAATAATTTCCCAACCTTGGGTATCATGGCTCCCCACCAATTTCCGAACCTAGGAGGCCAGGGTTTTCACTCATAATCTCCTAAAAAAAAATAGGATACCATAATTTAACACTTCAAACAATTGGTCATGTTATGCTATGTATGCTTGTTGATTTATTCGACAATAAATAAACATAAAATCATCAGTGATGTGCAACAGGGCTGAAAGGTGGAGATCTCTATAACACCACCATTCGCCCGGTGCATGGAGTATTGTTACCACATCTGAGCTGATGCACCCAACACTAACCTCTCTTTCTCTTGGCCAGGGTACAAAAAATAATTTCTAACCTATTAGATTCAGACCCTGTCGCAGAGTTGCCTCCCTGCATCCGTTTTACAACTACTTTCACGGAATGTGCTCCAATAAATTCGCTACACTTGTACCACCCCAACATAAATACTCTCAACCTATCTGACAAGCAGCAAAATTTCACCCCTTCACTGTAGAGGTCCTTTGATGCTGGATGATTTTCTACTCTAATAGCTTGCTTCCTCAGACTGCTTGCCTTTTTTGTAATTCCCTCCTTGCTTCCCCGACCGTACAAACATCTTGAGAATGGACTTGTCAGCGACGCAACCGGAAATAACCACTTTCCTTTCTGAATGAGGAGGTAATGCCTGGGAAGTTGAACCGAGCTAAACCACACCCTATTCCAATAAAACGTCTGGTTCATTAAGTCATCTCCTACGTTACCAGAATGAAGTCATGGCGAACCTCAGCTTGTATGACAACTGTCTGGAACAAGTTAAAATAAAACCTATAAAGTTATCTTGCCGGATTTTCAAAGTCAGACCCAAATCGCAATCAATACTTTTCGTTTATTCTTCCGTGCGTCTCTCGCCTATACATAAACTTTGATATTATTGTTTATTTATTTTTAATTGGATATTTGTTGAGATAAAAAAATTTTTTAAATTGTAATCATGACTATGTTTTGAATAATTTTTTCTCTAAGACCCACCATTACGTCTCCACTGAACAACGCCGAGTAAATACAGCTAGTTTATAAAATATGACTGAAGAAATTAAGTGAAGTATTTGTTGAGTATTTTTTACTATTAAAGGAGGGGGGGGGGTGTAGAACTCTGTTGGAGCACGTTTGAGCGAAATGTTAATTGAAGATCCATTTCAAAGTTGTTCTTTCCACCGCCTTCGTTGTAATGGTGAATGGAAAATCGAGATAAGAAAAGCCAGATGTGTATCAAAGATGGTGCCCCTTCCAGCCCTCCGGGAGATACAAAAGTACCAACCGGAAGTTAGAGAAAGGGTAGTAGAAAAGGAGGTAATTTTGCAGAGGACTTAAAGCAATAAAGTTTAAAAGGTAGAGGGGGAGAGAGAGAGACTAAGAGGTATTATATATAGAGTATTTATTTACTCCTCTCCAGGAGTTAGGCACAAGGCCAGTTTTTATCTTACACCCACAAGTAAGATGTGACCCAAGGTCGGGTCGGGAAAGTGGGGTTTAAAAATTGCCTGGGCAGCCCCGTCGGCATTCCCCGGTAGGGGCGCCTCAGGCAGTAAGCAATAAACTTACTCCTCCCCAAAGAGAAGAGGCGAAGCCTGGGAGGGTGGACCTCCTAGAACTGCACAGGACAGACCCATAGACTGGCGTAAATCAAGCCCCGAAGGCCAAGACAATACCAGTCTATGGGGTGCAGTATCCATCGGAACAGATACTACACTTTGATCTTAGCCAAAAGGTATTATATATAGAGTAGGGATGATCAAATTTCGTCTGCTCGGTAGCTGTTGATAGCTATCGTTTCAAAAAACGTCATTACGAAGCCACACCCCTTTTTTTTTCAGAACTATGAAAGTTCATAATTATCAAAATTGTTGCCGTTCTTGATTGACCTACTTAACAATAACTATTTTTGTACACTTCTGCGCATTGAACTGATCTGATATTTTATGTAAAAATGAACCGAAATTTAAACATGAAAAACGAAATTTTCCGAAATCTGAATCTTTTTAACTTCAGCCATTTTATTTATCGAGTTGCCTTTTTTTTTTTTTTTTTTTTAACTACTGAAGCTCACAGTTGAACTCATGTTTCGATACTAAAACATTTTGAGTTGTCAATTTCGCAAACATTTGTTAGAATAATAAAACAAATATATTTTTAATATTGTTTATACAATCATATCTGTAATAGATTAAGCGAACATTTAACGCTAAAAACATTTTCTCGACGAGCAATATTTTATTTAAGTTACCATTTTTAAATTTCCAAAAGTAAGGGGTTTATTCGACTAGAAGTTGATTTTTTGGTTTTCAGAAAACAAAATAACATATTAAACTACAAGGAATTATCTTTTAAAATAATTAATTTAAACATGTACCAAGCACTTTATTTTTTTTTTTGCCAGTATTGATTAGTTGGGGGGGGGGGGGGGGTCGTGACCCCCCCCCAAAAAAAAACAATTGCTTTCAAAATTTCGAGTTAGCAATTGTTTTAAAGAAAGATCATCTCTTAACGCTTATAATATCGAAAAGATTGTCGAAATACAATCATTAGTCTATTTTTGGTGAATTTTTGAAAAATTACATTTTTCACCTTATTAAACAGAATTAGAGCAGGTGCGTGTTTTTATCATACCTAAATAGAGAGAGACGGAGGAGTATACGTATAGAGAGACGGAGGAGGGGTTAAAAAAGGGGGGGGGGATTCGTTACTAAGACAGACCCTCATTCTGTTCGGTCCCCAAGAAGCTATCCTCCCATGCATTATCTCCTCCTTCTCCAGTGGGGAGAGGGGCGGTTTCTTGGCTGTCGTCTGAGACATCTTCGACCGCATTTATAACCATCCAGAGTACCCCCTTTGGAAAAGGGCGCAGGTGCTGTGTCTGACTTTGCTGCAGTGGGGGGGGGGGGAGGGGAAGAGGGAGGGGGCCCCCAGGTAAATAAACTTATTACTTACGACGAACGTTAAAAGCAAGAGAAGATGCGAACGAACAGACTTCTTTTTCTGTTATCAATAAATCAATGGAGAAATAAAATCAATAAATAAC
>OY744528.1:37403045-37423045 GCA_963556195.1 Sepiola atlantica
AGATATTAAAGTTATTTATTTACATAGATTATAAAAACAGTCCGAAAATTTGAGTTGAGTTCATTTGTAATAGTAGTCTATCCCAGCAGATTAAATAAACTGTTCAGTTCAAATTTCCCGGTGTTATCGGAGGCATCTTAAGTCACTTCAATAAATTTGTCGAAAAATAAACTAAGCATGGGTCAGTTGACATGACCGGAGAATGCAACGGCCTAAAAAGAGTTGTAAAAATACCATCAAAACAGACAGTGCGAATGATAAACACACGTAAAAAGAAATTGGTTTCGATAAGGAAGCAAATGAATGAATAAAATAAATAAGAATGGCGATTGCGTCGTTTACTTGGATGGAACTTGTTGAAATGAGGCGTTTAGTCTGTAAAAGTTTGTTGACATCCTTGCACATGCGCAGAAGAAAATCAACCAATCAGAAACGAGCTTTCAGGACACCGCCAAATTTAAAATCGGCTGTGAACAAAACTATTGTTTTGTATGTGGAGCCAAGCCAAGAGCCAAGAATAACATTACCAAAACAAAAGTATTTACACATTGGTTTAGTCATGGAATAGGATCAAATTAATGATAGAGTTCAAAAGTGTTATATATATATGTATATATAAACAAAAAAACTCAAAAGAAATAAGCAAAAAAAAGCTTTTCCTTTTAAGCAATTTTTGGAAATTTTCCGAAAATACAACCATGACTTTTTGGCTAGGAGCAAAGTATAGTATCTGTTCTGATACTACGCTGCATCTTTTCTGTCCTCGGCGAGTGAAGGAAAAGTTCTTCTAAACTGAGGCAATTTAAATTTGTCCCAATCCAGAGTGTCCCTTTTGGGGGAGCTTGATTTTCCACACATTAAAAACTGACCCCGTACCTAACTTTGTTCTCGTGGGGGAGGCAAGTAAATAGGGACAATGCATGATAAAAACTATGTGGCCGTGAGTATTTCAAGAATGATTTTAAAGCCATTTCTTGAAAATAACTTTTGATTAGAGTTAAAGTTTATAAATAAATGTACAGTTTTATGATATAATCGATGACCCGTTAAACACGTATTTGTTTTATATATTACTAGCAGGAAGACCCGACTTTGCTTGGGATTGAATAAGGATCACTACTATGTACTTTTTCACTATAACTCATAACACCATATTACTTTCTTTTTACTGCTCCCTCCTCCAGTTTCACCCCCTAATATAGTCGGAAAAAGCTGAAATGTTGGAAAACTCTCTGAATTAGTGTCCTATACATATGGTTTAAATTTCACTCAAATCAGATACACATATTTGAAGTTTTAAGGGGATTCTATCTCCATGAGTCACTTAGGTGGGGCACATAGATATTCAGTACATAGAGAGTAACGTAGAGATCAGAGACCACTTCCATTGTCTTCTACAGAAAATGTAATACATGATTTAAATTTCATCAAAATAGGATATATTTGAAGTTTTAAAGAGGTTATGACCTCATAGCCTCCTTAGGGGTGTACTTAGAGATCCGGGAATACTTTCAGTCTTTCGCGATAAAGTTTTACATAAGAATACACTTTTAAATTTTATGCAGATTCTTTAAGCTTTCTTTCTATTGGGAGCACACAAACATAACACACACATACAGACATTGAGTTATATATATATATGAAAATATAACTATATATAACTCAATGTTTGTATGTGTGTTATGTTTGTGTGCTCCCAATAGAAAGAAAGGTTAAAGAATCTACATAAAAAAATATTTACAAAAACATTTTAGAATTTCCAAATATTTATCAAAACATTTTGCAATTTTCAATGTATAAAAATATTTTGGAATTTCTAAATATTTATGAAAATATTTTAGAATTTCAAAAAGGCTTTCATAAATATTTAATATTTATTACACCTGTTTTTACAAAGATAGGAAACTATTGTTAATTTAAAACATTTTTATTTACAATATTTTTTGTACTTTTATTTTGGTTTCCAAATATTTTCACACTGTCTGCTTCGTGCACATAATTGACCATGTTGAAACACAGCTCTACATTGTGATGTCATAATAGGCTCTCTCTCCTCTTTTCTTGTTTACATTATTCCATTTCTTTTACCACATCAAATGAAATGTGTACGGTGACAAGCACGCAACCAACCAACCAAGATACCACCATACTAGTAGACGACTCAAAGAGAGCACAGGTCATCTAGATAAAACTTGCTAAAGGACTAGTTCGATGGATGACATCATTCTCCTTTTTGTGACATCATCAAATGTGCACGGTTATGCCCATCTGTTTTAATGGATGATGCCATCCACTCTGCAAAGGAACAATCAAACAAGATCTACAGAGTTTTAGTAGATAGATCTGCAGTAAATTATATAAACGATTTAAACAGTAAAAAAGTCAATTTAAACTTTAATTTGAAGATTATTTGAAAAAAAAAAGTTTAATTTATTTTGTTTCAATTGATCAGCAACAATTATTGTGATTTTTATTATCAAAGTTGCAGAGTCGGAGGTTTTAGAAGGAGTTGAAGAGTCGGAGGTTTTAGAAGGAGTTGAAGTCGGAGGTTTTAGAAGGAGTTGAAGTCGGAGGTTTTAGAAGGAGTTGAAGTCGGAGGTTTTAGAAGGAGTTGAAGTCGGAGGTTTTCGAAGGAGTTGAAGTCGGAGGTTTTCGAAGGAGTTGAAGTCGGAGGTTTTCGAAGGAGTTGAAGTCGGAGGTTTTCGAAGGAGTTGAAGTCGGAGGTTTTACATCTCTGAAGAATCAACAGAGTCTGAATATGTGAAGACTTTAAAATCTGAGGGGCTTTTGCCTGACATCAAACCAAACTGCATTTAGTTGATGCTGACCATCCTGCGAATGTGAGTGTCCAAGATACGTTTGAGCAGTTTCATTAACTGGTCAGTAACATAAAGGCCACAATAGTTGCTGTAGTCATACACCCCCCCCCCCTCGCCCTTGTAAAGGTTTAGGATGTAGCTCAGCTCTCAGTCCTTTGGGATCTCGCCATTACGAAAAGCTATCTCAGTCAACTGACTCATCAACTCAATTCCATCTTTGCCAGCAACTTTGAGCATCTCGATAACGATGCCAAACAGGCAAGCAGTCTTGGCATTTTTCATCCTGTGGATGAACCTTTGAACCAACTCTGTAGACACACAAGGGGGAGGGTCACAGACTGGTGGTACCTTAGGGAGGGAGTCACTTGGTCACTCAAAGTGACTTACTTCCTGAAGTACTACCAGTTGCTACCCCAGACACAAAAGGGCATGGTAAACCAGGGAAAATCTGTCTGGAGTGCGTAGAAGGGATTTGACTAGATGCAGCATGACTGATATCAACCATTTGGATCGGACCGCATGGAGAGAAGGCATGAGATGTTGCCGACCCCGGAGTCCGAGATATTCGCAGCACCATAAATACCTTATGATGATGATTATTTGTTTTTAATTTAAAATAATTGTTACATATTAAGTAATAGTTTGCCAGTATTCATCTCGTGATTTAGATTCACAGGCCAGCATCAACACGTACACGGGGAGTGGGAGGTCAGCGAGTGACTTAAATGTGATCTCGACCCTGCCGTGTACTGAAACGTCACATGGCTAGAAGAGAAAGGGGGTAAGAGAGATAGGCAGTTGGTTATAAGTGTGAAGCAAACACCATGTGGAGAATAGCTTAACATTGACGAAAAATTGGGGGGGAGGGGAAGTCCTAAAGATCCGTGTGTAGACCTCGAAAATTCAAAGAGCATAACACCACCGATACCATCCGGATTCGACACACCATGTTGGTAAAGAAAAAAGAAAATCGAAAATGATTGAAATCTTTCAATATTGTCATTCATTCTGTTCACCTTGTCTCATATCCAATTGTTTTTTAACAAACTGCATTGTCATAACCTTCAAACACAACGCACAATGCTTCTAGCAAACTACAACATCCTTATAATATATATATATATATATATATGAAGCAATCCAACAAAAGATATAAGCGTCAACTAATATCTTATAATTAGTGAAACATCCGGATAAAAAACTGAAGCTCAATATACTGGATAGAGCATTAATATTATAATATAAAATGAAGTAATAAAATAAGGTGTCAATCAAATTTTATTAGAATTCAAAGTTCATGCAAAGCATCCTTAAGTCCTTAGCTCATGAGTTTTCAAAGATAATTCTTCTCTTCAGAGGACCATTTCCGCAGTTATACTACTACAGGTAATAAAATTACGCTTTGAAAATATATAAAATTATATACACAAATACATAAAAATACATAACATCAAACATATCAATCCAAAAACATACTTTTGTTGAATCCATACAGTCCATCCACATCATACAAGTTGAGAAGCATAATCAGGAAGGACATTACTCCAAGATACAAACAGCAGTCCAAATACGTGAAATTGAAGGGGCCGGCAAAGTTATCCAGTCGCGAAATGTGTCCATATTCAATGTTAATGATAAATAAATCAATCAAAATAATACAAAAAGTCCAATCAAAGTTTTGCTCAATTTGGATTTAACGGGTTTTCTAATTAAACAACGTACTTTGATTTGACTTGGGTTGCACATGTCGGGATTTCGGAACTTTGATTGGACTTTTTGTATTATTTTGATTGATTTATTTATCATTAACATTGAATATGGACACATTTCGCGACTGGATAACTTTGCCGGCCCCTTCAATTTCACGTATTTGGACTGCTGTTTTTATCTTGGAGTAATGTCCTTCCTGATTATGCTTCTCAACTTGTATGGACTGTATGGATTCAACAAAAGTATGTTTTTGGATTGATATGTTTGATGTTATTTATTTTTATGTATTTGTGTATATAATTTTATATATTTTCAAAGCGTAATTTTATTACCTGTAGTAGTATAACTGCGGTAATGGTCCTCTGAAGAGAAGAATTATCTTTGAAAACTCATGAGCTAAGGACTTAAGGATGCTTTGCATGAACTTTGAATTCTAATAAAATTTGATTGACACCTTATTTTATTACTTCATTTTATATTATAATATATATATATATACATAAATAACAATAAATAAACTTTTGTTTGTCCCAAACAAGGCCTATTGCCATTGAATTTAATTTTGAGTAGATTTCTTAGGCTTTCATGTTTACTTCAAATAAATACAAAAAAGTGTTTGACTGGGTAAACAAACTCATGACGGTGCTCTTCCTATATGTGATCTGACGAGCTGTTTCTATTTCAATATGTGATCTGACGAGCTGTTTCTATTTCAATATGTGATCTGACGAGCTGTTTCTATTTCAATATGTGATCTGACGAGCTGTTTCTATTTCAATATGTGATCTGACGAGCTGTTTCTATTTCAATATGTGATCTGACGAGCTGTTTCTATTTCAATATGTGATCTGACGAGCTGTTTCTATTTCAATATGTGATCTGACGAGCTGTTTCTATTTCAATATGTGATCTGACGAGCTGTTTCTATTTCAATATGTGATCTGACGAGCTGTTTCTATTTCAATATGTGATCTGACGAGCTGTTTCTATTTCAATATGTGATCTGACGAGCTGTTTCTATTTCAATATGTGATCTGACGAGCTGTTTCTATTTCAATATGTGATCTGACGAGCTGTTTCTATTTCAATATGTGATCTGACGAGCTGTTTCTATTTCAATATGTGATCTGACGAGCTGTTTCTATTTCAATATGTGATCTGACGAGCTGTTTCTATTTCAATATGTGATCTGACGAGCTGTTTCTATTTCAATATGTGATCTGACGAGCTGTTTCTATTTCAATATGTGATCTGACGAGCTGTTTCTATTTCAATATGTGATCTGACGAGCTGTTTCTATTTCAATATGTGATCTGACGAGTTGTTTCTATTTCAATATGTGATCTGACGAGTTGTTTCTATTTCAATATGTGATCTACTGAGTTGTTTCCATTTCAATATGTGATCTGACGAGTTGTTTCTATTTCAATATGTGATCTACTGAGTTGTTTCTATTTCAATATGTGATCTACTGAGTTGTTTCCATTTCAATATG
The DNA here is from genome assembly GCA_963556195.1 of Sepiola atlantica. Lineage (NCBI taxonomy): Eukaryota > Metazoa > Mollusca > Cephalopoda > Sepiida > Sepiolidae > Sepiola > Sepiola atlantica. The sequence goes on from OY744528.1 coordinate 37,409,070, forward strand.
TGATCTACTGAGTTGTTTCTATTTCAATATGTGATCTACTGAGTTGTTTCTATTTCAATATGTTATTTTGCCGGGACCGGCAATATAGCCTATCTGAAATATAAACTTGAATATGTATAACAATTATATTGTAAATATATAATAATAGTATAAAACAAATATGAAATATAGATAAACATTATTTTCTTTGGTTAATATGTATTGTAGAGCCAGACGTACGATCATAGCATAGGTGGTCCATGAGCTCATGTAAGGAAATATTTCTTAGCTGGTTTTCATGCTTTGTATGTCATTTATGACATTTTGGTGCTGTTAAGATTTTCCACGTGGTTCGTAGGCAGGTTATAGGCCTGTAGTTACTTAGGATTGCTCCTTTTTCTCTTTTTAGGTTTTGTGTTAGCCTTTCATGTAGAGGTCATAGAAGCTTTAAGAGGATCCACAAAAAAAAAAAATTGTACTTTAGGTGCATATGGTAAGTAGTAAGGGGTTCGTATGGAAATTTGTTCAATATAAATAATAATATGTGTAACAATTATAGTGTAAATATTTAATAATCGTAAAAAAACGAATATGAAATATAGACACACGTCTCTTTCTTTGGTTAGCATATATTGTAGAGCCAGTCTACCAGACGTACGATCACAACATATTGGGAACTCAATACTCGTTATTTCTAAGCTCATGTCGGAAAATATTTCTTAGCGTTTTTCATGTTTTATATGGCATTTATCAGATTGCAATCCGCTGTAAATATATTTTTATATTCATGAGCACATTGTATATGTGTTAATAAGAATCTTTTTGTAATATTTGATTAAAAAAATTATATATGCATATTTAGGGTCCACAAGCAAAATAAAGTTGGGAACCCTTCATGTAAACTGTTCAATTTAAGTAAATATACATTAAATGTTTTCAGATTAATTTTACGAAATGATGATGGCACCACGAATCTAGTATATTCGTATAAGCAATATCAAAGTAAATTTCTATCTATCTGGAATTACTGATAGGTGGAAAGATAATAACCAGTTTGCATGCAAGAAGTGTAAGTCAATAGAGATGGATGAGAACTCAAATGTGGAATTGTTGAATAATGGCCCTGTGAGGACGGACGCATCTTGAGGTGGGCATATGTGTTGGAAATTGTTTGGTTTGGCTTGCGTGATTTAGTGCGGGTGGACCTGTACAGTCGAGTGCAGAATGGGGCTGTTCTCACGGTTGGAGCTCACAGGGTCACCACGTTGACGAGACCTCAGATCAAGGGTCAATGTGCACCTGCGATAGGGGCTCTGTGACGTCACGGGCTTTTGTGTGGGAAACAGAGTTTTGCCAGTCTGGGTTTTGGAAGCGAGCCGAACAGGCGACTTCTCTATGTAGTCTTCAAATGAAATAGGGGATTTAAATTCCCTTAAGAGAATACAGGCAGAGATTTCTTCCTTTCCCCCTCCTCGAATGGCTAAGGACTTAATTTAGGAATTAACTACGATAGAGTAGTAATTTGGTCTCTCTCTCTCTTAACATTGGTGAGGTATCTCTAAGCGACAGAAATCTGACGCCTGAAATAAAACAGAATTAAGAGTTTAAAAGATTGTTTGTCTCGTGAGTCGGTCATGAAGGTTTTATTGCAGACACAGCGGGCGGCGATGTTCATGGCAGTACAGAAACAAAGAAATAATTCAACCACTGGACAACATCGAGACGGCGTCCCCACGCGACAAAGGAAGAGAAAAGGTATGAGAAATTAAAAGGTATACAAAACGAGAACTGCCACAGCCCATTCCGGGAGGTATATTTGTACAGCAAAGCTATTGAGATTGTTCAGAAGTGACCTTGGTGATATCACTGGATCACAGGGAGGAGCTGATGTAGATGTGATTGCAAAAGTTAGGAATGGATGGAGTAGGTTCAGGAAATTTCTGCCATTACTATTGTTGTGAAGTTATCCAACAGTAAATAATAAATAAAGGAAGTCAAGTCGAGGGTTGGTTTAACAAGTGTATTAACAAAGTAAGAAAGTGACTAGCACTTGGCTAGACAGTTACAAGACTGTGCTTTGTTTTCTCTGCGTCTCTGGTGACTCGCACTATTTATAGGCACAACCGGTGTTTCTCCTGTGTAAGAACGGCCGGTGTAACAACTATCCAGCAGAATGTTACCATTGTTAACTAAGAGAAGAATCTATCCGGCATGTGTACGTAGTGTGATGATGTATGCTGACACCTGACCAATGCATGGAGAGAAATGATATGAGAATGATATGCTGGATGTCTAACAAGTCTTAAAGATTCTCTTAGATCTGATGACATCAGAAGAAGATTATATCTGGACAGTATAGGGTGATGTGTGAAGAACAGGGGACTTTGTTGGTTTGGTCACATTGAAAGAACGGATGTAAGTGCTTGGGTTAGTAGATGTAGAATAGTTGAGGTAGCAGGGTCAGTTGGCAAGGGAAGGCCAAGGAAACATGAGAGGAAGTGATAAGGATGGATTTGAGTAAAAGAGGGGTTAATAAAGTCTTGGCCAAAGATACGTTAGTTTGGAAGTCAATTTCTAAAAGCTGTCCAACACATGCCAGCATGTAAAACAGATGTTAAACCGAATATGATGATGATTATGAGGAGGAGGTTCTGACTGGTACTACAAATCCAGGTCTGAGTGGACCTGTGAGTAATAGCAACTAAGGAGGTGACTCTACACTCCCCAAAGCTCCCAAATTGGGTCCTCATCACCAGATACACTTTAAGGTCGTACTAGGTATCACAAACCAGCCTAGAGTTTAGTGTGAAAAAAATAGGTAAATATTGTGTAATTCTATGTAATTTGAACTTGTAATAACTCATTATTTTTGGAGTTATTTTGATAAAATTTGGATGTAAACAAAATTTCATCTTTTCTCTTTCTTTTTTTATAATGGAATCACCGTTTATCAAGGCCCACAGGCCACTTGAGGATAAGGGTTATTGCGTTTGACAGGCAGACGATGAAACACCGAGGGGATCAGTAACGATGGTTTTAACTGGTCAAAAAGTGACTATTTAAGAGGACAGATCAACAAGAATTTGTTTATATTGGACTTGAAAACAGCAATGTTATAGTAAGCCAGGAAGTAGCCCCATGGTATACCATGGTACTGTGTTCCACAGACGGGCAGTTCTAGGAAAGAAACTTTGCTTAGTTCTAGGTACACAGAGGAAGAAAGGGAATTTATTGACAATGGTTGCAGGTAAACGAGTTTTTGTTGTGAATGTTTTACAGGGGAGGTGTAGTCATTAATAGTTTTTTTCTCCAGGTTACTTCAAGTTAGGTTACTATTTTAGGTGACAAGTGATTTATTTTTTAATGTTGGTGGTTTTCAACTTGATGCGCACAATACTACGCTCTCTATGCATATAAAACTAGTCTCATCTTAAAGAAAAAGGGTCACTCGCCAATATGGTGGGCTTAATGTAGAGTTGTAAGTTGTCTTTCACAAAAAAAAAAAAAAAAAAAAAAAAAAAAAAATCAAAGTTGAAAACGTTAGTGAATTTAATTTTTGCCTTATCAAATTGTGTTCCATCTGTTTTTACATGGTCCAACTCTGAATATTTTATTGATTTACGATTAAAAGAAAAATCTACTTTGTTCTCTATGTGCTATGAATCATATTACAAAGATTCAATATGTTAGCTGTTGAAATGAATCTTATATGAACTGTCAAATTTGCACTTCCGTGTCACTTTTTCGCCTTTTTTCAAGAGGTTTTGCTCAATGTTTAGGCTGGTTTGATCTAATAATAATTTTTTTCTATTATGATTAATTTTCATTTATCACAAAATGATATTACATTTGCAAGGAATTTTCGCTTGTTTAGGACTGCATTTTTAGTTATACACCGTGAAAATTGTTTTCTGAATCAATAGCACACAAGGTGGCAAATTTTCCACTTTCCAACAAACTTTGAACGATCATAATTTGGTAGCTAATTGTGCTACCAAAATAAATTTGATATTATTGTTTATGTTTTGTAAAGATCCATGTGCCCACAAAGTTTTCAGATATTATGAAAATAAAATTTTCGCTTGGAATACCTAGTCAAACCCAGAACCTTGAACACAGGAAACAATTGGATGTAACAATTAAGTATTACGACAATAACGTGTTCGCAAACCAAAACCGTGAGTTATTAATTAATTTAATTAAGAACAGATGGTCGAGGACAGGACGCTAGTTTGTTACCAGTTATAATCCCAGCAATTTATTAATACACCTGTTTGCTTACAACTCCTGATATTCCCAAATGTTGACAATAATAATAATAATATTCCTTTTGAAATAATAAATGTCTGTCAGGGTTAATACTATGGAGAAAAAACAAAAACAAATGACTTTTTCCGTAAAAATACTTGTCATTGTCAGCTAAATATTCATTAAATAGATAAAACGAATAAGTTTCCTCTTTATTTATTTATTTATTTGTTTAAAATTCTAGCAATTTAATTCCCTTTAAAACAATATTCTCTCTACTTACCGTAAAAATAATTGTCATTTAAACATTCTTCAAATCAATAATAAAACGAATGTCACTTTTTGAAAATGTATTTAAAATTGCACCATTTTAGTCGACAGGGCAACAACCTGATTTTGGAACATTTCATTTCTTCTTTATTTACTTCTTTAAAATTGTAGCAATTTAATTATTTTTTAAATAAGTATTCCGTCTTATATTACTATAAAAATAATTGTCATCTAAATATTCTTCAAATCAATAAGAACGAATGTCACTTTTTGAAAATGTATTTATTTAAAAGTTTTAGCAGACGGAGCGACACTTTGATTTTGGAAGAATCCATTTTAAAATGGATAAAGTCATAATTTTTTTTTTTACCTTAGTGACATCAGATCTATCACCATCTTTGTCTGATCAGATGATCTCATTTTAAAAAAAATATGAGTGAAAGGTGATAACGTACGTACGAACATGAAATGCCTTAGTATATTATTATATAGATAGGAAAAAGCCTTAGGGAAATAAACATTTCGTATAGACATAAATATTATTTTGCTCCATTAGACATAGTGAAGGAGAAATCCTTCTAGACCGAGACCTTTTTCATTTTTGGTCCCAATCCAGAGTAACCTTTTTTGGAGGGCTAGATTTTCCACACATTAAAAACCGACCTAGTGTCTAACTCTGCCCTCGTGGGGAGGCAAGTAAATAAGAACATTCTCACTTATTAAATTTCAGAGAATTAAAATGTGGACAGAAATTATGGGATGCCCTGGCATAAGCAAACTGCTTTGTGCATGAAGTACTATTCGATAAGAAGAAGAGCTTCCATTGTTCAAGGTTTCAGAAGGAATTTGGTAAATGGCCAATTTCAGATTAACAAAGAGAAAGTGAAGACGCAATCCACCATAATCAAATCATTACTTGGCAAACGGCATGACTTCTTTGGAACAGTGAAAGCGAGCCAGCCTCATTTATCGGAAGGGATTTCAATTCGAAGAGAGTTCTGTTAGATCATTATTGATTAGGCCGAGTGAAATTTATTAAAACAAGAACGGATATTATGTTTCGGAATTTTGGAAATGAGGACTGATAATTTGTATGGACCCGTGGTGCAACGGATAAAGTGCTAAGTGATAATCAGTTTTAAGTTACAGTCTTCCGGTTACGAGGATGGGGGTGGGGGTTTGAATGTTCAATCCTCAATACAAGGGTACTAAGAATATAATTTAGAATTACTTAAGACTTCTACCCGGTCATGGCTGATGGAACGAGAACAATCTACCCCTGTGGATTAAATAAAAGGTTCAGTTTGAAATTCTGTATAGATTCCAGAGTTCGACAAGATGCACCTGAAGAAGGTTGAGATTACATCGGCAGAAACGTTGTGAGAATAACACCCAAGATGAGAACAGTAGCCAGAATAATCCAAATAATCCCAGAACGGATATTCTTAAAAGGTGAGTGTTCAGCACTGAAAATGATATTTCAAAATTACGCCGAGTGTTAATAGTAATTTTTTTTTTTAAATTGCACATTTAGCGATGAAAATTTATTTTAATCATAAGCACGACAGACCAATTGACAGAGAAATGTATGGATGCATCTAAGAATTAAATAAATTTAATCTTTTAGAAATGTCAGTAACCCTCGTTTCAAAGTAGTCTGGGAATTGAAGTTCTGATAAAAACGAAAGTAAAAGACAAATTTGGTTGTTTTTTTGTTTTCTTTCAATTTTTACTGTTTATCAACACTTTTTGGTTATTTAATGCTGAAACAATACTCATTGTGTATATTTGCATTATTCAAACTACTATTCTCATCTTACTCATCTTCAGGGTTGCGAGACCAGAAGGTATAAGGCCCGACAGACTCCTAAAATTCCAAAAATTCTGACTCCGGCTCTTTATCTTAAAGTTTTCCAATATTCAGACTGTCTGTTAATTCTTCGGAGATTAAATAATCCGACTACTAGTAATTTTACGAGTCCGATTCCGACTCCTGCCAAAAGCTTCAGCTTCACAACCCTGGTTATTTTCAGGTTTCAGCAGATATAACCCCTGACCTTCTTCATGTGCATCTTTTCGAACTTGGTGAATTTTCATGTCCAACTTGGGAAGCTATACAGACTTTCGAACTGAACCTTTTATTTAATGCGCAGAGGTAATCCAGAAGCTAATTTTTGCAGGCTTTAAACAAGTAATAAATCCTTACAAATGTAATGTCGGCATCTTGCGGTAAATGAAAATTAATCATAATGGATGAAATAATTATTGGATCAAACCAGCTTAACCATTATGACAAATCCCATTATCCCTCGAGAAAAAAAAAAAAAAACGTGCAGAAAATTACACAGTAACAATTTTAACTGTTCATATAAGATTAATTTCAACAGCTAACACATTGGATCTTCTTAATATGATTCATAACACAGTATAGATCCAGCTATATTTTTTTAGTAGTAAATCAATAAAAAAAAAAAAGCCTCAGTTATGGGCCACTTAAGAACTGACAAACATAATTTGAAAATAGAGCAAAATATTCTTTAGTATTTCGTTCGATGGAGTTTTTAACTTGGATTTTGTTTGTGAAAGACAACTTAAAACCCTATATTAACAAGTGGCCCCTTTTCTTTAAAATGTGACTTCTTTATATGCATAGATACACATTATAGCACGCACCAAATTTGAAAAGCACCAACATTTTTTCATCTAAAAAATAAAACGCCCATCACCGAAAATAGTAACCTCACTTGAAGTAGCCTGCTAAAAAACTATTAATGACAAAAGAGAAAAAAATTGCACATTTATAAAGAGGAAAATGTTAAATTTTGTTTACATCCAAATTTGATCAAAATAATCCTAAAATAAACGAAATATTGCAAGTTCAAATTGAAGGGAATTTCACTATATTTATCTATTTTTCGCACTCTAAACTAGTCTGGTTTGTGATACCTAATTGAAGGTTTGATCCTTACTACAGGTGATCATCACCATCATATTTGGTTTCATGTCCTTTTACAAGCTTGGACAGCTTTTAGGTTAGTTTGGAAGTAAATTTTTATCTCTGGCTAGGTCTTCATTTATCCCTCTCTCAAAGCCATCCTTATCACTTCCCCTGTTTTCCTTGACCTTCTCCTGCCAACTGACAAAGAAGATGAACGCTCCATATGACCATGCAAGCGTAACTGATTCGTCCTTAGAATAACCTCTATGCTGGACAAATGTAGTGTTTTCAGGAAATCCTTCGATCTAATGTGTTGGGTTTGGTCAGATTTGACATCGTAGCGCCATCTAATCATTGATCTGTCAATACATTGCAGTCAGGCAAAAGAGAAATGGATGAGCGCCCAGAATTTGTTGCCATATAACATAACATAGTTGTTATACAACTTACCCCGGACGTAGAGAGGGACAGCAGCTCGTGATGTTATCAAAGGTAACAGCTCATGAAGTTTTGCCTATGCTGCCTTCACGATTGAGCTTGTAATCAGTCCATATCCGACACCGGCACTCATCACATCTCCTAGGTAGAAGAAAGTCTGACGGAACGAGAACAATCTACCCCCACGGATTGCATAAAGAATTCAGTTCCAAACAGCTATCGGTTCCTCAGAGTTTGACAATGATTCCAGAGTTTAAAAAGTTGTATCTCAAGAAAGTCGGAGGCTACATTTACCACAAAAAGATGACGTTGCATTTGTAAGGATTTTTCACTTGTTTGAAGCCTGCATTATTAGTTATACACTATGAAAATTGGCTTCTGGACCAATAACAGTCTAACCCCGTAGATTAAATAGACTGTCTAATTTGAAATTCTGTATAGTTTCCCCAGTTCGAAAAGATGCACCTGGACAAAGTTGGAGCCTACAAAACTTTGTGAAACTAACAACCAAGATTGGAATAATAATCAAAATTATCAATCTTCATCTATACATTTCGGAAACAATACTTATTGTATACAATTAGTTAAATACAAGTTGTTTACTTTTAGCTATAGCAGTGAGGAAATTGCGGATTTATACTTTTCCAAATTATATTATTTTACATAATGAGGGCCGTGTAATAGTGTAAAATGTCAAGAGTCCTCAGAGCAGAACTCACAAAACCATGTGATTTCTGGACAAAGCTTTTCTCGCTCTTAGCTGGCTCGATTTCAAGGAGGAAGGATACGCGCATCTGGTTGCTTTCCCTAATTGGGGGGGGGGGGGGGGGGCATCATGCAGGGTGTGGCTAGCCGTTGATCTATTTGTCTGTCTTTTTCTCTCTCATGCACATGAAAATAACCTGTCTCTGTGACCGTTCTTCTGTTTTAAATAAACCTTATTAAAAACTGAACATTGGCGTCCGAGTAATTTTGTCTCCACAGATGATCAATCTGCGTCTGACCACGACATAACAGGTGTATAAAAGATTTATACACACTCAGTAAGTAAAAGTGCAATAATTAGAACATATGTGAACGTGATCGCTCTGCTAGGATTTAAACTCTGTAAAACCAATTCCATAGCACACCAATGCATCCATTAGACCAATCAAGCACATCCGTTCCACGATAAAAGTGGATAGAAAGAACAAGAATGAAAAAGGAAAATGCCAACAACTTGGGAAGAATTTATACAAAAACATGGTGTTTTCTATAAGTCGGAGTTTAAGGTTTTGGAAGGAGTCGGATTTTTTAATCTTCAAGGACATACGTTGCATGGAAAGAAATGATACAAGAATGATGTCTTAAAGACAGGTTTAGATCTGATGACACCGGAGGACGATTAAATCTGGACAGTATAGGGAGATGTGTACAAAACAGAAGATTTTGATGGTATGGCCAAGTTGAAAGAATGGATGTAGCAGAATTGAAGTGGTAAGGAAGGACCAAGGAAAATATAGGAAGTGTAAAGATGGATTTGAGAGAAAGATGGATAAATAAAGACCTGGGAAGAGATAGGTTAGTTTAGAAGTCAATTTTCAAAAGCCGTCCAGCATGTTAAACGGATGTTAAACCAAACCTGATGATGATGATGATGACTTAAAATAAGGAATCGGATATTTTGGAGTTCTAGGAGTCAGAGTCAGACCTTATACTTTGCAGTCCTGGTTTTCTACAGATTATTCTGTAAAATAGTTGGCAAAAACCTTTGTCAATCCTGAAATGAATTGTTATCAAAAAGTGGCAAATTCCAGCTGGCGCTGATGTGTCATGCTCAAAACAGTTGAGAAAGAAATGAACTTACCATAATCCGATATCTGTGATTTTTCTTATGTGGTCCAACCTCAGCACCGAGAGAAAAACACTGTAAACGTGGAAATCCAAAGTATTGGTAATGATCGTCGATGCAAAAAAAAAAAAGAAAAAAAAAAAGAAGAAATCTATGAATATATTTTATTTTGAATATATGAAAATGGTTCATAAATGTCCAACAATGAGCACGACACTAATAAACAAGGCAGTAGGTTGCATTCTTATGCATGTAATTGTTTTTATTTATAATTTCTCAAAGGCTTACATCACATTCATCTACTTACATAGAAGTACATATGGAAACTGGAAAATAAAAACCATCTTAAACCTACCAGGACATACTATACCCCCCTCCCCAAAGAACTGTGTAATCTGGATGAAGAAAAAAAAAATTTTTTTTTTAAATGTACGAGTTTAGAATAAACAGATCGGATTTTAACCGAATTTTGCATTTCTATTGACTGAAGAAGGATGGAAGCCATCTGAAAATTATCAATCCTCAAAAAGGAAATAAATATTAAAAAAAAAAATATACACAAATGTTCTTAAATGTCTAACCACGAGTCATAAAGGCAAGACAGTAAGTTATTTTTTAAAATTATATATTTTTTTATTTACCAAAGGTTTACATTACATACACTTCTGTCTCTCTTTCATGCACACATATAGTAAAGTATGAAAATATATTTATGCTAATTAATCTACACAGAGGCGTCCGTGTTTCATCCCTGCAGGGAATCATCAGGCTTAGTGCAGATTTTTTGTTACTGTTTGTTTTAAATATCTACGTGGTGTTAAGCTAACTAACCAATCAGATTAGTTGTTATATTATACATATTATCTATACACAATATATCATATCACCTTATAATTGTATACGTGTATACATGAAATAATAAATTAAAAAAAAGTTTAGTTAAAAAACTATAACTGTTGCTACATCTCGAGGAGATTACATAACGCAAATATTTTATAAAATAAATAAAATATTACAAATCCCCAGAATATAATTCACTACTACAGATAAGCTTAAGCTCAATGGATAACACCCAATGTCAAACAGAGCTTATATATTTTTTTTTAATTCAGAAATTCAATTTTATTATCATTTTTAGACCAGGGCGAAAACAGCTGATGTAAAAATGATAATAAAATTGAATTTTTGAAATGCATGTACACATGGAGAAATATTGAATGTTGACATGTTTGGAGCATGATTACAAAATATTAAATATGCCATAAATTTTGTATTTTACTAAATTAGTGATTGTTTATATTCTAATGATGAAAATATTCAGTTTTTAATCAAATCATTAATTTTTATTTTCTATGGCACAATTGCTTGTGGTCTTACAATACAATTATAATGAGCAAAATACAGTCATTGACCGCATCTACTCGTTGTGCCACAGCGACCTAAATGAAAAGCACATATAAAGGATCACATCAAGCACAACCAAGACCATGAAAGGATGGGGACTCAGGGACTCGGCTGTCTGCGGTCACTCTGAACAGACAGTAGACCACATCATATAGTCATGCCTTAAATATCGACCATCCAACGGCGAAACCGGCATAGCTGCGCTAGACAACAAAACATTAGCATGGCTTTTCACAACCGAGCTGGTGATCTAACAGTGAGATGCTGTGAAGCAAACGAAAGAAGAAGACATCAAGCACAGAGTTTGTGGAGAAAAAACAACAAAAACAACAGATAAAGATTATATATATATATATATATATATATATATTTATGCAAACATTGTTAAAAAAAAACAATTCGTCTGTTTAATCATACCTTTTTAAAAATTTTTCAATTTTTCTGATGGTCTTTTTTGTATTAAAATCAAAATATATATATATATATATATATATATATATATATATATATATATATATATATATAAAATATAGATGCTCCCCATATAGGAAGAAAAGGCACAGTGCAAGGGTTATAACTACCTCTAGTATTTAGGAAAATGCTTCACTGTAGATATGTGAATTCGTTCATTTGTCTATTGCCAAAAACAATAATAATGTGATTATATATATATATAGATTTAGATTTTTCACTTATAAAATCGATCATTCAGTGAAGACGGGGGTTGTTCCAATAAAAACAAGCTCGATGATACTCGATTACCGAGTACAGAGCATTTATATGTGATTTTATAAAGGCTTACCAAAGCATTCCTTTCAGGACACCAATGATCACCATTAAAGATATTTTTTCTTACAAATATTATTTATTCAAATTAAATGTTTTTAAGTAGTGAAACACGTGTAGGAAAAAATATTTAATTTGAATAAATAATATTTGTAAGAAAAAATATCTTTAATGGTGATCATTGGTGTCCTGAAAGGAATGCTTTGGTAAGCCTTCATAAAATCACACACACATATATATATATATATATATATATATATATAATCATTCACTGATAGATTGTTTTGCTGTATCACAGCTCTTCAGTGCCTCAACCTGGGAGCGAAACTCGACCGTCTACACTTCTAACCATTTAGCTATCATATCTGCCACCTGCTGAAAGCAAAATCTCAATGATAGACATTATCAGTTGCCTGAGAGCTCCATTTGTTTACACATGAACAATGCATTATAAGCTGGTGGCAGTTGGAGATTTCACCTACCAGACACACTACACTGTCTTTACAATTATTTGTTTTATTTTGATTTTATTAAAAAATCCATAACCAATACATGTTAAGAAATTCTTGTCGCATAACGAAAAATAATAATAATAATAATGTCTCTTTACTTCTATATTATTCTTATGGATAATATAGAACTAAAGAGTCCTATTATTTTGCTATCTAATTTATATACGTGTTTATGGTGTGTACGAACACACTATGTAAATTAGATGGAAAGAGAGTTACTCTTTCTCTAAATGCTCACAGAGACATTAAGAAATATTAGAAAATGGTTGAGTCAACGTGGCATGAAAGAGATCAAGAGAAACATATAGATAGCTAAGAAAGATAGGTTACTGGTCTAGTTATTATAAATTATGGCTAATTAGAACAAGTAAAACAACTTTTTTCAAACATAACTCAATTCCAGAACTTAGGTATATTTTAGCATGTATTTTGGGGGGTGATAGTGGGTAATGACACGGACTGACGATCTGGGTGTATTAAGTTTGAATCCAGTTTGTTCCACAGAAACACTTTCACTTGCGATGTTGGCAACCTATTCTTGTTTTAGATGTGTAGTCTTACTAAATATAACTATATATTATTACTTATTACTATATGTGACATTTATTAAAAAAATGGTATTCTAATCTATTATTTATAATTAATGGTTTTCATATTGTATTAAATTCTATACTAGGTCTACTTAAGAGGTCATTGTAGCCCAACATATGCGCTGCTGCTTGGAGTCGTTTTACTTTCCATTATTCACTGTCTATAAAGTTTATTTTATCCCATAAGAGTAGATGGTTTCCATTTCCCCTCCATATGTGGTCAGCCATACCAGCTCCACATGTTACGGATTCCCTGTGTTCTTCTATCTTATTTTTGCCGGCACTAGAGAGCTTCCAAAGATTCCCACTTCCATTTTTTACTTTGTCCCCGGTCGCTTGAAACCTTTGGCATTACCATCTTGGAAGCCGCCATCCACCCCAGATCCCATTCCCGATGAAGTTATTTTTTGAATACCCCTCTTTTAAGTTCCCACTCCCATTTAGGGACCGACCCGCTTGTTTTCGGTCTTGGGCCGGAAAACAGCGGGTGGTCCAACACTTAGCAACGAGGGAAAGACGGGCCATACTAACCCCCCTTTTTATCATTTTATTTGGTTCTTTATTTTTCTTTCTTTTTGGGTGTTTTTAATATTTTTTTTTCCCACTCCCACGATAATTATCATTTACAACGTCAATTTTTGGGGATATGTTAAGTAGGGATCCATCCACAGAGTGAATGCGGTATTTTGGTGCAAGAATCTGGTTAAGAGTAAGCAAAAGTTTTTATTTTCTGTTTTTGTTGTATTTTTTGTTGAAAATAAAAAATGTTAAAAGCTTGGCTCACTTATCCCCGACCCCCCCTCCCCCTACATCCCGGGCACTATGCCTAAGGTCTGGTGAGTTCCCAAGGTTTGTAAAATCTCCATCTGTAGATAAAGATGGAGGTTGTCCGAGGGAATTCACCGGCCTAAATAACTTCCCTGTGTTCTTCTAGCCTTACTTTTAGTGGGCGACATGTCTCACTTTTGTATATTTTTCCA
>OY744528.1:37429296-37464296 GCA_963556195.1 Sepiola atlantica
AGAGATAGGCAGAAAGAGAGAGAGAGATAGGCAGAAAGAGAGAGAGAGATAGGCAGAAAGAGAGAGAGAGATAGGCAGAAAGAGAGAGAGAGATAGGCAGAAAGAGAGAGAGAGATAGGCAGAAAGAGAGAGAGATAGGCAGAAAGAGAGAGAGATAGGCAGAAAGAGAGAGAGATAGGCAGAAAGAGAGAGTGATAGGCAGAAAGAGAGAGAGAGAGGCAGGTAGAAAGAGAGAGAGAGAGAGGCAGGCAGAAAGAGAGAGAGAGAGAGATAGGCAGAAAGAGAGAGAGAGAGATAGGCAGAAAGAGAGAGAGAGAGATAGGCAGAAAGAGAGAGAGAGAGAGAGATAGGCAGAAAGAGAGAGAGAGAGAGATAGGCAGAAAGAGAGAGAGAGAGAGATAGGCAGAAAGAGAGAGAGAGAGAGATAGGCAGAAAGAGAGAGAGAGAGAGAGATAGGCAGAAAGAGAGAGAGAGAGAGAGATAAGCAGAAAGAGAGAGAGAGAGAGAGATAGGCAGAAAGAGAGAGAGAGAGAGAGATAGGCAGAAAGAGAGAGAGAGAGAGAGATAGGCAGAAAGAGAGAGAGAGAGTGATCCGGCAGAAAGTGAGAGAGAGAGTGATCGGCAGAAAGTGAGAGAGAGAGTGATCGGCAGAGAGAAAGAGAGTGATCGGCAGAGAGAGAGAGAGAGAGAGAGAGAGAGAGAGAGAGTGATCGGCAGAGAGATAGAGAGAGAGTGATCGGCAGAGAGATAGAGAGAGAGTGATCGGCAGAGAGATAGAGAGAGAGTGATCGGCAGAGAGAGAGAGAAAGAGTGATCGGCAGAGAGAGAGAGAAAGAGTGATCGGCAGAGAGAGAGAGAAAGAGTGATCGGCAGAGAGAGAGAAAGAGTGATCGGCAGAGAGAGAGAAAAAGTGATCGGCAGAGAAAGAGAGAGAGTGATCGGGAAGAGAGAGAGTGATCGGCAGAGAGAGAGAGAGAGAGAGAGTGATCGGCAGAGAGAGAGAGAGAGAGAGAGAGAGTGATCGGCAGAGAGAGAGAGAGAGAGAGAGAGTGATCGGCAGAGAGAGAGAGATAGAGTGATCGGCAGAGAGAGAGAGATAGAGTGATCGGCAGAGAGAGAGAGAGAGTGATCGGCAGAGAGAGAGAAAAAGAGAGTGATCGGCAGAGAGAAAGAGAGAGTGATCGGCAGAGAGAAAGAGAGAGTGATCGGCAGAGAGAAAGAGAGAGTGATCGGCAGAGAGAAAGAGAGAGTGATCGGCAGAGAGAGTGATCGGCAGAGAGAAAGAGAGAGAGAGAGAGAGAGTGATCGGCAGAGAGAGAGAGAGAGTGATCGGCAGAGAGAGAGAGAGAGTGATCGGCAGAGAGAGAGAGAGAGAGTGATCGGCAGAGAGAGAGAGAGAGAGAGAGAGAGTGATCGGGAGAGAGAGAGAGAGAGAGAGAGAGTGATCGGGAGAGAGAGAGAGTGATCGGGAGAAAGAGAGAGAGATAGTGATCGGGAGAAAGAGAGAGAGTGACTGGGAGAGAGAGAGAGTGATCGCAGAGAGAGAGAGAGAGAGATCAGCAGAGAGAGAGAGAGAGATCAGCAGAGAGAGAGAGAGAGATCGGCAGAGAGAGAGAGAGAGATCGGCAGAGAGAGAGAGAGAGATCGCAGAGAGAGAGAGAGAGATCGGCAGAGAGAGAGAGAGAGAGAGAGAGAGAGACGGAAGGAGAGAGAGAGAGAGGGAGAGAGAAAGAGAGGGAGAGTGATCGGGAAAGAGAGGGAGAGTGATCGGGAAAGAGAGAGAGAGTGATCGGGAGAGAGAGAGTGATCGGGAGAGAGAGAGTGATCGGGAGAGAGAGAGTGATCGGGAGAGAGAGAGTGATCGGGAGAGAGAGAGTGATCGGGAGAGAGAGAGTGATCGGGAGAGAGAGAGTGATCGGGAGAGAGAGAGTGATCGGGAGAGAGAGAGTGATCGGGAGAGAGAGAGTGATCGGGAGAGAGAGAGTGATCGGGAGAGAGAGAGTGATCGGGAGAGAGAGAGTGATCGGGAGAGAGAGAGTGATCGGGAGAGAGAGAGTGATCGGGAGAGAGAGAGTGATCGGGAGAGAGAGAGTGATCGGGAGAGAGAGAGTGATCGGGAGAGAGAGAGTGATCGGGAGAGAGAGAGTGATCGGGAGAGAGAGGAGTGATCGGGAGAGAGAGAGTGATCGGGAGAGAGAGAGTGATCGGGAGAGAGAGAGTGATCGGGGAGAGAGAGAGAGTGATCGGGAGAGAGAGAGTGATCGGGAGAGAGAGAGTGATCGGGAGAGAGAGAGTGATCGGGAGAGAGAGAGTGATCGGGAGAGAGAGAGTGATCGGGAGAGAGAGAGTGATCGGAGAGAGAGAGTGATCGGGAGAGAGAGAGTGATCGGGAGAGAGAGAGGTGATCGGGGAGAGAGAGAGTGATCGGGAGAGAGAGAGTGATCGGGAGAGAGAGAGTGATCGGGAGAGAGAGAGTGATCGAGAGAGAGAGAGTGATCGGGAGAGAGAGAGAGAGTGATCGGGAGAGAGAGAGAGAGTGATCGGGAGAGAGAGAGAGAGTGATCGGGAGAGAGAGAGAGAGTGATCGGGAGAGAGAGAGAGTGATCGGGAGAGAGAGAGAGTGATCGGGAGAGAGAGAGAGTGATCGGGAGAGAGAGAGAGTGATCGGGAGAGAGAGAGAGTGATCGGGAGAGAGAGAGAGAGAGAGAGTGATCGGGAGAGAGAGAGAGTGATCGGGAGAGAGAGGGAGATCGCAGAGAGAGAGAGAGAGAGAGAGAGAGTGATCGGCACAGAGAAAGAGAAAGTGTTCGGGGAGAGAGAGAGTGATCGATAAAGAGAGAGTGATCGGGAGAGAGAGAGAGTGATCGGGAGAGAGAGAGAGAGAGAGAGAGTGATCGGGAGAGAGAGAGAGAGAGAGAGAGTGATCGGGAGAGAGAGAGAGAGAGAGAGAGTGATCGGGAGAGAGAGAGAGAGAGAGAGAGTGATCGGGAGAGAGAGAGAGAGAGAGAGAGGTGATCGGGAGAGAGAGAGAGAGAGAGAGACGAGAGAGAGTGATCGGGTCAGAGAGAGAGAGAGAGTGATCGGGAGAGAGAGAGAGATCGGCAGAGAGAGAGAGAGAGAGAGAGTGATCGGCACAGAGAAAGAGAAAGTGTTCGGGAGAGAGAGAGTGATCGATAGAGAGAGAGTGACTGGGAGAGAGAGAGAGAGAGAGTGATCGGGAGAGAGAGAGTGATCGGGAGAGAGAGAGTGATCGGGAGAGAGAGAGTGATCGGGAGAGAGAGAGTGATCAGGAGAGAGAGAGTGATCGGGAGAGAGAGAGTGATCGGGAGAGAGAGAGTGATCGGGAGAGAGAGAGTGATCGGGAGAGAGAGAGTGATCGGGAGAGAGAGAGAGTGATCGGGAGAGAGAGAGTGATCGGAGAGAGAGAGTGATCGGGAGAGAGAGAGAGTGATCGGGAGAGAGAGAGAGTGATCGGGAGAGAGAGAGAGTGATCGGGAGAGAGAGAGAGTGATCGGGAGAGAGAGAGTGATCGGGAGAGGGAGAGAGAGAGAGTGATCGGGAGAGGGAGAGAGAGAGAGTGATCGAGAGAGAGAGAGGTGATCGGGAGAGAGACGAGAGAGAGAGAGAGAGTGATCGGGAGAGAGAGAGAGAGAGAGTGATCGGGAGAGAGAGAGAGAGAGTGATCGGGAGAGAGAGAGAGAGAGTGATCGGGAGAGAGAGAGAGAGAGTGATCGGGAGAGAGAGAGAGAGAGAGTGATCGGGGAGAGAGAGAGAGAGAGTGATCGGGAGAGAGAGAGTGATCAGGAGAGAGAGAGTGATCGGGAGAGAGAGAGTGATCGGGAGAGAGAGAGAGTGATCGGGAGAGAGAGAGAGTGATCGGGAGAGAGAGAGAGTGATCGGGAGAGAGAGAGAGTGATCGGGAGAGAGAGAGAGTGATCGGGAGAGAGAGAGAGTGATCGGGAGGAGAGAGAGAGTGATCGGGGAGAGAGAGAGAGTGATCGGGAGAGAGAGAGAGTGATCGGGAGAGAGAGAGAGTGATCGGGAGAGAGAGAGAGTGATCGGGAGAGAGAGAGAGTGATCGGGAGAGAGAGAGAGTGATCGGGAGAGAGAGAGAGGTATCGGGAGAGAGAGAGAGGTATCGGGAGAGAGAAGAGAGTGATCGGGAGAGAGAGAGAGTGATCGGGAGAGAGAGAGTGATCGGGAGAGAGAGAGTGATCGGGAGAGAGAGAGTGATCGGGAGAGAGAGAGTGATCGGGAGAGAGAGAGTGATCGGGTGAGAGAGAGTGATCGGGAGAGAGAGAGAGTGATCGGCAGAGAGAGAGAGAGAGAGAGAGAGTGATCGGCAGAGAGAGAGAGAGAGAGAGAGAGTGATCGGCAGAGAGAGAGAGAGAGAGAGAGTGATCGGCAGAGAGAGAGAGTGATCGGCAGAGAGAGAGAGAGAGAGATCGGCAGAGAGAGAGAGAGATCGGCAGAGAGAGAGAGAGATCGGCAGAGAGAGAGAGAGATCGGCAGAGAGAGAGAGAGAGTGATCGGCAGAGAGAGAGAGAGAGTGGTCGGCAGAGAGAGAGAGAGAGAGAGAGAGAGAGAGAGAGTGGTCGGCAGAGAGAGAGAGAGAGAGTGATCGGCAGAGAGAGAGAGAGAGAGAGAGAGAGTGATCGGCAGAGAGAGAGAGAGAGAGTGATCGGCAGAGAGAGAGAGAGAGAGTGATCGGCAGAGAGAGAGAGAGAGAGAGTGATCGGCAGAGAGAGAGAGAGAGAGAGAGAGAGTGATCGGCAGAGAGAGAGAGAGAGAGAGAGAGAGTGATCGGCAGAGAGAGATAGAGAGAGAGAGAGAGAGTGATCGGCAGAGAGATAGAGAGAGAGTGATCGGCAGAGAGATAGAGAGAGAGTGATCGGCAGAGAGATAGAGAGAGAGTGATCGGCAGAGAGATAGAGAGAAAGAGTGATCGGCAGAGAGATAGAGAGAAAGAGTGATCGGCAGAGAGAGAGAAAGAGTGATCGGCAGAGAGAGAGAAAGAGTGATCGGCAGAGAGAGAGAAAGAGTGATCGGCAGAGAGAGAGAAAAAGTGATCGGCAGAGAAAGAGAGAGAAGGAGAGAGAGAGTGATCGGGAGAGAGAGAGTGATCGGCAGAGAGAGAGAAGAGAGAGAGTGATCGGCAGAGAGAGAGAGAGAGAGAGAGTGATCGGCAGAGAGAGAGAGAGAGAGAGAGTGATCGGCAGAGAGAGAGAGAGAGAGAGAGTGATCGGCAGAGAGAGAGAGAGAGAGTGATCGGCAGAGAGAGAGAGTGATCGGCAGAGAGAGAGAGTGATCGGCAGAGAGAGAGAGTGATCGGCAGAGAGAGAGAGAGAGAGAGAGTGATCGGTAGAGAGAGAGAGAGAGAGAGAGAGTGATCGGCAGAGAGAGAGAGAGAGAGAGAGAGTGATCGGCAGAGAGAGAGAGAGAGAGAGAGAGTGATCGGCAGAGAGAGAGAGAGAGAGAGAGAGAGTGATTGGCAGAGAGAGAGAGAGAGTGATCGGCAGAGAGAGAGAGAGAGTGATCGGCAGAGAGAGAGAGTGATCGGCAGAGAGAGAGAGTGGGAGTGTGATCGGCAGAAAGAGAGAGAGAGAGAGTGTGATCGGCAGAGAGAGAGAGAGAGTGTGATCGGCAAAGAGAGAGAGAGTGTGATCGGCAAAGAGAGAGAGAGAGAGAGAGTGTGTGATCGGCAGAGAGAGAGAGAGAGAGTGTGATCGGCAGAGAGAGAGAGAGAGTGTGATCGGCAGAGAGAGAGAGAGAGTGTGATCGGCAGAGAGAGAGAGAGTGTGATCGGCAGAGAGAGAGAGAGTGTGATCGGCAGAGAGAGAGAGAGTGTGATCGGCAGAGAGAGAGAGAGAGTGTGATCGGCAGAGAGAGAGAGAGCGAGAGTGATCGGCAGAGAGAGAGAGAGCGAGAGTGATCGGCAGAGAGAGAGAGAGTGATCGGCAGAGAGAGAGAGAGAGTGATCGGCAGAGAGAGAGAGAGAGTGATCGGCAGAGAGAGAGAGAGAGTGATCGGCAGAGAGAGAGAGAGAGTGATCGGCAGAGAGAGAGAGAGAGTGATCGGCAGAGAGAGAGAGAGAGAGTGATCGGCAGAGAGAGAGAGAGAGAGTGATCGGCAGAGAGAGAGAGAGAGTGATCGGCAGAGAGAGAGAGAGAGTGATCGGCAGAGAGAGAGAGAGAGAGAGAGAGTGAGAGTGATCGGCAGAGAGAGAGAGAGAGAGAGAGAGAGTGAGAGTGATCGGCAGAGAGAGAGAGAGAGAGTGATCGGCAGAGAGAGAGAGAGAGAGAGTGATCGGCAGAGAGAGAGAGAGAGAGAGTGATCGGCAGAGAGAGAGAGAGAGAGAGTGATCGGCAGAGAGAGAGAGAGAGTGATCGGCAGAGAGAGAGAGAGTGTGATCGGCAGAGAGAGAGAGAGTGTGATCGGCAGAGAGAGAGAGTGTGATCGGCAGAGAGAGAGAGAGAGAATGTGATCGGCAGAGAGAGAGAGAGATCGGCAGAGAGAGAGAGCGAGAGTGATCGGCAGAGAGAGAGAGAGAGTGATCGGCAGAGAGAGAGAGAGAGTGATCGGCAGAGAGAGAGAGAGAGTGATCGGCAGAGAGAGAGTGATCGGCAGAGAGAGAGAGAGAGTGATCGGCAGAGAGAGAGAGAGAGTGATCGGCAGAGAGAGAGAGAGAGTGATCGGCAGAGAGAGAGAGAGAGTGATCGGCAGAGAGAGAGAGAGAGTGATCGGCAGAGAGAGAGAGTGATCGGCAGAGAGAGAGAGAGAGTGATCGGCAGAGAGAGAGAGAGAGTGATCGGCAGAGAGAGAGTGATCGGCAGAGAGAGAGAGAGAGAGTGAGTGTGATCGGCAGAGAGTGAGAGAGAGTGTGATCGGCAGAGAGAGAGAGAGAGTGTGATCGGCAGAGAGAGAGAGAGAGAGTGTGATCGGTAGAGAGAGAGAGAGTGATCAGCAGAGAGAGAGAGAGTGAGTGTGATCGGCTGAGAGGGGAGATAGAGAAGTTAAGTATTAAAAAAAGCACTAATATCAATCCTCTACATTACTGTGTCCTCAAATAATGCTTATGGAATGAGAGAAAGTCGAAATGGACGAAGGAGAAGAAATAGAATTAAAATAGAGTGAAGAAAGGCGAATAGGATCATAACCTCGCCATTACACACTTCATACTCGACCCTGATAAATAATCAGAGATGGACAGCAGTTGAGAGAAGAACAATAGACATATAGCCTAGGATTTAGACCATTTATCTAAACAGGTTCTATTTCTCCCAATAATTATCGTGAGGGCGGGGACGGGGATCAGATCGGTGGGGTGGGAGTGCAATGGGCTGATACAGAAGCGAATGACTTCATTTTTTATTGTCTTCCGATGAGATTAATGTTTTTATTATTTTAATTTCAATTATAATCATTCATTGTTATGATTGCTAAGCCAACTGGCTAGCAAGCAGGCAGAAGGTTCCTTTTTTCTTTCTTTTTTTTATTGCTTAAATATAAAACAAATGTCTCGGAATCAAAGAAGAAAGAAACGATTGACGGACGAATTTCCTTTTTCTTTTTAAATAGAATCTCTTTACTTACCCCCCCCCACCCCTACGAAAGGGATGAGAAAAAGTAGACACAAGGTCGTTTTTTTAAAAATTATTTTGGAGAAAATCCGGGCCCCCTCCCCAAGGGGGACTTTGGATTGAAAACAAACATCTTTTTAAATTGCCTCAGTCTAGAAGGATTTCTTCTGAGTGAGAAAATAAAAGAACATATACTACACTTTGATCCTTGTTAAGAAGACAATGTACTAAAATGGAGCACCTGATTGCGATGGTGATGAGAGTGTATGTGTACATTAGCTTTTACAGTTAGTAATAATACTAATTCAATCAAAATCATAATAGTTCAATCCTACGTGTGTGCTCCATATTAATAGCCTTAGACCAGACTGAAGATTATGTTATGAGAAAGCGTCACCATGAAACAATACCAGGATAGTTCAAGTGTAATATTTGAGTAGCAAGTTTGATCTAAACCGGGTGCTCCATTTACTTGTCTCCCCACGAGGGCGAACTGACTCAAGGGTGGGACAAGATGATGCCGAACCAAAGCTCCCCACCACACACAAAGGGAAGATAATTCTGTCAAATTTAACGAAATATCTAAGAAATTAATTTTTTTTAATATCTACTATAGTATCGACCGCAACCTCTGGATTATGAGGTGAAGCTAAAATCATGATAAAGCTATTAGTCTTAATGGTCGGTTTTGATGAAGTAGAAGGACAAGAAAAAGTATAGATCCCAAACTCTAGACCAGTTACAAACCAACTTGTATGTATAGTAACCTCGGTACTTCTCCAGTGAGAGCATTTGAGGCAATAGTCAATATATAACTTTCGGAGAGGGAAATGCCTGGGATCTAACAACAGATATTGCAGTTAGATCGTGATCAAAATTCCTAGTTTCATATTTGATTCACGGTGTCAAACTTAGCTGGCATAGGAGCTCAACCCTAGGATCGGGAGGGGGGTATGGTTCTGCTGTTCTAGGTTACCGTCCTCCCAAGCACTACCTCTTCCTACCGGGAAATGCCGACGCAAATTTTACACCCGTCTATAGTCTCCCCTATTTGAGGGAGCTTGATTCCCCAATAAATTGACCTTATGTTTATCCTTGCTGCAATCTGTATATGTGTGTGTGCGGGGGGGGGGGTAAATAACCCTTAGAGGGAGTGAAATAGAGATGGACGGAAAGAACGAATAGAGAAGCATTGTTTTTTTTATGTCAACATTGACAGGGGTGGTCGGGGATGGAGGAGGAGAACAAGGAGGAGGGGGAGGAGGAGGAAGGGGCAAGGAACGACAACAACAACAAATGAGAAGGAAAAGGAGAAGAAGAAGAAGAAGAAGAAGAATACTTGCCTTCAAACACAGGTCGATGTCTGCACACTGGTCGCATTTGATGGCGAATCCGACAATGTCACATTGACAACAGCAGCAGGGCCGGCTCCTCGCCATGACACCACCGCCACCGCCGCCAGCAGAACGTTTGCATGGAACAGCGGCGGCGACGGCGGAGGAAGAGGAGGCACGGCCCTCCTTGTGACCAGGGGGATGGCAGCCTCCCGGAGACGAAGACGAAGATGAAGATGAC
This sequence comes from Sepiola atlantica, assembly GCA_963556195.1. Taxonomy (NCBI): domain Eukaryota; kingdom Metazoa; phylum Mollusca; class Cephalopoda; order Sepiida; family Sepiolidae; genus Sepiola; species Sepiola atlantica. The sequence goes on from OY744528.1 coordinate 37,438,452, forward strand.
GAAGATGATGATGATGATGAAGAGGGATCAGCAGCACGGCCAAAGCAGAGACGACGACAACGACGACTGGGAGATGGAGATGCTGGAGATGGAGAAGGAGGAGGAAGAAGCGACGATGATGATGATGATGATGACGATGATGATGACGGAGGGACGGTACTGCTCGTAGAGGTACGACGACGATTGTTGTTGTTTGGAATAACCAAAGAGGGAGTCGTCGTCGTCGTCGTCGTCGTCGTTTGGAAATTGTTACTTTTGGGGTGAAAAGCGGCGAGTAGGCAGCAGTAACGATAATGGCAGCAATTGTTGTTGGCAGTGGTTGTCTTGTGGGTTGTTTCGGCTTGGTCGTCGTCGTCGTCTCCTCCTCCTCGTGGGGGAGGGCAGTACTGGGACGAGGACGAAGATGAGCGGGTACTGGCAGCATAGCAACTCATTCGCACGCTCTCCTCGCCATCTTTTGTTTGGTTCGAACTGACGTCACTGACACCCATTCTGCAGAAACGCAGGTTCAGTCCCGGGCTGACGAACAAAGTAATCAGAATCCTTAGACCGAGCTAGAATGATATGACAGAAAACAAGACTTTAAAATCCAGTGTTATAAAGAAAAAAAAAATTTTTTTTTTTTTTTTTTAGTCAATAATTTAAAAATAATCCGTTTTTCATTGGTATTTTCATATAATTCTTTACAAAAAAAAAAAGAAAAAAGTGGAAAAATGCATTTAGAATTTACATTTTCCTTCTATCACTCACCGAGCCACATGTAAATATTATGTTTTGATACCTTGCTAAGGCATTGTGTTTGCGACTATGTTATATAGCGCTCTTCTTTACAAACGCTATCATTATATCAAATCAAACGTAAGTCTAAAGAGAGAGAGTGTATTAAACAAGCCTTCCAACTTACAAGAATCTAAATATAGTTTCAGCTGCAAATCGTGTATGGTTGTGGTGCATGTCGTGCTTTCTCTCTCTCTCCTCTCCACCATTGAGTTGATCAATATCTCCACTTGGCAATCACATGGAGGATTCCTGTCCCTGTAGCGCTATATAGCGATAAAAAGGCAGATTCATTTTCTAAAGCTTTGGCAGTACACGATAGCCATCATAAATCGCGTACTTCCAAACAACTGAAGACCTTTAACGGTTTTCCATGCGTTTGTATATTGTTGTAAAATCCCAGGCGATAGTTTTACGGGAGTATTCCGAGATTTTAAGTCCGTGCTAAATAAAATAAGAAAGCGGTAAGTGCAGCTTCCGGTTGTGGCTCCAGCGGTAACTTCCGGTTTTAATTCTACTTAATGATGGCTCCCTTTCTTCGTTTTAAGTAGATAGTAACAATGTGTTCAGCGTTTATTCTGATTATTTTGGTGGAAAGCAAATACTTAGATCTACAAAAACTTGAATTCAACTGTGCGAATGTGAAGCGCAGTGTCCTACTTTAAATAAGTAAAAGTAGACGTTTAAATAATATATTTAAAAATAGTAAACAATAGGTTATCTCTTTGTTGTTAAAGTAAAGAGTTTTTCTTATAAAAGATTAAAATTAATTTAATATTTTTCTAATTAATATCAATATGAAGTTATTTCTGTATCGTTCTGAATCATATTTAAGATCTGCAACAGTATATATATTTTTTTAAAAATAAGAGTTCTTGTTCTAAAATGTGAAGAAAAAACTTTACGTGTAAATCCACGTTGTTGTTCTATAAATAGAACGGATTTTTTTAGTTTGAAAAAATACTTTGTTTACGCTTGAACAATTAGCAAGGAGTAGTATCTGTTTTGATACTACACTTCATCCTTTCTAGCCTGTCAATTTAAGGAGAAATCCTTCTAGACTAAGGCATTTGAAAAGTTTTGTTCCAATCCAGTGCCCCCTTTTTTTGGTGGGGGAGCTGTAGTTTTGACCACATAAAAAAACGATCTTTTTTGTCTAACTCTGCCCTCGTGGGGAGGCAAGTAAATAGAAACTTTGTTTACGCTGTTCAACCTAGGATGTAGAATTCTGTTCTGTTGTCCTCAGTTAGAAAAATCCCATTCAGCGTATTCCTTTCGGAGGGGGTATTCTCCACATTTAAACCCGACTTTGTGCCTAACTTTCCTCTCGTGAGGAGGCAAAACTGTTTAAAATTAAATACTCCACGTCCACAATTTTTGTGCTATTTTTTTTTAGTGAAAGGAGTGAAGTCCAGTTTTATATATATATATATATATATATATATATATATATATATATATATATATATATATATATATATATTATTTAACCTTCTTTCTTCTCTCTATCTCCCCTAACCGTCAGAGACAGCTTTGTGTTTAAAAAAAAAAAAAAAGGCCGAGCGAGAGAGAATGGAAAAATTTTCTCGTCATGAGTTGAAAATGTAATATTGTCTCCCGATGCTTTTTTTTTTTACTCAGAGCTTTCGCTCTTTCGAATGATTCATACACAGTAGTAAATTATCAAATGAGCTGTTTTTAGCGTTCATTAAAGCAGGGTTCCCCCTTATTGTGCAGTGCGTTTTTATTGTTTCTTTTTCTGGAACGAAGGCGGGGTACCCTATTGTGTAATTCTGTTATATTTTTAGTAATCAGCGAGGCACTGTACTATTACCCCTGATCATCGTGGCATTATGAAGGCAGAGAACCTAATCAACACGACCGCTTTTATGAAATTGTAATAATATGATTTTTACGGGTTGAAAAGGATACCCCTATTTTCTTTCTTTTATTAATATAACGCGGGACGCACACTTAATTGAATGCAATCCAAGGGCCGACTACCATTAACAACGGTATTACCTGGCGTTTGAGCTAAAAGCGATGTGTAGTATCTGTTATATACTATTTCGGAGGGGAGAGAGAGAAAAGAAATCCTTCTCGACTGAGACAATTGTTATTCTTTGACCCAAATCCAGAATACCTCTTTTCGGTGAGGTGGATTTTTTTTCTTTACGTTCAAAACACATTTTGAATAACATCTAGCCCTCGTGGGGAGGCAGATAAGTAGGAAAAATGTGTAGTTTTGTTTTGTTTTCTAGAAATAATCTGGCCCTTAGAAAGTTTTGTGAAACTAAAAAAAATTAAAATAAATATTTATTTGAAGAATCAAGATAAAGTTAAACTACAAAGTTAAAATCCTATCAAAAAACCAGGATTTAAATGACGCTAGTTTTTAATGTTATCAATTCGTTTTTTTAATGTTATAATAAACTTGTTTTTTTTTTGTTTTTTTTACCTAGCGTGATTGCAAGCAGTGAAAAATGAAATAAATTTGAAAAAAAAAAATATCTCACCGACTTTTTTTATCTCTATTTTTTTTTCAATGGGTTTAGTTAGTAGCGTTTGGTTTGGAAAATTGTTGTTATTAAAGTTCAAGTTCCGGCGAAGTTTGTAAAAACTCTTTGGTTGTTGTGCTATGGTATATTCCACCGTTTTTCACTGGGTAAATTCCACGGACACGGACAAGAAGCGTAGTTAAGGCAGGGCATCATCAAAGAAATCCTACCACAGCTCCGTGTCTCCATTAGTAGGCGAGTTGTAAAAAAAAAATATGAGTATTATTGCCTGTTCTGGGCAAAATGGAGAAAGCCGCACTGACTCTTAATACCTTTCTCTCTCCACCACTTCCCCCCTACCCACTCTCTCTCCCAGGCAAACTCTAACCTTTCTCTCTCTTTTTATGCCTTTCTGTTCCCCTAGCCGGTTTATTTTACCCCCACCTCCACTTCTGTCAATCTCTTAGACCAACTTTACTCTCTCGCTCTCTCTCTCTCTCTCTCTCGATATATCTGTTCCTTTAGCCTATATCTCCCTTTTTCTCTCGCTTCTTATCCCTAGACCAACTCAAATCTTTTCTCTCTCTCTCTCTCTCTCTCTCTCTCTCTCTCTCTTTCTCTAACCCTTCTACTTTCTTCGGCTTGTTTACCCCATTCTCCCTTTCTTTCTCCCCCTCTCTCTCTTTCTGCCCTTCTGCTCCCTCTTCCGTTTTGCTTTCCCTCTCTCCTAGACCAACTCTAACCTTTCTCCCTGTCTCTGTCTTTCTGCTCTCTTAGCCCTTTTACTCCCCTCTCTCTCTGTCTATGATCCCGTAGCCTTTTTTTTTACCCCTTTCTCTCTTTTTCTTTCAGCTTTTTTTTACCCATCTCTTCCTCGCTCCCTCTCCCTCTCTCTCTCTCATAAACAAACTCTAACCTTTTTCTCTTTCTCTCTCTCTACCCTAATAGTATTTACCCCCTCTCTCTACCCTAATAGTATTTACACCTCTCTCTCTTTCTCTATCTCCTAGACCAACACTAACCTTTCTCTCTCTTTTTATCTTTCTACTCTTTTAGCCATTTTACCCCCTTTTCCTTTCCGCATCCTCTCTCTCTCTCTCTCTCTCTCTCTCTCTCTCTCATTCTCACTCTCTGTTCCCCTCTCTCCTAGACCAACTCTAACCTTTCTTTATCTCTCTGGACCCCTCACCCGTTCCTTCTACTTTCTTCGCATTTTTACCCCCTCTCTCTTCCCTTCTTTCTTTCTCTTCCCTTTCTTTCTGTCCTTCAACTCCCTCCGCCTTTTACTTCCTCTCTCTTCTAGAACAACTCTAACCTTTCTCCCTCTTTCTGCCTTTCTACTCTCTTAGCCCTTTCCCCCTCTCTACCTTTCTCTATGCTCCCTTAGCCTTTTTTACTCCTTTCTCTTTTTCTTTCTGCTCTCTTAGCTTTTTTTTTACCCGTGTCTCTCTCTCTCTCTCTCTCTCTCCCTCTCTACTAGACAAAATCTACCTCTCTCTCTTTCTGTTCACATAGTCTTTACCCCTTTTCTCTCTCAATCTCCTAACCTTCTCTCTCTTTTTGTCTTTCTACTGTTTTAGCCTTTTACCCCCCTCCCAATTTTCTCCCCCTCTCTCTATGTCCCTCCCTCTCTCCTAGACCAACTCTAACCCCCTCACTTTCTCTCTCTCTCTCTCTCTCTCTCTCTCTCTCTCATCCGCGTGCTCACATGAACAGAAGAACCTGCTTGGCGCCTTCCTGCTCAATTATAGTTACTGACATCATTGAGTAAATACTGAGTTGTAAAGTCTTCTTCTTTCTCTCACTCACTTTCCGAGCTGAAAAAGAAACAAATTTGCTTTGTCTGTTTGACTGCTGGGATTACTTCTTATTCGACTTAATCTACTTTCTGGAATTGTCGAAACCTGTTTTTGCTTTTAAGTTTCGTCTGAAAACACAACCTCTTACAAAAATCCTAGTTTTAAAAAAGTGTTTATTCAACACCTACCCACAATAGGAGTATTTGACACAAGGTCGGAAAGTGGGATTTGAAAAGCCAGCGCCCGAGAAGGTGAGCACTCTGGTCATTAAAAATTGCCTGGGCAGCCCCGTCGGCATTCCCCGGTAGGGGCGCCTCAGGCAGTAAGCAATAAACTTACTCCTCCCCAAAGAGGGGAGGCAAAGCCTGGGAGGTTGGACCTCCTAGAACTGCACAGGACAGGACAGAAAGTGTTTGCATTCTCTTTAAAATTAATTCATAAATAGTCCCTATGTACAGACTCCTCGCGAGAGTTTGATGTCATACGAGGTCGGTTTTTAACGTGGGGGACACTCAGCATCCCCAAAAGGGGCACTCTGGATTGAGACAAAAATAAAAAATGCCCCAGTCAAGAAGGATGTTTTCTAATCCAACTGTTTTGATACTGGGTGTTGTTCATACCGGCCAAGCGTACGTCCACGACAATCAGTCTGACAGTGCCGTTTTTTTTTGTGTTTTTGTTTTTGCTGTCGGGCTAAAGTATAGTTCGGTTCAGTTCACAATCCCAGGCTTTACATTCTCCCTTTGAGAAGAAGTAACGTTATTGCTAACCGCATGGGGGCGTGGAATACCGACTCAGGCATTTTTGTTGTTGGCCAGAGTACACTTCATGTAGTGAACTGGTATTTCAAACCTCACCTCACCTAGAGAAGATAAAGATACTACATTTCCTCTGTTCTGTCCTCGGTCGATGAATGAGTAATCCTTTTGGACTGAGGCAATTTAAATTTTTGTCCGCATCCAGAGTTTTGAGGAGTTGAATTTCCCCCATTATAACCGACCTTGTGTCTAACTCTGCCCTCGTGGGGAGACAAGTAAATACGGACTGTGGAAGAAACAGATAATACACTTTGATCTCGGTCCGAAGTCACACACACGGAGGTCACAAAGTTTCAAACATTATGTCGCATGCTTTGTTCGCAATTAGTCACAGACACACTTCTAAAAATAGCATTTTTTTTATCGTACACTAATGAAACGATCTTATTCGTGATTACGAAGTTAATTAAACTAAAGAAAAGGGGCGATTGTGCAGTATAGTTAACAAGATAGAAGGGGTGACAAAAATAGACGCAAGAAAATTTACTTTTCTACTTATATAATTTTCACGTGTGTTTACTGATTGTAAGATTTATTATCTGTGCATTTGTTAGCGTCCCTTTTACTTAGCCAAGCCAGCGTGCGTTTGAAGATGAGCGACAATTTCAGGCTTAAAAGATAATAATAATAATAATAATAATAATAATAATAATAATAATAATAATAATAAAAACTTATCCTAATCCGATTGGCAACCACACTCAGACTTAGGCTTACGGTTCCACTAACCTGCTAAAAAAATACTATCTTTTAAGCCTGAAATTCGTGACCAAGTACCGACAAAATTGTCGCCCATCTTGAAGAGCACGCTGGATTGACTAAGTAAAAGTGGCGCTAACAAATGCATAGATAATAAATCTTACCATCAGTAAACGCATGTGAATGAAAATCATATAGGCAAGTAGAAAAGTAAATTTTCTTGCGTTTGGTAACAGTTATTTATTGTCTATTTGTTTTTTCGCCCCGTGTTTTTCTTGTTGACTATACTGCACAATCGCCAGAAAAAAGCACCTGTTTCATTGGTTAATGTAAAGCCCACGGGTTTAAATAACATTAGAAACAAAATTATAAACTATTAATAGAAATAATTTTAAAATTTTAAAAAAGGTAATAGCTTAAAGAAATGGAAAATATAGAGACAGAAAGAAAAAAGAGACTTTCCCTTAGCATTTTGGTTAGGAGCAAAGTGTAGTATCTGTTCCGATACTAATCTTTTCTGTGCTCAGTCAGTGAAGGAGATATCCTTCTAAACTGAGTCAATTTTTGTTTGTGTCCCAATCCAGATTGCCCCTTTTGCGGGAGCTGGATTTTTCCCACATTAAACAATTAAAAAACAACTTTGTGTCTAACGCTGTCCTCTTGGGGAGACAAGTAAATAAATAGGGACTTTTTCCGACCTTCGGGCTGTGATCAAAGTGTGGTATCTGTTCTAGACTTGAGGCGTTTTTAAAGAAAATTGTCCCAAATCCAGAGTCTCCCTGTTCTGAGAACGGGAATACCCTCACATTAAAAACCGATCTTGTGTCTAACTTTGCTCTCGTGGGGATAGCTAGTGAATAAAGACTATCTCCTTTGCTGCTACCTGGAATTCGAACCAAACTAAAAACAGTACTCTGCCTCCCCCTTTGTGACCAGTCGCCTTAGGCGCTCCTCCTGGGGAATTCTGACGAATCCTTCAAGGGTGTACCCACAGGAGAGCTGGATTCCCTGTGTTAACGAACCGACCTCGTGTCACATTCCGTTTTGTTGTGGGGAAAAATGGTAAATATTACCTGTCCTTCAGACTACAATGAAAGTGTAGTGTCTGTTCTGCCCTTGGTCAGAGGAAGAAATCCTTATAGGCTTTATTTACTCCTCCCCAGGAGTTAGGCACAAGGCCAGTTTCCCACAAGTAAGATGTGACCCAAGATCGGGTCGAGAAAGTGGGATTAGATAAGCCAGCGCTCGAGAGGTGAGCACTCTGGTCATTTAAAAATTGCTTGGGCAGCTCCGTCGGCATTCCCGGTAGGGGCGCCTCAGACAGTAAGCAATAAACTTACTCCTCCCCAAAGAGGGGAGGCGAAGCCTGGGAGGGTGGAAATCCTTATAGGCTGAAGCAATTTTTATTTTATTTTATTTTTTTCATCTTATCCAGAGTGACCCTTTTTCGCTAACTGGATACCCCCCCCCCCACACACACACACCATCTCTTTCACACCCCCCCCCCCACACACACACACATCAAAACCTGACCTTATGTTGCCCACGTGGAAGTCGGGGGAGGACGGGAGCAAGTAAATAGGGACTCTTATCTATAAAAAGCTCAGAAATGTTTCAATTTAAAACTTGAAACATTTTTCTAAACATAAGCAACAGAGAGAGAGAGAGAGAGAGAGAGAGAGAGAGAGAGAGAGAGAAAGAGAGAATTTAATTTCACCTTATTCCGTTTATAAAAGTGAAAAGTTGTTCGAGCCTTTAATATGAAAAGTATGTTTTTAATTAATAATAATTGCTTTCTCCTATGCAAAAACAAACAAACAAAAACAATTTGATGTTATTATTTGTTAATAAGTACGCAAATAGTTGAAAACAAATTATTTACCCCCCCAAAAACAGGCAAAAATAAAATGGGGGATTTTTTTAGTTTGCACCGGTCAAAATTTCAGATTTGGCAACCATTACACAGTGGGAAACCCAAATTTAACCATATATATATATATATATATATATATATATATATATATATATATATATGTGTGTGTGTATCGGATCGACAGGTATTGGTACATTATTTTAGAATATTTCAACATGAGTTCAATAGTGTATTTTTAAAACTGCGAGAAATTACCAAACAAATACTGTCTGTATTTTATTCTAATAGTAGTAGTCGTAGTAGTAGTAGTAGTAGTGGAAGTAATGTGACTTAGTGTACTTTTACTTTATTCACTAGTGTCAGACAGGAAAAGAAAGAGGGAATTTCAAGTTTGAGGTCACTACGCCCCTCGACACCCCACTTTCTCTGTGTATCCCCGTCCTCCCATCCACCTACTACAAATAAAGCTCTACTCTACGTATTCTGTACGTTTACCAAGTTCTGCCTAGTTTGACACAAGGCAGTTATATAGCGAAGTGCTATGATGCGGATTGCATACCCCACACAAAGTAAAATTGACGAGATTTTTCGACGATCGGTATTCGCTAAACGAAATGGCCTCTGTTCTTAACCTAATCCAAAATTTTGATTAAAATTACATTAATTACTATAAAAAATGATAAACTAAAAAAAAAATGGGGGGGGGAGGGATTAATCGATAGTAATCGGAGGAGTTTGACGAAAAAATGTTTAGAGAGTGGTATTGTCGCTCTGCTGTTTTAATGCCCGATCCCGCTAAAACATGTTTCAACACCATGTGCTTTTTTCTTTGATTCATGATGATTGAGAGAGAGAGAGAGAGAGAGAGAGAGAGAGAGAGAGAGAGAGAGAGAGAGAGAGAGAGAGAGTTTAGATTGGCCTTGCGGTGAGAAACAAAGGGTAGTATCTGTTCTGAAACAACTCTTCATCTTTTCTGTCCTTGATCACAGTGAAGCAGAAATCCTCCGAGACTGAGACAATTCTAATTTTGTGTCCAAATTCAGAGTACTCCTTTTTGTAGAGCTGGGTTTTCCCCACATTAAAAACTGACCTTGTAGGAGAGGGGATCCGGTTCCCCCCCCCCCCCCAAAAGGCACTTTGGATTGGGACATAAATAAACATTGCCTCAGTCTAGAAAGATGGTTCCTCCTCCGAGGACAAAACTGATACTACACTTTGAACCTAGCCCGTGCTTACTTGTGCAACGAGTTGTACAGTAAACAAAAACACTATCTCTCTCTCTTTCTCTCTCTCTCTCTCTCTTCCTTTCCTCTCTCTCTCTCTTCCTCTCTCTCTCTCTCTTCCTTTCCTCTCTCTCTCTCTTTCTCTCTCTTCCTCTCTCTCTCTATCTCTCTATCTCTCTCTTCCCCTCTCTCTCTCTCTTCCTCTCTCTCTCTCTATCTCTCTCTCTCTCTCGTGCGCGCGAAAACCAATAGTATACAAGCTTCGATATTAAAACAAGCTTATCAGACTTAAACAACTGGCACGCGACCGAAATAATGAAGTATTATTTGAGTACTTTGAGATAAACAAAAAAAAACGGTGTTTTAATAAATTTCCGACCAAAGATCTTCTTTACGTTAAGACGAAATTTTCTTTGTTCTTTTTTGTACCTTTCGTTCATTCATTCGTCCCCCCCTCTCTCTCTCTCTCTCTCTCTCTCTCTCTCTCTCTCTCTCTCTCTCTCTCTCTCTCTCTCTCTCTCTCTATACATATATATAAGATGACTTTGTTTAGTCAGGATCCCACTTCCCAAACCCATACACCTCTTTTTTTCCTATTCTTTTCTCTAACATCATGCAATTACTCTCTCTCTCTCTCTCTCTCTCTCTCTCTGTCGCTCTGACCAAGATTACTATTCCCTCCCCTACCGTTTATTGGTTTGATACCCCCTTCCCTATTTTTTCTTTAATAACTAATAAGTGGGTCAGATATTAGTCAGGTTTCAATTTTTCATCGGAACACCACAGTTTTGGGTACGGAAGGAGCCCCCCCCCCCTTACACGAGAAAAAAAAAACGAGAATAAAAAAGAAATAAAAAATAAGGAGGGAAAAAAGCGCAATCTAACGAGCTGAAGGTGATGTGGTCTGAGATGTGTCACCCCCCCCCCCTCTCTTCCCCGGCCAGTAGATTAACCCGCGTAGCGCCCTACAAGTGCGCATTTCTACCATCAGTCGTACTAACCATTCACGTCCAAAATCTTACAATAGTTTAGAGAGTGACCCCTTGCAAGATTTGGAAAGAAAAATATTCTAGAGAAGCTAATTTTCTCCCCATTTTCTTTGAATATGATATTCGTTCCGTTGGTCATTTCTTCCAAAGTTATAATAAACCTCCGCGGTGCTTTTACAGATCGGACCCCATGGTGGACAATATCGGCTAGGTAAAATCTGGTAAAATGTTACGACCCGAGTTGCGGTGTCAAATGGCATAAGGTCCGACTCTGAGTATTCCAAAGATTCTGACTCCGACTCTGACTCCTAGAATTCCAAAATATCCGACTCCGACTCCTTATTTTAAAGTTTTCAAATATTCAGACTGTTGATTTATTGGAGATGAAAAAAATCCGACTCCTAAAATTCCGACTCTGACTCCACAACCCTGGTTACAACAGCCGAAAGGCAACGACACAAAATGAAAACAACACTCAAGAAACGGAAAAAAAAAACACGTACTGATTTAAAGAATGTCAAAATGCGTTACAAAAACAAAACAATTGCTATTAATTATAAAATAAAAAATACAATAATTTACGAAAATAAATAAAATGCAACAATATAGATAAATCGGTAAGTGTTTTTAAAATTTTTTTTTAGCCTTGTCTTCAGTTCGTGTTGTTATTTTTCCGTTCTTGTAACTAGGGTTGCGGAATTGGGTTCTGAGGGAGTCAGACGTTTTAGAAGGAGTCGGAGTCGGACTTGTAAGAATGCGAATAGTCGGAGTCAATTTTTTTTATATCTCGAAAGAATCAACAGACTTTAAAATAAGGAGTCGGATATTTTGGAATTCTAGGAGTCAGAATTGGAATTTTTGGAATCCTAGAAGTCGGAATTGGAATTTTTGGAATCCTAGGAGTCGAAATCGAACTCTATATCTTCTGACTCCACAACTCTGGTTATGACAACGACCAAAAGGCAACAACACAAAATGAAAACAGATAGTGCTGGAAATCTAGGGAGACCTGTTGTCATTCAGACTCCAGAGAACACTAGTGGTTGTTGTCAGTGAGCAATCACTGATAATGACTTGTGTGAAAACTCCTAGTGAGTGAAGAAGAAAAAGGAGGATGAAAAGAAGAAGGATAGGAAGCCACCATTCCCCGTGCATCGAGTATTGTTGCCACATCTAGACAGGGTACAAAAATCAAATTTTCTAACCTAATAGATCCCGCACTGGCTGTCAAGCTCCAGCCCCTGTCACATCACCACAGTGTTGCATCCCTATGCTTGTTTTACAAGTACGGCCACGGAATGTGCTCTGCTGAGCTTCCTGTACTCGTACCCCCCCTCAATGTAAATACCCCCGACCCACTCGATTTGCAGCAAACTCACACCCCTTCTCTGTAGAGGTCCCTAGATACTGGAAGATTTTCTACTCTAATAGCTGCTTTCCTCGTACCGCTTGCTTTTGGAATTCTCTCCCTGCTCCCTGTTTTTCCAAAAGAAAAATTTAAATGTAATGTGGACAACCATCTTGCTGACCAACTCCCAACCCAGGTTGCCTCTCCTATAAATATGGACCGTTCAGTGCCAATGTGCCGTGTTTGGGGTAAACAAAAGTAAAAAACAAAGTACAAATAAAACCTTCATTTTAGTTTTCACGAACGAATCAATCACATTTACTGTGTTTCTCATAGAATAATTAATTAAAAGTTTTTGACATGAGGATTGATAATTTAGATTATTGAGACTACTGTTCTCATCTTGGATGTCATTCTCACAACGTTTCAGCTGATGTAACCTCTGCCCTTCTTTAGGTGTATCTTATCGAACTTTGGAATCTTTTGAATTCCGTACAGATTCCTGAGTTTGAGAGAAAGATTCCCGAATTCGACAAGATACATCTGAAGAAGGTCGGATGTTACATCGGCCGAAACGTTGTGAGAATAACATCCAAGATGATAACAATAGTCCGAATGATTCAAATAATATCAGGTTGGAAAGAAAGTAATGTATTTTTTACTTCATCACTTTGCAGCCTCCTAAGTTGTACACAATTCTAGATTTTTTGGTGAATTGGTGTCTTAATATCTTGCTTTGCCTTTCAGATATAGTAATTAGTTGGAAAATATTAAGTTTAATGGACTCAGCCGTCAAAAAATCGATATTAGTGAAGAGCATCTGAGACATTGCATGCTCTTTGAATTCAAAAAAGGAAACTCAGCTGCAGAAGCTAGAAGGAATATTGGAACTGTCTATGGGATAAATGTTCTGAATGATCGAAAATGTCAACAGTGGTTTGCAAAGTTTTCTTCTGGAGACTTTAACCTGTCAGATCGTCGACGTTCGGGAAGGCCAAAATCAATTGATAAAGACGCCATTAAAGATGCTGTGAAGGCCAATCTAAAGTTAACCAGCAGAGAATTAGCTCAACAATTCAATACAACCCATACCACAATTATTTCATGCCTTCACAAGTTAGGAAAAGTTTCAAAACTTGGACTCTAGGTTCCCCACGATTTGACCGACGCTCAACGAAATCAAAGATTGACTGTTTGCACATCTTTGCTTTCCAAGAATCATCGAGAACCATATTTGCAAAGAATTGTGACTGGAGATGAAAAATGGGTTCTTTACAAGAATACCCAACACAAAAGACAATGGTTAGACCGAAACCAAAGTCCACAGCCTGTTCCAAAACAAGGACTACACCCAAAGAAGGTTATACTCTCTTTATGGTGGGACATGGGAGGTCTGATTCATTATGAGTTACTAGAACCTAATCAAACAATCACAGCAGTAAAATATTGTTCGCAGTTGGATGATCTAAGAATTGCTCTATCAAAAAAACGACCAGCACTACTCAATAGGAAGGGTGTAGTGCTTCAGCATGATAACGCGAAACCTCACGCAGCAAAACTCACTCAGGAAAAGGTCATGAGTTTCAATTGGGAAGTTTTTCCTCACCCGCCTTATTCACCTGACATTGCTCCATCCGACTACCATCTTTTACGGTCGTTGCAGCATCACTTAAACAATAAAATTTATGAAAATGACGACCAACTAAAAAATGACCTAAATTGGTTTTTCTCTCAAAAATCAGAGAGATCTTTTGAAGAATGTATCAAGAAGCTAGTTGATCGTTGGACAGAAATCATAGACAATGATGGAAATTATTGTAAAGATTAAAAAATGTCCTAATGTGAATGTTTCAGATGAAATAAATGTGTTGGACAAAAACGACATTACTTTCTTTCCAACCTGATACAACAATATTTTGAAATGATTTCTTATAATTGTTAAAGCACTTATATCTGTTACACCACAGGTAACAAGTTCAATCCTCAGTGCGGGCAATACTAAGAATACCATTGCGAATTACTTAAGACTTCTACCTAGTCATGGCTGATGGAATGAGAGCAAGCTACACTCTGGTTAAAATAAAGGGTTTCGTTCAAAATTCTGTACAGATTCCCGAGTTTGCCAGAAAGATTCCAGAGTTTGACAAGATACCCCTAAAAAAGGTCGGAGGTTACATTGTTGTGAGAATAACATCCAAGATGAGAACAGTAGTCCGAATAATCCAAATAATACAAATCAGTTTTAATTTATAAACAAATCACTTTACGGACAACATTTATGGGTAGTTTTGAACTGTCTTGACTGGAGCAATTTCCTTTCGATTATTTTGGGTTATTGTATTGCCTATTACTACGGTGTTACCTTATTTTATTTAGGTACCTTAAAAAAATAACACCGTAATAAGAAGTATGTTCTCTTTAACTTTCGTTTTTTTTCTAAATGCTATTATGCCCCCTTGTATAAGCTTTTTGATGGATTTATCTAGAAATGCCCCGTATGTCGAACATACTTTTCAGGTCGAAATTTAAATTGAAGCAGATCATAACATTTCTATATTTGTGGTCCCACGAAAATGTCAGTTAGGGTTAGGGTTGGGTTAGGGTCTTTTTTTTGCGAAAGAAGGCATGACTCATAGAGGCTATGTTGAGTAAGGTGGGGACAGAAACGAGCTGCGCTTGTTCACCAGTTTCTGTTGCGTGAGCAAACTAGTGCACACGGGGTTGATTTAGGCATCGTTTCTGATGGTGCTCAAACTTGGAGTACGAAGACATGGTCAGAGAGCGTGTATTTTTCACACAAAACAAATTTAAGAAAAAAACACTTTCTTTCATTAACTTAAACACACTTAAATGCAGTGCTCTCTTCTGTGCAAACGGAAAAAAAAACACTTTGCATTAAATAGATTGTTAATAAAAACCCACAAAAACAAAACAATTGAAATAAAACAATTCCTTTCTAAATTCTAAAACCCCAAAAAACAAATTGATTTGAAAAATAATCGGGAAGGGTGCTATCAGCCATGGCAATCGGTGATTAGTAAAGTTTCTTATAATTATTAAAGGTAAGGAGCTTTGTCTTGGTAGCATTAAATGTAACCATCCACTTTTGACCCCATTCCACTACAGATTGGGGGTTATTTTCTAAGGATTCAGCCATTGACTTAGATATGTGTGCGTTCGTTTTGCCCACATGTTGAGAATAGAGTAAATATCAGTAAATATACCCATCTCGGACACGATTGCAGTAGTGGCGCCGTTTATGAAAATCAAGAATAATAAAGGTCCAAGCATTGACCCCTGGGGCATACCCGCATTAATGTGATGTCGTTTAGATGTCTGGCAACCAAGGACTACCTAGATGTTTCTCTTAGTTATGATGTATCTGATTATATTAAATATTCGTCCAGTAATACCATACAAAATAATTTTCTTGAGAAGACTTTCATGCCAGACCTTGTCAAAGGCTTTGGATATATCAAGCACTACTGCCCGAGCTTCACCTGCTTTATCCAGTGTATGGTATATGCATTCAGTGATAACCATTAGGATATCCACAGTAGAACGGGATTGTCTAAATCCATAATGTTGGCCAGAAAGAAGTTTAGCATTTTCGAGGTGGCGGACGATTGCTAGATTTATTAATGATTCAAAGATTTTAGCAAAGAGCGGAAAGAAACTTATAGATCATTAGTTTTATGGGTCAGTTCTTTCACCAGACTTTTTGAAAACTGGTACCACGGAGGCAATTTTCCAGCTATCAGGGAAGCAAAATTCAGTAAGGCATTTGCTATAATGTTTGGAGAGGACAGGGGCCAGCTTAGTAGAACATTTTTTTATTACTATAGCAGGTCCACATGTTTTGGACGTGTCAAGGTTTTTATGATATCCCAGACATGGGAAGGTGTGATGATCAGATCATCAAGTGTGGTTTCTGTCCATAGTGAGAAATTTGGGAGGGGGTGGTTTAAGGCGAACGGCTAGGCAAGAAGTTCAACCTTATCTATTGCCGTACAAGTGCCATTATGATGGTTGGATAGTGGGGGAATTGTTGATTGCCCATTGTTTACCAGACTTATTGATTTTTCCGAAATTGCAAGTTCATAATAATAATGCGTTTTCTGGTCATCTCGGTATATCTACACTTAGCTGCGGCTATTACACTCTTACAATGGTTTCTTGATGCTAGAAATTTTTGTCTATTTGCAGCTGACTTATGGCGGTTGAATTAACAGAATGCTTGCTTCCTATTCGCAATAACAGCTGAACAGGTCAAAGTGAACTATTGGGGAGAGTGAGACTTTCTATAGAATCTCTGCATGTGAACAACTGTTTCTATTCATGTTTTGACACATTCTGTTACCTCATTTGTGCACTGTTTAGCAGAGAGAGAACAGTTTTACTCCATGAGGCATCTCTGAGGATTCCCAATCAGCCTGTTGGAAATATCTGGTCGTTTTTAGTAGGTTTGGGGTCGGAAGTTTAATTGTGATATCAACCATTATCATAAAGTGATCAGCGTTTCCCGAGTGGGCTATGGGCATCCGTCACAAAAGCCTCGAGCAGTGTTGTCAAGAATAGGTTGAGAAGTGAGGTCTGCTGAGCTTTCACGATCTGGAAGTCAAGCCAAGAAAGTGACAGTTTATGAAAGAGAATTTACAATAGTGAAACTATGCGTACTGTTAACAGCTGTGTTTGTGTAGCTGGAGAAATCAAGCCAATGTCTGTGATGGACATTAAAACCCCAAATAGATGGATTTGAGCACTTGGATCTAAGGAAAGTGCTGCGTTTACACTATGAGAGACAGCCGAGTAGGGTAGAGTCCTGGGGAGAACGGTAGAGGAAATATAGGTAACTAACGCTGTGTTGTAAGATTAAAGTAAAACACATGTAGGTTCTAACATAATCCACAGAGAGCACTGGAAAACGAAAATCACAAAATCCTCTGCGATATGGAAGTACAAACAGATAAACTCATACTAGCAAGGAGACCGGATGTCATAATAGTCGACAAGAAGGAAAAATCCTGCCAAATTATAGATTTTGCCATTCCAACAGACTACAGAGTAAAGATTAAGGAGACGGAAAAACGAAGCAAATACACGGAACTTACCAGAGAATTGAAAGGGATATGGAGCATGAAAAAAGCCAATATAACACCAATAATCATAGGAGCACTATGAACAGTCCCGAAAAACCTGGAAATAAGACTGAGAGAAATTTGAATCAAAGGGAAGACTGAGACAATACAGCATACGGCAATGATGAAAACAGCTGAAATCTTAAGGAAAATCCTTGAATGCGGAAACCAACCCACATAAGCCACAAAGACTAATCAGTCACATGCACGTTGCAATAGGAAAAAAAACAGATACAGAAAGAAGACTACCGCAAGAACCAAGGAACAGAAACTACAAGAAATTTCATAAAATACCTCCCACCCTCCTTCTAAAAAAAGTGATGGCACCAGCCTCGGCTGATACCATACAAAATAGTCGTGAAGGTTCAAGAACGATTGGAAGACTGAGGAGAGAGTGTCGGAATTTTCTACCAGCAATTATATAACCCCCTATATATTCTGTATTATATTTATATATTTTGTATCCTACTTAATATTTACATATTTTGTACCCTGTATCATATTTTGATATCCTGTATTTCATACTCTCTATTGATTTGCTTTCGTACTTTCGATTTTGTATGAAACGCTATGTAATTTATATACAGTTTAAGGCCAGCTCTTTGAGCATGACGTCGGATTCTAGCAACCAAATACTTCCTTTTAGAATTCAGCCAGCTTTGGGAGTGGACGTGGTTCTCCAGCTCATTGATAGAGCGAATTTCCTAAGTGCTTCCTATCTTCAAGAACACTGAGACTGTAACTGTGAGATTCAATACAGAAGTTTGTTGCCGCATGGAGCGTTGAATCGAAATTCAATGCATCCATAAATTTCGAGAATTTTGCGGCTTTCAACCTTTTCTGAAGAAGGACGAAAAAGTTGTCGACTTTGACAAGATTGTTCATGCAGCGTTTGCATTGGAAGGCAAAGTTGTCGAGTTTGACACGTTTTATTCACGCAGCGTTGGTGTTGGAAGAACATTTATTCACAGAGTGTTAAAGCATTTAAACTGGCGAAGGCTGTTTGTGTCTTTTGAGAATTGTAAGTACTCCGTTATATTCATTATTTGTTTAAACGTCTCCTCATATTTGTAGAATATCATTCGTCGTTGGTTGAAACGACAATTGTCTAACTGTTTGAAAAGCAGTTTATTTTGGTTTATAGTAGGCAGCTTGTACGCTGTTCCTCCTATTTTTTTTTATCATAGTTCACCTCAAACAAGGCAGGCCACCACTATAGACGTAAGGGGCTACTGAGAAAAAGGGTGAACGTTTTTTTTTGGGGGGGGGGGGGTCAACCTAAATTAGGAGCTGTGCAGCGAGATTTCTGTTTACATTAGTTTTAAATTTCTGCATGTCAGTAACGTCAGGAAAGCAGGGAGCAGGGAGGGAGTTCCAGAGTCCAACAGCACGAGGAAAGAAGCTTTTGGAGTAGAAAGCTCTTCGGCATCTGAGGACCTCCACAGTGTATGGATGGGATTTGGCAGATTGTAGGGTTGGTCTAGTGAATTTACGTCGTGGAGGTACCAGAGCAGCAAGCTCATCAGAGCACAATCCATTGAAGTACTTGTAAAACAGGCAAAAGGATGCAACATTGCGGCGATGGGACAGAGGCTGGAGCTTGGTGGATAGTGAAGGACCTATCAAGTTGGCAACTCTTTTTTGGACCTTGTCTAAGAGGGAGAGACTAATGGATGATGCACCAGCCCAGATGTGGCAACAATACTCCATGCATGGGCGGATGGTGGCTTTGTAGAGATATAGGATAATGTCAGGTGTGTGAGAAGTTTACTGGCAATGTTTTCAATATATTTATTCCAATTCATATTATCTGTGAAAGTTAGGCCAAGGAGTTTGAATGATGAACTCTCAGGCAGGGTGCTATTTGCCATGACAATTGATGGTTGAAGAGGTTTCTTGTAGTTATTGAAGGAAAGTAGCTTTGTCTTTGCTGCATTAAAAGTTACCATCCATTTTTGACCCCATTCCACTACAGACTGGAGGTCATTTTCTAAGGACTTAGCCATTGCCTCAGATATGTGTGCGTCGGTTTTGCCCACATGACGAGAGTAGAGCATGGTGTCGTCAGTAAATATTCCTATCTCAGTCGCAATGGCATCAGGGAGGTCATTTATAAAAATCAGGAACAGTAGAGGTCCAAGAATAGATCCCTGGGGTACACCAGCATTTATGCCATGTTGCTTAGAAGAACGGCCATCGAGTACAACCTGGATCTTTCGTTTTGTTAGGAAGGATCTAATTATATTAAATATTTGTCCAGTAATACCATATGAGTGCAGTTTTAGGAGAAGCCTTTCATGCCAGACCTTGTCAAAGGCCTTTGATATATCAAGCACTACCGCCCTAGCTTCACCTGCCTTGCCCAGTGTATGGTATATGCATTCAGAGATGACCGTTAGGATATCTGCAGTAGATCGTGCTTGTCTGAATCTATATTGATGATCAGAAAGATGTTTAGCATTAACTAAGTGCCTGACTATCGCTAGATTGATTAATGATTCAAAGATTTTAGCAAAGATCGGGAGTAGACTGATTGGGCGGTAGTTTAGAGGATCAGTCTATCTCCAGAATTCTTGAAGACTGGTACCACAGAAGCAATTTTCCAACTATCAGGGAAACAAGGTTCAGTAAGGCATTTATTGTATAGTTTTGAGAGGACAGGGGCCAGCTCAGCAGAGCATTTTATTTTGTTACAAGGCGTGTTGTCCTTACAGGTTGAATGCCTGCAAGGGAAATATTTTCAAGTTTTTGACTCTCCTCAGGGACTTTTTTGTAAAATAAAATCTTTTCCTTATGATTTCAAACAAGACCACTTTTAATCTTATTTCTTTCTCCACCCTCCCTTTTATTTCATCCGTTTGTTTTTTGCGGGTTATTTCTACCAAGTTGTATTTGTCTGAAAACGGATAAATTTGTGACAGGAGAGCACTAACCAGACCTCCACTGGAAGAGTGCAGAAAGTACTGCGACCATAGGGAGGTTTATTGCCACCCAAATCCCAGAGGAGACCAATGGTCGTTACCAGTGAAAAATCAATGGTAGACGGCTGTTGCGTTACCACAAGGTCATTTGCAGTAGTTATCGAAAGGAGATGGAGAGTACTGGAAATCTATGGAGGCTTGCTGTCACCCAGACTCCAGGGAATACTACCGATTGTTGTCGGTGAGCAATCACTGACGATAACTTGTATAACTCCTAGTGAGTATAAATAGTTATAATGATAATAATAATAAATACAAAATTAAAGAATTAAAATAAATAAATAGAAAATAGTGTCAGCCTAGGCTGACACCACGCAAAATATTTGCAGAGGGTCAAGGAGGATGAGAAAACCGAGGAGGGACAGCACAAACCAGACCTCCACTAGAAGAGTGCGGAGAGTGCTGGGACCTTGGGGAGGTTTATTGCCACCCAAATCCCAGAGAAGACCAATGGTCCTTACCAGCGAGAAATCAATGGTAAACGGCTGTTGCGATACTGCAAGGTTATTTGCGGTGGCTATCGAAAAGAGGTGGAGAATACTGGAAATCTGGAGAGACTTGTTGTCACTCAAAATACCACCGGTTGTTGTCAGTGAGCAATCACTGATGATAACCTGTGTGAGAACTCCTAGTGAGTACAAAAAAAAAAAAAATGATGATGATGATGATGATGATGATGATGATTAGTAATAGTAGTAGTAGTAGTAGTACTGGGACCTTGGGAACAGTGTTGCCAATTTAGCGGGTTTCCCGCTAGATCTGGCGATTTTGATTTGAATCTGGCTAGTAAAATTTGGATCTAGCGGCTAGCGATTTTTTTCTTTAAAATCTGGCGATTACGTTTGCCACATACACACACGCAATTTCAGATTTCAGTAAAACTATTTTCCGTATTCATTTTCTCTTTAGTCACCATGAGATTATTTCTCAAGCTACCTTCCATACATGATATATGCAAATCTGTAGTAGTTTTACATGTCAATAAAAATGTTAATGTTCTAAAAATTAAAATGTTGATCGCGACCGGACAAAAGTTCACCGGACAAAAGACCATCAAAATAATTCAAACACGGACAAAAGCCCACGAACGTAAAAATAAATTAATAATAAAAAAAACAATTCTGGGGCATTTATAACGAGAGCGAACAGAACGAAAAATGGGTAAAAAAACAACAAAATAACAAAACAAATAAATGTGCAACAAATAAATGTTACCAAAGGCAAGATAAGTTACTATTCTACCTATCTGGATAAGTTTATTTGTGTTTTAACTTATTTTAAAGCATATTTTTGTTAAAAACAAACATGGTGTCGACTGTTCAGTTCATACTAAAAAAGAAAATGGCGTCGATGATCACTCGGATAATCGCTAAAAATCGAAAATTAAACAAAATACTGGTAGAAACACATCCAATAAATGTCACCAATCATGCGAAAATGTAATGTTCTTCCAGCATTTTGTTTAATTTTCGATTTTTAACATTACAAAAGGTTTGATAAGAGAGATAGGAGGCAGTGAACTTTGAAATGTTTACTTTGCATCCCCATAATTTACCAATAAAAATATTCGACTTACACTCTGAGAACCAATGTTAACTAAATTCTTTTACCTACTAAGTTAGGATGGTCCGGAAATGGGGGATCATTTTATGTTACAAGTATATGCAAAACTGATGCATTCTGAAATAATTGTTGTTGTTTTCTTTCCGCGAAAGATAAGTGATACAATACAACGGTGTATTTAATATAAATAAATAACACAACAAAAAAACTAACTTTGATATTCAATAAATTGACTATTAACAGCCCCGTTTCACCCACGTCGCACGCACTTTTCTCGACTTTTGTTAAATTTATTCTTTATTTATTTTTCGTATCACCACCCGGACTTAGGGTTAGTAGTAGGAAGGGTGCATGTTTTTTTTGGGGGGGGGGGCGTAAAATAATGTAATTTTGGCAAGATAGGAAATTAGAAAATTAGGTAAGTATGAAATAAATATCGAAGTAATTCAATCATTAACAAAATATTAAAATGGCCGACTTTCTTACGAAGAAACCGAAATGCATTATAATGGATAATCTCGTAATAGGATTTTAATTCAATATTTTTTATCAAAATAATAATTGGAAAAGATAATACCAGAACAGTGTACTTAGAACAAACATAACTCGATTTTATTTGCTTTAAAACACCAGTAAATATTTTAAAATATTTTTTGTGGTGGTAGACCCTATTTAAAACTATAGGAGTAAGGGCCTTGCCCGATTTTTGTGGATTTCTTGTTTTAATTTTTATTTTCTAAATAATTTATTTTCAGATTTTTGTGGATTAAGAAAAAATAATTTTGCAAATATTAATTGGTTTTCTCATTTTTGTGAATATTTTTTATAGCTTTTATTTTGAAAATATTAATTAATTTTCCGATTTTTGCGGATTATTTTGCAAATATTAATTTCATTTTTGTGGACAATTTCTTCGGCAATATTCTATATTTAGAAACGTCATTATTGTGATGTTAAATTTGTAATATATTTACATTTTTAATAAACACTGTTTGATTTTATGATTTGTTTCTTACAAAACAAAATATACACTCCATTAAACCTCCCACTAACCCTAGGTCCAGGTGGCAACAAATTAATATTTATGAAAACAAATTAACTTTTACTTATAATCCGCAAAAGTCAGACAACAAATTAATATTTGCAAATTATTTTTTTTAAGTTATAGACAAAAACAGACAAATTAATATTTGTACAGTGGTTATATTTTCTACAGACAAGTAGTCGATAAAATTTGGCAGTAATTTTGATCTATATATATATATATATATATATATATATATATATATATATATATATATATATATATATATATATATATATGGGGTACGAAGTTAACATCTAGTGGGTTTTTTTTAGCGATTTTATTGTTTTCGATCTAGCGGGTTTTGAAAATCTCAGTTGCCAATAATGACGAAAAGTTAAAAATCTAGCGATTTTCTGGCGATTTTGCTTTCTCAATCTAGCGGGTTTTGAAAATCTCAGTTGGCAACACTGCTTGGGAAAGCTTATTGCCAGTTAAATTCTAGATAAAACCAATGGTCGTTGCCCACGATAAACCAATTGTAAGCGGCTGTTGCGATAACACAAAATGATTTGCAACGGTTATCGCAACAGCTTGAAATCTGGCGAAACTTGTCACTCAGACTCCAATTATTGTCAGCGAGCAATCACTGACTTGTGTGAAAACTTCTCGTCAGTTAAGAAGAAGAAGAAGAAGAAGAAGAAGAAACGCACGCCGAACGCAACGTTTTTCTTTTCTTAAACTAAATAAAAAAAAAGTGACCCGTGTGCATGCGGACTCGCGGTCTTTCTTTCCTTTTTTTTTGTTGCTCTGTCCCGCGCGCGAAATGTCGCGCGCCAAAAAGAACACGCACCAACAACTTTTTACACCATTAAAATGAGAAAGGGTGAAAAAAAAAATGTCTACCCTCTCTTGCTTGCAAAGCTCCACACCGAAAATTGATAACTGATAGCCGTGCGTTTCTCGGGAGTCTTTTTACTTTAATTTGTATTTACTTATTTTTATTTTTAACTATGGCGTTTTTTTAAATTGTTTTGTTTCTTTTTAGAAAATTATTATTACTTTTATAAGTAATAATAATTTTCTAAAAAGAAAGAAGATTTTTAAAGTTAAATTTTATTTTCATGGTATTGTTTGGTCATCATTAAATGATTAAATAAACTAAATTGCTACACAACTAAATAAAAGTGTTGTTTAAATTTCAATTTCTAAAACTTTCAATCCTTTAATTAAATGCGGATTTGCTAAGCATTTTAAAGCCAGTTTAAATGACTTTCTATTCGCCAGTTTAAATGCTTCCCAATCCCTTTCAAATCATTCTTTTATGTTATTAAGAAAATATTATAGCGACCGAGTTGTTTATGAAGAAACCGAAATGCATTGTGATAGATTTAATTTCGTAATTAAATTATTTTTCAAAATTACGTTTTATTTTACGCTGTTGCATTTTTTTTAATTATTTTAATAAATATTCGACCAATAGTAAACAAATAAAAATAATAATTAAATGATGATCAAAGTTACGTTGACACGAGAAACACACGCTCGTGCGTCCAGAGAGAGAGAGAGGGAGAGAGAGAGAGAGAGAGAGAGAGAGACACACACACACACACACACACACACACACACACACACACACACACACACACACACACACACCAGTGGAGGAGGGGGGCGAAGGGGATGCCCCCGGCAGCCAATCATATTCAAACTATTTCTCTTTCGAATAATATTCTCAGTACTAGGACGTATACTTGAGTATTTGGGGCATACGATCAAGAAGATGCCCCCAGGCATCACCAGGGTATCATCAGACCACCCCCCCCTCACACACGCACACACACGAACAAGAAGTGGTCACACATTTTTTATATTTAGAGATAATAATGAAATAATAATACTTGTTTGCGAAGAAACCGAAATGCATTTTGATGGATTTAATTTCGTATTTAAATTATTTGTTTTTGAAAATTGCGTTTTATTTTACGCTATTGCATGGCATTCATGCAGTATGGTTTACGGAGCAGAAATCGGTAACAAACAAAATGTACAACAAATAACTTTTACCAAACGCAAGAAATTTTAATTTTCTACCGACAGTTATAATTTTAAAGTGTGAAACCTGATAGTAAAATTTATTATCTTTGAACTTGTTACTTTACCAAACGCGAGTAAATAAAAAATAGCGGTCGATTTTGTTTGGACATGGTCGCTAATTACAGGCTTAAAAGATAGTAAAAAAAGGCTTATCTTACCACTAACCCTAAGTCCGGGTGGTTGCCAATTGAACTTAGGGTTAGTTGTAAGGTAAGTCAGTTTTGTTTTAAAACTATTTTTTAAGGAATGAAACGCCAACAGCAACACATGGTCGGCTATTTTGGATTTTTTTAATACTGTTTCCGAAAGACAGGATATCGACGAAATCTTATATTGAAAAAAAAAAATTCTCAGAAGTTTAAAACTATACAGGTCGGTAGAAAATTAAATTTCATTGCGTTTGGCAACAGTTATTTGTTGTATATATATATTTTCCCTACTTCTGCTTTATTAACCATACTACCCATTGCATCTTTGATTTTAATAAATAGTAAAAAAAATAAAGATTAGAGAAAGAGAGAGAGAGAGAGAGAGAGAGAGAGAGAGAGAGAGAGAGAGAGAGAGATGGAAAGAGAGGGGGGGGGACGTGGTCACACATTTTGTAAATATATGGAGAGTTTTAAAAATACAGAAACGCGTATTCCGTCCCATTTTTACAAGTTGTCACACGTTTGTGACCCAAATGGCTTTGTCCTGCGCGATCGACATTGCTAAATGTACACGACTTATTATTACCATGGTTACCCACATTCCTTTGTTTTTTTTCTTTCACCCTTTTTATTCAACTTGCCATTTCCTAAGCGTCTCTTCTGTCCTATTTTTCCCACAATTTATTTGTCGCCCCGTTTTTTTTCTTCCATTGTTTTACCTTTTCTCTTTTTATTTTATTTTATTAATAAACGCAACCCGGCATTACCCTTAAATTCACGAGGACCCCTACGCACCCCTTTTCCCAGCCCTCTGCATCCCTTTATTAACATTTCGATATTATTGTAGATTAACACCCTCCGCTATATCA
>OY744528.1:37471796-37474296 GCA_963556195.1 Sepiola atlantica
GATGGCGTGTAGATGGGATCAACCCTAGACCCCACCTTTGCCGAATACTACATGTCCCACATCGAAAAATCTTCCCGTACTTAATAAACAAACCTCTATTATTCACCAGGTACGTCGACGACATCCTCATTGTCACCGAATTCCTAGACAATATAACAAAATTCCAACAAACCATAGACACCCACTCAGTACTCACTTTCACACGTAAACTAAATACTAACAACAAAATCTCCTTCCTAGATGTAATGATCGACTCCAACAACCACGTGCAATACACAACATCCACATACAAGAAAACACGAACAATAACTCTAATCTGCTCAACTACTACAGTGAATGTAAAAAAAATCACCTTAATAAAAAACGGCGTCCACCGCGCGCACAATATCTTCATTCAAAAAATATTCTACAAAGAACTAACCAACACAAAACAACATCTAATTAAGAACAATTTCCCCAATAGAATCGTTGACCAACAAATAAAACTATATCTAACCCCCCATATACCAAAATAATAATGACACTTTCCACCTATACTACAAATACTAAATTCACTCTAACTGAAAACTTGATGAAAAGCTATAACTAACATAATTAAACTAAACCTTTTGAACAACAACAAAAAAATCAAATTAACAATTTACTACACAAAATTCAAAACTTCTAACTTAATAATCGAAAACAATAACACCACTAACTCCCCTTTAAGCCAAACAAACGTGCTATGCTATATTTGTTCCAATGCGAGGAATATTTTCCTAATACTAAAACGGAAAAATACAGCACCTATATTGGCCACACGACAACAACCCTCTCTCGACCTCTTACGTACCACCTAAACGATACAAGCGCTATTCAACGACATATCATCTCACACAAAAAACTATACAATCACCCGAAATAAGGGAAATACTAACAACTAACCCTAAAATCATCCATAAAAAATAATTGTACACGCAGACTAAAAATCCGTAAAGCACGATACATTAAAAAACTGCAACCCAACATGAACAAAATATGATTTAATATTAGCATTAACGCCCTATCCGTCTTTCAAAATTAAAAACAAACAAAAAAACACTATAAAAAAGATAATAGCACAAAGAAGAAAAATAAGACAACTCCTGATGAAGATCGCGAGATCGAAAGCGCTTGAATGATGGCCGAAGAAACAACGCTCGGAGTCATAATGTTCAAACTACTAGCCGGAACCAGACAACTCGCTCGCCGCGCCGAGAAGATAACGAAGAAGATAATAAAAAGAGAGAACTCTGTAGTATTCAATGAAGCCTGCATATATATATATATATATATATATATATATATATATATATATATATATATATATATATATATATATGAAGGTTTATAACTAAAAGATAACTTTTAGAGAATTAGACCTATTGTGAGATGAGGAAAGCTAAATATACTGGATAGAGCAAAAATAAGTAAGTTTCACACTTTACAACAATTCGGATTTCCAATTTTCATTGAGTTTTGGTTCGCTGCTTTTTGCCTTTGGATCTGTTTACTTGAAAACAGGAAGAAATGCGTTTTCTTAATATGGCTAATTTTGTCTGATCCCTCCTCTAAGGACTAAGGATTTGGGTGGAATCTTCACCATTGGATTTTCTTGCAGATTCTTCTGGATTTGCCAATTACATTTGAACCCTATATAACTTGGATCTCCGTGTTTGGTGACTTTCATTTACACACCCGTTTGAACTTTTAAAAACTTTTTAAAAAGAACTTTTTCCAAATTTTGAATATTGACTGTTCTTCTCTGTTAACTTATCAATTCCTACTTCCTCTGATGATAAGATTTTGATCTTTGAAAAGCCGTGCTTAAGGAATGCAATCGAAAGAGAAGAAGAATAAATATTTTTATTTACTAAATGCTCCTTGTTCTGAACAACTGAATATATTGATCTGTTTCCATTTACAGGTCTAACTATTTTTCATTGACTCACCTTATATATATATATGAAAGCATAAGGCGAAGACATTCTGGCTTGAAAAAGTCTGGCTTTCTATAGCTGTAACTGAAACGTTTTTCTAATATGTATCAAAATTATCTTCGTATAAATAGACATCTTTATTACCAGTGTGTGTGTGTGTGTGTATATATATTCATATATATGCCACGAGAATGTCTCAACCAAGAGAAAAAAAGAAAGAAAAAGAAGAAATATTCTCCTGAAGATGGTAGATTTACCGAAAGTACTCAAGTTTATATAAAAAAAAATGTTTTTGAGATGAATAAATAATTTATTTTAAAAACAAATAATCCGCGTTGTGCAAGGTTTTCTAAATATTTTATAAAAAAATATCTTTATTATTTCCACCCACCCAACGCTTCAAATTGTGTGACTTTTCAATATATATATATATATATATATATATATATATATATATATATATATATATATATATATATATATATATATATATATATGTGCAGGTTCGAATGATTACGATGAGAATCCGAGTAAGAGAGGTC
>OY744528.1:37479296-37516796 GCA_963556195.1 Sepiola atlantica
GGCTAGAAAGAAAGGTATGTGAAAGTAATGAGGAAAAAATCAAGGGAAGGAAGGAACGTAAATACAACGAAGGAAGGAAGGAACAAAGTAACGAAGGAAAAGGAAGAGGAGAAAGAAAATAATGAGCGGAAAAGCAACGAAATAAAGAGGAAGAAAGAAGCAAAGAAAAAGAAGGAGGGAACGTAAAAGTAAAGAAAGTAGAAAGGAGGCAAAAAGGAAAGAAGGAAGGAAGGAGAGAAAGAATGTTACAGCCACGAATTGAGGGAAAAAGTAAAAATAAACGATGGATGGAAGAAACGAAGGAGGAACGGAGGAAGAAAGCAACGTAAAACAACGAAGCAAGGGAGGAAGAAACACAGGAAGGAAGGAAGGAAGGAAGGAAGGAAGGAAGGAAGAGTGGAAGGAAGGAAGGATAGAAGGAAGAGAGGAGAGTAAAATAAGGAAGGAAAAACAAAAACAAAGGGAGGAATGAAGGAAGAAAGGAAGGAACGTAAAAACATCGATGGACGAAAGAAGGAACGTAAAAATAACGATAAATAAAGGAAGGAATGCAGGGAAAAAGGAATGTACAAGCATTTATGGAAGGAATGATTAAACAAAATAAGGAAGGAAGGAAAATCAATCAATGTGTTGCAGGAACCGATGATGCATCCCGGACAACGCCGAGTAGATACAACTAGTATTTAATAAATGGAAATACATCTCTTGTAACATTAAAAATATTATTTCTGTGAACATTTGTTTGGTGTGATGAGATGCTTGCTGGAGATTGGAGATCGCCATTTTGGAGTAGCGTCTGTATTCATCTGACTGAGCTGGTTTGAAATGAAGAAGAAAAGAGGGCCACCAGAGTTCCATATAAAAATACCAACATCTTCTCTACAATTAAATAAATTTTATGTAACAGCTTCATTAACACAGGAACACAAGGATGTCAGACAAGTTGGTTCGGAAGGCAGGTTTTAGCTATAGAAAGAAAATTGAGTTCCAGCGTCTCATCTCGTCCTGCCACACGATGGCAACATACGAGAAGAGCTTTTTTAGCGCCAGGTCTTCACGGCGTCTGTTCTGGAACTGTTTATATTCTAGCGCCAGGTTGGGCGGAAATTAGGAAAGCTGAGTATGCACAGAAGTGTTCAAATTACCCGATGTATTTCTACGCGAGTTTTAGCATGCCTGTTTTAGCCAACCGAACCACAAACTAACCACTACGCAAGAGATTGCGTGTAAACACACAGACAAAAAAAAAAAGATCTCAGTCATGTAACTGCATGACATTCTTAGAGGTTTCAAAATATATGCGGTTGTTGCAGAGATGATCGTCGGTGTTACAACTATTTTGAGACAAGTTGACAAACGCAGGAGTTATTTGTGTAAAAAACAGAATACTCGTTTATTGGACTATAACGGGACAGATAACGAGAGAGGATCGCTTCAGCTACCGACGTCACAGGAGGAGTGTTTAGGGGGGGCGCTTTGGCTTGTTATCTAGGTGATAAATCTACTTTGGTATGATATCTACACTTTGTAAAACGATCTACACACCTCATATTGCAATCAATAACGTACAAGAGAAAGGAAAAGACTTCTTCTAATTGGTTTCAACAGAATGTGTGGTTACAGAGCCTAAACCCCTCACCCTAACCCATAACCCTAACCCCTAATATTCAAAGGAGAGACCGTGTGATACTTCAGCCAATTATTCAACGAGAAGTCGCTGAAGGCTCAGTAATCTATTACCAGGAAGTGTCGATGGGGCTGCTCAGGATTTTTTTTTGCAGGGTCAGCGTGTGCTACCTCTTGTGTCGTAGCCTACCATCTCCACCTTCCGGTCTTGTGCCGCATCTTCCTGCGGTGGGAGGGAAGTTAAATACCATCAGCAAATTTTCCTCGATTCAAACACTGGAGTACATACACAAGCAATAGAAAGATCATGGCTTTACGCGAAGATTCGTATATCGTAAAAAGAAAGAAAGAAAGAGGTGTATGGTGTAGATTCTTTCCTTGTAGATATCAAGCCAAAGTAGCATGCGTATGGTGTAGATATTGTTTCCTTGTAGATATCAAGCCAAAATAGCATGCGTATGGTGTAGATATTGTTTCCTTGTAGATATCAAGCCAAAATAGCACGCGTATGGTGTAGATATTGTTTCAATGTAGATATCAAGCCAAGGTAGCATGCGTATAGTGTAGATATTGTTTTCTTGTAGATATCAAGCCAAAGTAGCATGCGTATGGTGTAGATATTGTTTCAATGTAGATATCAAGCCAAAGTAGCATGCGTATGGTGTAGATATTGTTTCCTTGTATGTATCAAGCCAAAGTAGCATGCGTATGGTGTAGATATTGTTTCCTTGTAGATATCAA
Source organism: Sepiola atlantica (assembly GCA_963556195.1). Classification (NCBI taxonomy): domain Eukaryota; kingdom Metazoa; phylum Mollusca; class Cephalopoda; order Sepiida; family Sepiolidae; genus Sepiola; species Sepiola atlantica. The sequence goes on from OY744528.1 coordinate 37,481,664, forward strand.
GCCAAAATAGCATGCGTATGGTGTAGATATTGTTTTCTTGTAGATATCAAGCCAAAGTAGCATGCGTATGGTGTAGATATTGTTTCAATGTAGATATCAAGCCAAAGTAGCATGCGTATGGTGTAGATATTGTTTCCTTGTATGTATCAAGCCAAAGTAGCATGCGTATGGTGTAGATATTGTTTCCTTGTAGATATCAAGCCAAAATAGCATGCGTATGGTGTAGATATTGTTTCCTTGTAGATATCAAGCCAAAATAGCACGCGTATGGTGTAGATATTGTTTCAATGTAGATATCAAGCCAAGGTAGCATGCGTATAGTGTAGATATTGTTTTCTTGTAGATATCAAGCCAAAGTAGCATGCGTATGGTGTAGATATTGTTTCAATGTAGATATCAAGCCAAAGTAGCATGCGTATGGTGTAGATATTGTTTCCTTGTATGTATCAAGCCAAAGTAGCATGCGTATGGTGTAGATATTGTTTTCTTGTAGATATCAAGCCAAAGTAGCATGCGTATGGTGTAGATATTGTTTCCTTGTATGTATCAAGCCAAAGTAGCATGCGTATGGTGTAGATATTGTTTCCTTGTAGATATCAAGCCAAAATAGCATGCGTATGGTGTAGATATTGTTTCAATGTAGATATCAAGCCAAGGTAGCATGCGTATAGTGTAGATATTGTTTTCTTGTAGATATCAAGCCAAAGTAGCATGCGTATGGTGTAGATATTGTTTCAATGTAGATATCAAGCCAAAGTAGCATGCGTATGGTGTAGATATTGTTTCCTTGTATGTATCAAGCCAAAGTAGCATGCGTATGGTGTAGATATTGTTTCCTTGTAGATATCAAGCCAAAATAGCATGCGTATGGTGTAGATATTGTTTTCTTGTAGATATCAAGCCAAAGTAGCATGCGTATGGTGTAGATATTGTTTCAATGTAGATATCAAGCCAAAGTAGCATGCGTATAGTGTAGATATTGTTTCCTTGTATGTATCAAGCCAAAGTAGCATGCGTATGGTGTAGATATTGTTTCCTTGTAGATATCAAGCCAAAATAGCATGCGTATGGTGTAGATATTGTTTCAATGTAGATATCAAGCCAAGGTAGCATGCGTATAGTGTAGATATTGTTTTCTTGTAGATATCAAGCCAAAGTAGCATGCGTATGGTGTAGATATTGTTTCAATGTAGATATCAAGCCAAAGTAGCATGCGTATGGTGGAGATATTGTTTCCTTGTATGTATCAAGCCAAAGTAGCATGCGTATGGTGTAGATATTGTTTTCTTGTAGATATCAAGCTAAAGTAGCATGCGTATAGTGTAGATATTGTTTTCTTGTAGATATAAAGCCAAAGTAGCATGCGTATAGTGTAGATATTGTTTTCTTGTAGATATCAAGCCAAGGTAGCATGCGTATAGTGTAGATATTGTTTTCTTGTAGATATCAAGCCAAAGTAGCATGCGTATAGTGTAGATATTGTTTTCTTGTAGATATCAAGCCAAGGTAGCATGCGTATAGTGTAGATATTGTTTTCTTGTAGATATCAAGCCAAAGTAGCATGCGTATAGTGTAGATATTGTTTTCTTGTAGATATCAAGCCAAGGTAGCATGCATATAGTGTAGATATTGTTTTCTTGTAGATATCAAGCCAAGGTAGCATGCGTATAGTGTAGATATTGTTTTCTTGTAGATATCAAGCCAAAGTAGCATGCGTATAGTGTAGATATTGTTTTCTTGTAGATATCAAGCCAAGGTAGCATGCGTATAGTGTAGATATTGTTTTCTTGTAGATATCAAGCCAAAGTAGCATGCGTATGGTGTAGATATTGTTTTCTTGTAGATATCAAGCTAAAGTAGCATGCGTATAGTGTAGATGTTGTTTTCTTGTAGATATCAAGCCAAAGTAGCATGCGTATAGTGTAGATATTGTTTTCTTGTAGATATCAAGCCAAGGTAGCATGCGTATAGTGTAGATATTCCAAAGGAAAGAATCTACACCATACACCTCTTTCTTTCTTTCTTTTTACGATATACGAATCTTCGCGTAAAGCCATGATCTTTCTATTGCTTGTGTAGATATTGTTTTCTTGTAGATATTAAGCCAAGGTAGCATGCGTATAGTGTAGATATTGTTTTCTTGTAGATATCAAGCCAAAGTAGCATGCGTATAGTGTAGATATTGTTTTCTTGTAGATATCAAGCCAAAGTAGCATGCGTATAGTGTAGATATTGTTTTCTTGTAGATATCAAGCCAAGGTAGCATGCGTATAGTGTAGATATTGTTTTCTTGTAGATATCAAGCCAAAGTAGCATACGTATGGTGTAGATATTGTTTTCTTGTAGATATCAAGCTAAAGTAGCATGCGTATAGTGTAGATATTGTTTTCTTGTAGATATCAAGCCAAGGTAGCATGCGTATAGTGTAGATATTGTTTTCTTGTAGATATCAAGCCAAGGTAGCATGCGTATAGTGTAGATATTGTTTTCTTGTAGATATCAAGCCAAAGTAGCATGCGTATAGTGTAGATATTGTTTTCTTGTAGATATCAAGCCAAAGTAGCATGCGTATAGTGTAGATATTGTTTTCTTGTAGATATCAAGCCAAGGTAGCATGCGTATAGTGTAGATATTGTTTTCTTGTAGATATCAAGCCAAAGTAGCATGCGTATGGTGTAGATATTGTTTTCTTGTAGATATCAAGCTAAAGTAGCATGCGTATAGTGTAGATATTGTTTTCTTGTAGATATCAAGCCAAAGTAGCATGCGTATAGTGTAGATATTGTTTTCTTGTAGATATCAAGCCAAGGTAGCATGCGTATAGTGTAGATGTTGTTTTCTTGTAGATATAAAGCCAAAGTAGCATGCGTATAGTGTAGATATTGTTTTCTTGTAGATATCAAGCCAAGGTAGCATGCGTATAGTGTAGATATTGTTTTCTTGTAGATATCAAGCCAAAGTAGCATGCGTATAGTGTAGATATTGTTTTCTTGTAGATATCAAGCCAAGGTAGCATGCGTATAGTGTAGATATTGTTTTCTTGTAGATATCAAGCCAAAGTAGCATGCGTATAGTGTAGATATTGTTTTCTTGTAGATATCAAGCCAAGGTAGCATGCGTATAGTGTAGATATTGTTTTCTTGTAGATATCAAGCCAAAGTAGCATGCGTATGGTGTAGATATTGTTTTCTTGTAGATATCAAGCTAAAGTAGCATGCGTATGGTGTAGATATTGTTTTCTTGTAGATATGAAGCCAAAGTAGCATGCGTATAGTGTAGATATTGTTTTCTTGTAGATATCAAGCCAAGGTAGCATGCGTATAGTGTAGATATTGTTTTCTTGTAGATATCAAGCCAAAGTAGCATGCATATAGTGTAGATATTGTTTTCTTGTAGATATCAAGCCAAAGTAGCATGCGTATAGTGTAGATATTGTTTTCTTGTAGATATCAAGCCAAGGTAGCATGCGTATAGTGTAGATATTGTTTTCTTGTAGATATCAAGCCAAAGTAGCATGCGTATAGTGTAGATATTGTTTTCTTGTAGATATCAAGCCAAGGTAGCATGCGTATAGTGTAGATATTGTTTTCTTGTAGATAACAACCCAAAGCAGCACCGTGATTTGTCGTGTTACAATTCCAACGTTGCTGGTCAAACGTGTACGTTACTGAGGTCGCAGAGAAAGCAGACATGTCTTCTCGATTGATGCTGGTCATGCGTGGACGTCACATCAAAATTGGATGACTGTCGGGCTGGCTGAAAAAGGAAGTTGTCCTGGAAATGACGAGTAATGCGGCGAAAATGTAGTAGGTCAGTAGCTCTAAAAAGGGCAGGTAGGGGTGCACAGAAGTGCAGAAGGTACGTTGCCCTGATAAAGATAGCTTTGTCTTGGGAGTGACGAATGGGGTGCCAATTTCTGGAACGAGAGACATCGGTTGCTGGGCTATTCAACGACTGGACATGCAGGAGAAAGTCGACAGCCGGAAGGATACGGAACTGTTGGTCATTTACTTGTTCCCGCCAAAGCAATATGTGGCTGGCACAAGGACCGAAAGGTGGAGATAGTCAGCTTCTTCGTAGGGCATTCTGGCTGGGTACAAAATAGCCAAGAACAGGTCCGTCGGCATTTCCCCGTAGAAAATAAGAAAGAAACGTAAAAGCAAGGAAGGAAAGAAGAAAGAAACGTAAAAGCAAGGAAGGAAAGAAGAAAGAAACGTAAAAGCAAGGAAGGAAAGAAGAAAGAAACGTAAAAGCAAGGAAGGAACGAGGGAAGAAATAAAAAAGACGGAAGAAAGGAACGAAGGACGGAAGAATGGGACGTAAAATTAACGAAGGAAGATATGAAGGAAGGATGGCACGAAGAAAGAAAGAAAAGAACGTAAAAGTGATGAAAGAAAGGAATAGTAGAAGTATAGGAGCTAACCTTCACATAAACTGTAAGACTATCTCCTCTAATTATCTTTATAAAAGAATCGTGACAGAAAGGAAAACAAGGCCCTTCTATAAATGACAAATTATATATTTATTTAAATGAGCTACACCGTTGGGTGTAGGTTGTCAGAAGTTAAAACAGTGAATAAAGGAATAGCAATAATACAGGTTGGTTGCCGAAAGTCTTTTTTATAACGATTTCTCTTCTTCTTTCGTGTGAATCAGATGATGTTTTTCTAGTTAGAAATTGTTCTGAAAGACATCGGGTACTTACGGGAAAGACCACGAGAAGGTTGCCAACATCCCTAAGTGAAAGTGGTACTATGGAACCGACTGGATTCGAACTTGGAACACCCAGGTCTTCAGTCCGTGTCGTTATCCACACCTTATCAGTAACAACGTTAGCAAAATACCAAAATTTGCGTATTACCACGCCAAAATCAAATTATCTACCTTACTCCCTATATAAACGTCTACCGCTCTTTTAAAATCACTTTTATTCTCGGCGTATATGTAGGTCGGTAATTTTTTTTAATTTTCAGGCCTTCTTACGGAAATATTACCACGTGAAAAAAGGATAGGGTGAGTGAATATTTCGCCTTTACGTTTTGTTTATTGAATTGACATTTGTTCGTTTGTTTGTTGAATTTTAATTCTTTGAGAAGTCATGAATAGGAATGAAGTTTTAAGGCCATTACCGGCACTTTTTGAAAGAAGTGAAAGAAGCTATTAGCGAAGGGAGACTCGGTAGTCATTCCTATGACGAAATAAAGAGTCCTAATGTGGCTTTTCCGTCCTCGGAAGATTATAGCCAAGGAGTGCGAACGGACGAGAAATTCAGTCATTCCTATGGCAAGGAATTGAAGTCCAGTAACGACAGTAATATGGCCTCAGAAAAAAGTTCGCTTTTTGAGTCTTCTTACCCTGTCAGGTTCCTACCGGACGTAGAAAGAGGTTAAATTGGACGAAATTATTGACGAAAGGATTAGGCTTATGTTTAGCGGAGACCATAATAAATGCGGAATTATGTCTAAAACTGAGGAGATTTCGGACGAAGAAATAGAATGTAATAGTCTGTTCTCTGCTTCATAAACGGAGGCATCTTCAAAGACCCTCATATAAGAAGCAAACTGTAGAGTGGTTAACTTTTATTTCTAAGATTGCTACGGAATTGAATATCCCCAATACTGGAAAAAAGGTAGGAACAGAATATAAGTCCTATGTTGCGAAACATTTGCTTCACCTCCGAGAAGGAAGTGTTCTTGGAAATGCCTTTGGATGACTCGGTAATTAGAGCCTTACAGGAGGTGGATACGGAGTGGCAGAATAGAGGTAGAATCCAGTGTTTCAAGGCCACGGAGGATAATAAATATTTGGTATTATGCCAGGTACTCAGTACTCTTTTTCTAACAAGACGGCGGACACTACTAATACGTGCTTACGGAAATTGGATATCCTAATTTCGTCATATTTGGATGGTTCGGGTTCGGTGTCTGATAAAAAGAAGCATTGCAGGCTATGTCTCAATTATTCCAATCTATGGCTGATGCGACGGCCAGAATCATTCTCAGCTCTGTCACGGCGAGACGTAGCCTTTATTTAAAGGACATGGCATTTAAGAATAAAGCCACAGAAAGTAAGTTGTTGAGTATGTCGGCAGTAGACCCTAAATTGTTTTCGGGGAAATTCTTCAAAGTTTTACAGAATAGTGCAGACAACTTGAGGAATGCGAGGGAGACTCAGCATGTTAGAAAAAGCATCTAAGAGGAATAAAGAGAAAGTGGGATGCCCTATAGAGAGCCCAAGCAGGAAGGAGCCTTTATTCAGGACCACAGGAAGAAGAAGCTGGACTTCAACTTCGACCATGACTAGGGACCAGACAGGTTCTAGAAAGGCAAGAGTTCAGAAGGCTTTGGAGTTTTGCCCCCTGCAGCAGTAGCAATCAGACGTTTAGATCAAACCAGTCGAGAGATGACTGGAGGGGTTCTTGGAAGGGTGGAAGAAGATTACTTCCGATCATTGGATCTTAAAGGTAGTCCGGGAAGGACTGAGACTTCAGTTTGCATCAGCTCTCAAAACAGGAAGGGGTGAAAAGGACAGTGTTAGGTTTGTTTTACCAAAACAACATTATGTCAGAAGAAATAAAAAGCTTGTAAGAAAAACAAGCAATAGAGTTGGTTCCGAAAGCTCAGGAAGGGCAAGTATGTCACTGCATGTTTTTTCTAGTGCCAAAACAATTCTCAATTGGCGGTTCCTCATTTCAAGATGGAGACGTTCAGGTCTATACGTCAAGCGTTAAAGGTAGGAGATTGGGAAGTGAAACTAGACCGAAAAGATGCCTACTTTCATGTTCCAATTTACCCAGACCACGAGCAGTTTCTGAGAGTTCATTTTCGTGGGACTCATTACAAATTCAAGTGGATCCCAGGGTGTTTACAAAAATCATGGCGACTCTCGGCAGTTTCCTAAGGGGTCAACAAGTACATATTTTCATGTATCTGGACGATTGGCTGATCAGAAACCAAGACAGATACGTTCTCAACCAACAAGTAGTAATAATACAGGATCTCCGGCAAAGGTTGGGATTGTTAATAAACATTTAAAAATCTTGTGTGCAGCCTGCACAAGAGATATTTTACCTGGGTATTCTCTTCAACTTTAAAATAGGGAAGATTTATCCGTCAGAAGAAAGATTCCAGACTCTTTTACAGCAAGTAAATTTAATCTTGGACTCGAGTTTCAGCGGAGCCCACAGGTTTCTCAGACTGTTGGGATTGATGACGGCATGCATCGACCAAATTCCGCAAGCTCGTTTGCGTATGAAACCGATCCAGTTTTATCTTCAGGCGTGTTTGTTTCCACGGAGAGACGATATCAGAAAGAGGATTCCCATCTGCAGTTCGTTGAAGGAATACCTAGTATGGTGGGCAAATAGGGAAAACTTTTTCAAAGGAGTTTTGTTTCGCCACACAGAACCAGTTGTTTTATGGTCAGACGCATCAGAAAAGAGCTGGGTGCTCACTTAGACACCCATCAAGTGGCGAGAGTTTGGGACAAAAACCGGATGAAGAAGCACATAAGTTGGCTGGAGTTGAAAGCTGTCCATTTAGCGCTCGTCCAGCTGCTACCCTCAAGTCAGTGGGGTGAGAGTTCTTCCCAGGTGCGACAATTCCATGGTAGTGGCTTACATCAACAAGGAATGTAGCACAAAGTCCCTTCCACTTTACCAACTGAAGTGGGAAATGTTCGAATGGGTAGAGAATTACAATATCTCCCTCTGTGCTACGTACATTCCAGGCAAGAAGAATGTTATGGTAGATCGTCTTTCAAGGGGACTGACAGAGGCTCGCCTAGCGGAGTGGAGTTTGGACAGGAAAATAGTTAGCTTGTTCTTTCAAAGGTTTGATCAACCAAACATAGACCTCTTTGCTACACCAGAGAACAGAAAGTTGAAGGCGTTTTGCTCCCTCTTTTCAGTGGAGCAGGCATCAATTGGTCAGGAATGTATGCGTATGCGTTCCCTCCCCCGGTATTGATTCTCCGAGTTCCGCGGAAAGTATCTCAGGGGAGATGTGTCCTATTGTTGATATCCCTACATACTTCTTGTCAGTCTTGGTATCAAATTCTTCTAGAGCTTATAACAGACTTTCCGAGATTGTTACCGGTAACGTCACAAATGCTATCACAGAAGTTCGGCAGGATAATACATCCAGATCCAGAAAGCTTGAAACTAGTAGCATGGAAAATATCCAGCATACTCTCACTAAGGAACCGCTTTCCGAAAAGGCTACAAATTATTTGGTGCCCTTAGCCCCTTAATTTATTGTCGTTGTTCAGACATTCTCTCATGTCGTGTTCGCCTCACAAGCTTCCAAGCGACTGCCCACTTATTTTTCACCCCCTCTCTTTAAGTCATGTGTCGTCACGTCCGCTTCTTGTACACTGGAGGTCGAGCTGACATCCGAGTACACTAGCTGACTTCGACTGAACCCTATTTCCTGTTATACTCAACTAACAAAAATTATACTCGCCCAATATTTAAAAATAGTCTGTAATCGAACATTTTTTTATTCAACCCATAGATGGGAGCATGGCACGTGACTACCATTCTGAGTCAGAGTGGATCTGAGAGTAATTGCAAGCAAGGGATGACTCAACACTCACCAAACTCTCAGGGTCTCGCTACTGGTTGCACTTTTGTCTCATACCCAGGACGGTAGGGTATAGATAAATGTCGCGTAGTTGAAAAGATTAAGGTATAAGATTTACTTGATCAGATCGTATGCTCTGTTCAGCTGGACGAGATTTTTGATTAATTCATTTTAGGGTTCGTCTGGCTTGCTGGATCGTTGTTAATTGTCAATAATTAAGGGAAAGACGTTTGCACCCAAAATACGCGTTGTTTATTTATTTCTCTCACATACATTGATCGGACAGAGCAACAGTCTATTACTATGTATAGACTACATTTTACCACGTGCGTTCTACTCGCTTCTAGAATAATTTTATCCGAATTTCAGCATACTAATTGATATTTCCGGTTGTGTCTCTTCCGTTCCCGATTCTATCAATTTTCAACTCTTGAAAACTTCACACCTTATATCCTGTATTCGTCCTCCCTATAGTCACCCACATATATAACATACCTCGTTCTCATTATTTTAGATCAAAATATAGCCTAGATATCCTAGAATCCATATATATATATATATATATATATATATAGAGAGAGAGAGAGAGAGACAATTTAATATCGCCTTCTGTTCGTTAGGGATTTGTCATGTCTGGAGAGAAGATCACTTATATATTTTTCGCTCTTCTGGCTAGATGTGATGGGAGTCCGTCTTATTTTGCTCAATTCGGATTTAGCGGGTTTTCTAATTAAACAACGAATTTGGATTTGATTAGAGTTGCACATGTTGGGATCTCGGAACTTTGATTGGACTTTTTGTATTATTTTGATTGATTTATTTATCATTAACATTGAATATGGACACATTTCGCGACTGGATAACTTTGCCGGCCCCTTCAATTTCACATATTTGGACTGCTGTTTGTATCTTGGAGTAATGTCCTTCCTGATTATGCTTCTCAACTTGTATGACCTGGATGGACTGTATGGATTCAACAAAAGTATGTTTTTGGATTGATATGTTTGATGTTATGTATTTTTATATATTTGTGTATATATTTTTTTATATATTTTCAAAGCGTAATTTTATTGCCTGTAGTAGTATAACTGCGGTAATGGTCCTCTGAAGAGAAGAATTATCTTTGAAAACTCATGAGCTAAGGACTTAAGGATGCTTTGCATGAACTTTGAATTCTAACAAAATTTGATTGACACCTTATTTTATTACTTCATTTTATATTATAATATATATATATATATATATATATATATATATATATATATATATATATATATATATTTTTGAAGCTCCTCGTTAAAAAGTAGAGCAATGTAAATGGTAGTACTAACACAGCGTGACGTCACTTGCTTTATATGCATCATTCCTTCACTTATAGAAGTTGAATGCCTGTATGTCTCGCCGCCTTAAATGTGTTAAAATTATCATTGTTTATAAACTGTTCAGAATTGGCCTATCGGTTAGCGACGTTGGATTGGGGTTGAAAAATACTTGTAATCCAGGGTTTCGAATCGCGTGACCGGTAGTGAATAGTCATACTTCTATGCTGATGAGTGTTGATTGAAAAGAGACGAAACGTATACGTCTATAGATAAATAGACAATAACACACACACATATATATATATATATATATATATATATATATATATATATATATATATATATATATATATATATATATATATGATATATCCCAGGCTTTTTGCAGGGTTTAGCATCTTGATCTTCCCATGAAAATGAAGGCATACGCATACGGTATTTCTAGACAGATATTTAGTACAATCATATCCTTTTTAGTCGAAAGAAAGATGCAGGTTGTCCTTAATGGTCGTACATCCAAACAAGATAATGCGGGTATGCCCCAGGGGTCAATCTTCGGACTGTTATTATTCCTGATCTTTATGAACGACGTCCCTGATAAAATTGTCTCCGAGATTGGTATATTTGCTGATGACACCACACGCTATGCCCAACATGTTGGAAAAACGAACACACGCATATCAAAGGCAATGGCTGAATCCTTAGAAAATTACCCCCAGTCTGTCATGGAATGGGGACATAAGTGGATGGTAACATTTAATGCTGCTAAGACAAAGCTCCTGTGCTTCAACAATTATAAGAAACCTTTTCAACCACCGGTTGCCATGACTAATAGCTCCTTACCTGAGAATTTGTCATTCAAACTACTAGGGCTAACATTCACAGATAACATGACTTGGAACAAATACGTAGAATACATTGCCAAGGCTGCTGCAATGAAGGTGGGCTCCCTCTACCGGGCTAGAAAACTTCTCACACCTGCAAGTATTCTATATCTCTACAAAGCCACTATTCGCTCATGCATGGAGTATTGTTGTCACATCTGGGCTGGTGCACTAAACCTAGCCTGTCCCTCTTGGACAGGGTCCAAAAAATAACTTATCTAATAGGCCCCTCACTATTAAGCAAGCTCCAACCTCTGTCCCATCGCCGCAATGTTGCATCTCTGTGCTTGTTTTACAAATATTTTAATGGAATGTGCTTCAACGAACTGGCTGTACTGATGCCCCCTCTACGTAAATACCCCCAATCAACTCGTCAGTCAGCAAGATCCCACCTCTTCACTGTCGGATAGCTTTCTACTCTAATAACTTCTTTTCTCATACTGCTAGCCTTTGGAATTCACTTCCTGCTTCCTGTTTTCCTGACCGTACTAACATACAGACATTTACATGTATTGTGAACAAGGGACTCGCTGCCAAAATCTCCATATAGGTTTCCTCTAATTCACAGTAGCTCCCTACGTCTCAGTGGCACTGTGCCTTGTTTAGGGTAGAACTTAGGTAAAAAAAGTACTAGATAACTTTCGATTTTAGACTCTTCACCCCGAACGGGACTGATGAATCTTTCTATAATAAAAACAAGCCGGATTTTCTCCTAAATCAAGGATGACTAGATATACGAAACCTGGGTCTCCCTAGCGGTCATAGTAATGTAAAGTATTTAAATAAGATGATTAATATCAGATTGTGTAAGACCTACGACTGAGTACGTTGATCGTTACTTGTTACTAACTTGTGATACACGCTTCGGCCCGAAACCATGCCTGAACCCAGAGTCATCATCTGATGAAGGCTTTGTCGGAAGCAATGCTGCTGTACAAGCAACAGTTATTGTATAACATTTTTCTAATACATGCTACACACACACACACACACACACACACACACACACACACACACATATATATATATATATATATATATCTGTGTGTGTGATTATATAAAAATCAATTATTTTATATCGTTCAGATCGATTATTATAGGAATCAACTTCTAGAACAAAGTGAAGCTCAATAGTAAAATAATACTAAAAACTCTGTGTATGTATAGGTGCATATTATTAATAAATATAAAATATAAAATAATATTAATAAAATAAATAAAAGATTAAATCAATAGCAAAACAAAAACACAAAAAATAAAAAAATAAAATTAATTACCCCCCCCCCTGTACATGTGAGTGTAGATGTGTGTACGTGCGTGCATACGCATATGCGTACGGATGTTGTATATAGACATGTATGTGGTTCCATGCACGTATGTGTATATAAGTTTATTTTCCGGTGCGCATGGAGGGAAGTACGCGTACGAGTGGAATATAATTAAATAATAAGATAAATAATTTAATAAATTTTCTGAAATACATTAAATATTGATATTATTAATACACCATCAATAAAATAGAAGTTAACAACCCCCACCCAGAGACTAAACTTATACCCCTCAAATGGAAATAACAGATAGCATCCATCATTTCGTTTATAACCAATTTTTGTTTTCAACACTACTGGTTATAAACGGGACATATCAACGAAACACCGTTTTTTAATATACGGCTTCCCCCCACCCCATTAACATCCAGAAAATACGAAAACATCAATTCAATAAACAAAAATAAACAAACACGTTAAGTCCATAAAAATATTATTGCATCATCTTTTTCAGCACTATATCGAACAATTAATCCGATACATAAATTTATTCCCAAAAACGACAACAAAAAAGCACCCTAATTTCACAAATCCAAACGGCAAATTTCATAGCCGCCCCTTTCGTATTTTTTCAGACTAGGTAAAACAATAATATTACAAATCCACAAAAGAACAGATAAATAAATAAATAAATAAATAAATAAAACTTGCTAGTGAATACCATGAAGACCTTTCAAACACGAACTAACATCGAACTCTCTTAAGCCTTAGTTAATCACACCGGATTTTTTCGGGGACCCCCTCAGAGATACACCGTTTACTGTCATTGTTGACGCCATTCCCTATCGGGCCGTGACTACAATCGTTTCAGCTTGCTGATGATTCCACTGGGCACAGAGATTTACTAAAGATGTCTAAATCTGCCCTTTTGGATGAAACCGCGGTACATTGCTGAAATATGTAATATACAGTATCTAAATAAATTATATTAGCTCTCTTATATGATCCTGCACTTTATTTGATTTCTTTTCATATACAACCTGACACACACACACACACACACACACACTATATATATATATATATATATATATATATATATATATATATAAAGATATTGTTCGTTCTTTTTTTTTTTTTAAGCATTGAATAAAATGTAATAAAATGACGTAAGAAGCCCTTTTTAACAATGCGTGAAAGAATTTATTTCTTTTTTTTTCTTTTTCCAATCAATTTCGAAGTCTACAAACTTCATCTTCAGGGATGTATTTTTTTTTTTTTTTTTTATAAAATAAACAAACTTTTGTTTATAAGTAGCATCGAGGTGGTGTGACGCTCTCCGCCAAGATGGAGTAGGGCGGAAGTGAAAAATATTAAGAACGATTATGCCAGGGGCAAGCCGGGAGTTATAAAGATATTGTTCGTTCTTTTTTTTTTTTAAGCATTGAATAAAATGTAATAAAATGACGTAAGAAGCCCTTTTTAACAATGCGTGAAAGAATTTATTTCTTTTTTTTTAATAAATTCTTTCACGCATTGTTAAAAAGGGCTTCTTACGTCATTTTATTACATTTTATTCAATGCTTAAAAAAAAAAAAGAACGAACAATATCTTTATAACTCCCGGCTTGCCCCTGGCATAATCGTTCTTAATATTTTTCACTTCCGCCCTACTCCATCTTGGCGGAGAGCGTCACACCACCTCGATGCTACTTATAAACAAAAGTTTGTTTATTTTATAAAAAAAAAAAAAAAAATACATCCCTGAAGATGAAGTTTGTAGACTTCGAAATTGATTGGAAAAAGAAAAAAAAAGAAATAAATTCTTTCACGCATTGTTAAAAAGGGCTTCTTACGTCATTTTATATATATATATATATATATATATATATATATATATATATATATATATATATATATATATATATATATATATATATATATATTGTGTGTGTGTGTGTGTTATGCGTTCCTAGATAATTGGACTCAATTGTCACAGGTGTTTTAGTAAAATCCTATTATGATATCAAGGCACCCGTTTTTATCCTACCGTCTCACCTTGGAACAACCGGGGTTATTTTTGTAGACATCGTAGATTGAATATCGGGGAAAAATATGACCTCTTTTTTTTTTAAAGAATCCTTTGAGGCAGTCATTCATTCATAAGAGCATTGCTTCAGATGCCAAGATTGAAAACTTGGACCGCTCCCCTCACCCTCACCTCATCACCATCATCATCATCAACAAAAACAGTTCTGGGGTTGGGTGGGTGGCGAAGAATAAGAACATTTTTCGAACAAAAATCGAGCTCGTCAAAGAAGGTCGGCTACTAGCGCTGCGTCTAATCTTAATTCATCTTTATTCTTATGACTTATTACCTGAGATATCTTAGCTTCTCCCCCTCCTCTTTCTCCCCTCCCCCCTACACTCCTTTTCTCTCTCTTTCTCTCTCATGGCCGATTTACACGCGTAACTATGACGTTATTTTTCTCGTTCTCTTTCCTCATTTTTCTTTCTTTTTCCATTTCTTAGCTTCTTTCATTTCCCCCTTTCTCTATCTCCCTCTCTTTGTTTCTCTGGTCTTGCCTCCTCTCCCCTCCCCTTCTCTCTGTCATGACCGATTTACGCGCGTAACTGTGACCCTATTGACATTACCTTTCTTGTTCTCCTTCTTCTTCTTCTTCTTCTTCTTCTTCTTCTTCTTCTTCTTCTTCTTCTTTCTTTCTTTCTTTCTTCCGCTATTCGTTTCCTTCTTCACCAAAGTTCTTTATTCCTTTTTAGTTGTTTCTGTTCTTCTTTTCATTGTTTCTTTTATTTTCTATTTCATTTCTCGAAGTTTTCCCCTTCTTTTCTTCCAATGCCTTTCTCTCTACTCCCTGATTTCTTTTCTTTCATATTCTTCATCAACTTCTTCTCTTTTTTTTCTTTCATTCCTTTTATCATTCTTTTCTTTATTTCTATTTTTTTATCCACCTTTCTTTTCTTACAACTTCCACATTTTACTTTCCTTCATTGACGATATTTCTTTCTATTTCTTTTTGTTGTTGTTGTTGCTTTTCTGTCCTTTATTTCTTTTTATCCTTATCCCCCTTTCCTTTCTTTCTTTTTTCTTTTCTTCCTTTATTTTATCCATTCTTTCTTTTTTTCGACATACTTACTTTTTCATTCCTTTTTTCATTGTTAGTGTTAATCTCCTTTTATCCTGTTTCCTTTCTTTTGTTCTTTCTTATTGTTTTCATTATCTTTTTTGTCTTTCTTTATATTGTCCACCTTCTTTCTTTTTTTCTTTCTAAATTTTTTAATTTCATTTTTCTGAAAGAAAAAGGAAATATAGAGATGCCTATTTTCTCCGTCTTCTCCGCTTCTATCTTTTTTCTCTTCTCCCTTCCTCCTCGATTTTTCCTCTTCTTCTTTTTATTTTTTAGCGGATTTCTTCATTTATTGTGTAAGAAAAAGAAAATTTAGACGTGTCAGTTATCTCCCACCCCTCCTCCTCTTTCTTCTTCTTCTTCTTCTTCTTCTTCTTCTTCTTCTTCTTCTTCTTCTTCTTCTTCTTCTTCTTCTTCTTCTTCTTTATTTTTTTGCGAATTATTTTATTTTTGTGAAAGAAAAAGAAAACGTACACATCTCAATTATCTCCCCTCTTCTTCTTCTTCTTCTTCTTCTTCTTCTTCTTCTTCTTCTTCTTCTTCTTTTTTTTTAATTTAAGGTCGCTTTAATTCGTCGACCGATTTTAGTTCTATCGCAACATATAACGGATGCGAACGATAATATATTAATTCAATTCTGCTCAGACAAGGAAAACGAATGCACTTCTGTCTCTTTTAATTGATTGCCGGGGAGGATACATTCTCGTCTGCTTGAATCAGTTCTCTTGTTCCATCTATTTATATTAATATCAGATCCGTTTAGTAGATCAATTCGAATGACTCCATATTGGAACAGTATTTTTTATTTTATTTTATTTTATTTTTCATTTTTTATCAAGGAGTTACCACTTATCCAGACTAGAAGCCAAAACGGCGAAGTCGAAGTCGGAGCTTTTGGAAAGAGTCGGAGTGAGATTTGTAAGAATGCTAGGAGTCGGAGTCGCTGAAGACTCACGCAGACGATGGTGAATGAACGTCACATCATGTTTTGTGTAAAAGAGAATGGAAGATAGAGTCATGTGATTGACGTCACGCATTCGGAGCTAAGTGCAGGATATTCTGATACATGCGTATCTTTCCGGCATAATCGCGTTGGCACACTGGTTCTCGTAAGATCAGTGAAGTTAAGCGACGTGAAATCTGGCCAGTGGCAGATGGGTGACCATTTGGGAATGATATGCGCTGCATGTCATCTTTCCATAACCGGGATATGCATGTGGCTTGAGACCGCTTCTGAATTTGATAATCTCTTTAAACTTCCTCTTTTTGGGGAAGCTGGCATAGCTCGTCAGGGTTAATATCACTGCAAGTACTACCGGTTTGCCATCGCGTATCTTTGTATTAAGATAGGTCACATGATCACTGCACCCGAAGAGGAAAATACTTAAATTTTGATGGTTGAATATTATATATACATATATTTTTATGTTTTTATCTTTACTTTTATATTTTATATTTCAAATTTAAATTTTTATCTTTCACTTGTTTAATGATATAATTTTCAATTTTTTCAATTTTTTAAATTAAAATTTATATATATATATTATTTTTTAAATAAAAATATAAATATAACATAGATGTTACATTTATATTTTTATTTTATCGAAATCTATTTCTGCTTTGCGACACACTAAGAAATTTAAGTAAATTAGTTAACACACTTATAAATTACATTAACTTTGGAACATAAAAAAGCATCGGCATGGAAGCGATAATCAACCGATATTTGCTTTTTAAACCTTTTCCTTCAGATATGTTTTTTGGTTGCATCATGGATGCTTCTTTTTAATCCTTTAAGCAGGTTTTTGAAACTATTATCACATTTACTATAGGAGTGAATTATGAACAGGTTTCTGAGTCTGCTATGTTTTCGGATCTTATTCTCCCCAGTTAACGAACCGCAATTTTCGTCTGTTTACATTTTGTTCCGGGATTCTGACCTGGATTTTCTGTTTGTTATACATATTTTTCGAAACAATAGTAAATCCGATGTCTTGCTTTGTGTATAAATTATTATTAAATGATATCACAATAATAATTGAAATGAATAAATCTATAAGCTCTATTTAATGCTAAATATTGAGCTTGTCTTTTGTACTTGAAATTCGGTCTCTTTGTTAATCAATCTTATTTACATAAATTTAATTTATTTTGTTATAATTTCTCTCTATATATAATTGATATATATAGTCATCCACATACAGACTGTTTCGCTGTATCACAGCTCGTCAGTGCGGCTAGACCAGTTAGTGCCACAGGCCGGGATTGAAACTCAACCGTCGAGCTGACAGTCGGCGCCCCTACCCCTGCGCTATTATATGACACTGACTGAGTGTAAGTGATATCTCAATGTAAACATTGTCAAGTGCAGGTGCTCGAATTAGTTTTACCCAATGAGCTATGCCTTAAAGCTAATGGCAGTTGGCGATATCCTTACAAATAAGCTCTACCCAAGAATGAGAGCTTTATATAGTCATCCACATACAGACTGTTTTGCTGTATCACAGCTCTTCAGTGCATCTAGACCAGTTAGTGTCTCAAGCGGGATTGAAATATACATCTCTCTCTCTCCCTCTCTCTCTCTCTCTCTCTCTCTCTCTCTCTCTCTCTCTCTCTCTATATATATATATATATATATATATATATATATATATATATATATATATATATAATGTTAGTTTAGATCAATATAATTTAAACATTGTTCCAAGAATTCAAAGCCAACAAGCCTTTCGGCGTACGATCGTTTCCAAGACTATCTGGAAAATTTTATTGTTAATTTTTTTGTTAATTTTGATGATACTAAAAAGTTTTTTCCTCGGCGCCTTTTATGCATGAAATGAGGTATAATATTTTCGTATAAAAAAATTCCGTTCAACTGACAAGACTTTCGAAGGAGAAGTAGGACAGCGAAATGAATTAATGAACAAATAAAAGATATAAAAAACAAAACAATAGAAAAAAAAACTTCAAAACATACAGAGATTCCCATACAGTTTGAATACAGTTAGGTGTAAAACACATGTGAACATTCTTCAATCAAAAACATATATATATATATATATACACACACACACACATATATATATATATATATATATATATATATATATATATATATATATATATATATATATATATGATTATTTTTATTTACACAGACATGTACAAACGCTCCTTTCAAATATGACCTATGATTAAGATCGGATTCTAACTCGCCCTGATGAGATCTCGGTTTATAATAGCTGTTGATCGATAACATCGACATGCCAGTGTCGCAGATTTTGTACATGTCTGTGTAAATAAAAATAATCATATATAAAAGCTATATTTGATATCGAGCACGTTTTATAAACCCGGTTGAAATTCTTTGGATTACTACCCTGTGGATGTTTTACCTGGATTATATATATATATATATATATATATATATATATATATATATATATAAATAAAGGTATTAAATTCAAGATTGTATCGTTCTATGATTTAATAATAATTTCGCAATAAAATAAATTTTACATGTGTTTCTAAAGGAGTCGGAAGTAAACACAGACACAGGTAATCCAGACTGTTTATCCAACACCCCCTTCATCACAAACTTGGAAAAAAAAAATAGCAATCCGGATCATGGCCCATAGATCATCAGATTTTACAAATTGTTAGACATAAAAATCAAACACGTAGGAAATGATCCAATTCTGATGAGGTTGTTTTCGTGTGAATCATGTGAAGCAGTGACTTTACATTGATTTTTTTTTCATTTTGATTCAATAAAAAACGGCCAGTATCATCTCTGAAGTAACCGTATCTTCCACATTCATTTTTTTTGTACTGTGAATGGATTTTTGAAACAATATAAATAAATATTTAAGCTGTTATCCTTTGGGAAAATTGAGCTTTTTACATAAAAAAAAGTTAACAGCCTGATTCTATATATATATGATTATTTTTATTTACACAGACATGTACAAAATCTGCGACACTGGCATGTCGATGTTATCGATCAACAGCTATTATAAACTGAGATCTCATCAGACAGAGTTAGAATCCGATCTTAACCTTAGATCATATTTGTATATGTCTGTGTAAATAAAAATAATCATATATAAAAGCTCTATTTGATATTGAGCACTTTTTATAAACCCGGTTTAAATTCTTTGGATTACTACCCTGTGGATGTTTTACCTGGATTATATATATATATATATATATATATATATATATATATATATATATATATATATATATATATATATATATATTTATATATATATATATATATATATATGGTTTTGATGGTGAAAAATTTAATTAGGGTTTAAAAAAACGAACGAAGTCATAATAAATCAGGAGACAACATTACACACACACACACACACACACACACACACACACACATATATATATATATATATATATATATATATATATATATATATATATATGTTGTCTCCTTATTTATTATGACTACGTTCGTTCTTTTTAAACCCCAAATAAATTTTTCACCATCAAAACCATATATATATATATATATATATATATATATATATATATATATACAATTTATGGAAAAAATCTCGCATCGTTTATCTGATTTTTCAATCTGATTTCATATATATATATATATATATATATATATATATATTACGATAAATATTATTAAATTCTTATCGACAGACACACGTGTTTCATCCCTTTTACCGGAAATCATCAGTGTGGAGGGTGATTGCTTTGCCATTCACACGATTCTAAACCATCAGACCTAAGTCAAAATTTTAACTTTTTTCTTCTGAACGCTTAGAACGGTGCACCAAACAAAGCACGTTGAAGGAAGAGAATTAAGATCTATTTATGTTAAAGTAAGGGGACACATATAGAAGGCTATCAGCATCAGTGTTCAACGACACGTTGATATATATATATATATATATATATATATATATATATATATATATATATATATATATATATATATATTTTAAAGGAAGTAACATGTTAATGAGACAAGAACTTATCTCATCTCAATTTTAGAAATATAGAAAATGAAGCAATCCAAATCTCCAAGATACTAATGAATACTGCAGGCTTAATTTACGTTGGTCGAAGTTTGCAGCAAGTCGTCAAAGTTGTTTGAAATTGAATCGTTTTGCAAGACAGTCTGCAAAGATGTTTGAAGCTGGTTGTTTGCAAGTGAGTCTGCGATCTTCGTCATAGTGTGTGTCATTTGCAAGTGTGTCTAGAAATGTGATTCAACGTTAGGTGCAGGCGTGCTTGCACTGTTGTAAACTGTAAATATATGCAATGTTGCATGTTTTGTGAGTTGCATGTTTGTAATTCATGCGAATAACAGCCTTGCTGTGAGTGAGAAATATTTAACTAAGAGAAGAAAAAACCTACAAGAAATGGGAACTATGTCTAGTTTGGGGTTATACCACCCAGAATTCGATTTGTTCACTTGAAAAATAGTAATGGTTCTACAGATACAAGGTTCACTGCTGTGGTTATGACCCACTCGAGGTTTTCCAAAAATAGTAGAATGACCATCCAGATACAGGACGCCCTAGTCAGTCAGTTTTTTATGCCTATAAATTGGCAACTGATTATCCCAGTGATATATATATATATATATATATATATATATATATATATATATATATATATATATATATATATATATATATATATATATATATATATGCATCGTTTCTTTCATTAAGTAAAACGCTCGTATGATATCAAGCCGCCGGATAAAGTGTTAAAATTATCAATGTTTATTCGCTATTCAGCGTTGATCAAGTGGTTCTAGATGTCGGGATTTGAGTTGCAAAACACCCTGAATCCGGGGTTTCGAATCGCATGACAAGTATTGAATAGTCATATCTCTATGTTGATGAGTCCCGATTATAAAAAGAACGAAACGTATACGTACATACATAATAAACAAAACAAACATTTATTATTTGTAGCTCTTAGAAAACCCGTCTAGATGGGCACTGTAAGTGTAGTATTAACACAGCATGACGTCGCTAGCTATATGTGCATCGTTCCTTTCATTAAGTAGAACGCTCTTATGACGTCAACCTGCCGGATAAAATGTTAAAATTATCACTGTTTATTCGCTATTGGCCAAGTGGTTCTAGATGTCGGGATTTGAGTTGTAAAATACTCTGAATCCGGGGTTTCGAATCGCATGACCGGTAGTGAATAGTCATATTTCTATGCTGATGAGTCTCGATTATAAAGGACGAAACGTATACTTACATAGATAATGAACAAAACAAATATTATATATATATATATATATATATATATATATATATATATATATATATATATATGTGTGTGTATCTTGCAGCATCTTTTCTTTTATACAAGTATCATT
Organism: Sepiola atlantica; assembly: GCA_963556195.1. NCBI lineage: Eukaryota > Metazoa > Mollusca > Cephalopoda > Sepiida > Sepiolidae > Sepiola > Sepiola atlantica. The sequence continues at coordinate 37,503,253 of OY744528.1, forward strand.
AAAAATAACGGGCATCTTGTGTCTGGATATTTTTTCTATGATCCTTTCCGTTTTTCTGATTAGGTTCTTAGTTTCAGACGGAAACTGGCTGATAAAATTGCCAAAGCTTCCCAAAGCGCTTTCGGACCCTTCCAGATCCATCGTCAGTGGAGTAATGTTAACCAGGCATAGACCTAGGAGTGAATATATATTCTATTTAGGTGGGAAAAATAAAGGACTGTGTTTAATTTAAATTTATATTCATAGGCATTTGAGTATATTAGTACTAATAGTATAATTAATCAATCTTGTTAATAGCTGGTTTTTCTGTTTTAATGTATAGGGCTTCGAGTATGTGGAGTTTAAGTGTATTAGTATTTTGTGCGATGATTTTAGTGTTATCTACTAGTTTTGTATTTGGTCGGGCTAAGAACTCTCATTTGCAAGTTTGTTGTTTAGTAAAAGAAAACGAGTATCATTGTAACCTCCCCAAAATAAACTTTTGTTACTTGTTTTAAACTGAAAATGTAATTTTATTTATGGAGGGAGAATTCTTCTGGTACAGAACTGACTGAGACCACCCAATTGGCACTGCGTCCGATTTGTGTCGGAATCAAGCTACGACTTTGGAACAGCAAAACGAGCGAACATTGAACGAGCGAGCATTGAACGCACGCAGAGGCACTTTCATCGTCTTTCGTCAAGGACTTAACCAATGAACGTCATGTTGTAGAGTAAGTACTTAGGACATTCTGTCTGTACTCGTTTCAACTGATGATGCTTTATTCGTGGTGCTGTTAGTAGCGGGGTTTCGAATCGCATGACCAGTAGTGAATAGTCATATTTCTATGCTGATGAGTCCCGATTATAAAGGACGAAACGTATACGTACATAGATAATAAACAAAACAAATATTATATATATATATATATATATATATATATATATATATATATATATATATATATATATATTACTTAGTAATTACTTAGGTCATTGTGTCTGTACTCGTTTCAACTGATGATGCTTTATTCGTGGTGCTGTTAGTAGCGGGGTTTCGAATCGCATGACCAGTAGTGAATAGTCATATTTCTATGCTGATGAGTCCGGATTATAAAGGACGAAACGTATACGTACATAGATAATAAACAAAACAAATATTATATATATATATATATATATATATATATATATATATATATGATTTTATGAAGGCTTACCAAAGCATTCCTTTCAAGACACCAATGATCACCATTAAAGATATTTTTTCTTACAAATACTATTTATTCAAATTAAATGTTTTTTCCTACACGTGTTTCACTACCAAGCAGTTACTTGCTTGGCAGATCATCAGGGAAATTAAATGTCTGGAATACTGGTTTCAACTGCCGACAAAACACAATGTGGCGTTGTAATAGTTGAGATCACTTAAGAAAAGGAGAGGAAAAAAAATAATAATATAAATAAAAATAAAAATAAAAATAAAAGTCAAACTTAAAAAGCAAGGAAGAACAACGGTAAGAAAAGAAAGTCCTAGAAAAGTCTTAGAAAAGTAGCTTGTGCATTATTTCTTCCACCAAGCCAACAAGCAAGTAGTCGGTCCCAAATACATTCAATAAAACCACAAAACCGGAACAATGTGCGATAATACACTTTCACGTTAGCTGAATAAATCCCCCCCCCCCACACACAATAAAACAAAAGAACTAAATCATTCAAGATACCGCTCACAAGTTACCATTCCAATCCAATGATAGTATGGGAATTCTAAATCCAACCTCTCACAAAGAAAAGTCAACACAAATGTTCGTCCGAGTTCAAAGAGTCTTATTTCAATTGTTGATTTATTACCCTTCGAAATAAACACACGACGAGTTGAATGTCAATCCCGCAGAAAACTCCCTTCCATCCAGAAAAAATCTTAATATAGAAACTATTTATTCAAAATACTGTTTCTAAAAATATTTATTATTAAACCTATTCCTTATAGAAATTAATCATCTAGTGTCTGGGACGTCATTTTACATTTTGTGAAAATATCCTTCATTTAATTAACTGCCGAATTGTTTTCGTTTTGTTGTTTAACGAAGCGAAAAAAGCCTATCCCGCAGAATTTGTTTTTAAAAAAATTATTCATATATCAAAAATAAACTGTTATTATAAAAAGGCCTTCTACAAAAATCTAGTTATTATTTTAAATCATTTAAAATATTTCCTTAACGGCTGTGTCTGTTTGTAACTCTCTGTGGAGAATATTATTCTATATTCCATAAATAAATGTTACAACGGAATATCGTTATCAGAAATCTATTTTCTATTTTGAAAAAAAACAAACTTTTTTTTAATGGACCGGTTTATTTTTTTGTCAACTTTACGGGAAAATATCACTCTTACTCATTAAATGACAGGAGACTTTATTATTACTAATTTAAAATCCCGTACAAAATACTTTTTTTATAAAATTCAATTGTTTCTATTTTTAGAAATTAAGTCCGTGTCGGCATGCATGTTTTTAAAATTATTTTTTCCTTAATTACTTTTCCCCATTCCTGCCACCAAATTGTTTTATTTATTTTAATCTAATTAAAAACTAATTTAATTTAACCTAATTTAATTAAATAGTGATAGCATCCAGGTTGCTATTTCTTATTTTTCACTTAAAATTACTTGAAATCCCCAATGCATTTCGTATAATATATCTATTTCTGAGAATAAATTGTGATTTATTATTTATTATTCCACTATCTTTTTATATGTAACACAATTTCCCCCCTCTATTCCGCTGAATAAGTATTTACTATAGTTGAATATCACTGGGCCTTATTCCGATAGAATATTCCTACCTTATCACCCCCAACCTAAGTCTCGAGTATCCGCTAATAATTGAATTAAGACATATCTTAGCATAAGTACGTGTTACTAATTCTCATCCTCCCTATTATACACTAATTATTGCCCCAGATTGCCTCAGGAAGTGTCCCTCTTGCCTATCTCTGCTGTAAGTTTATACTTCCCCCAATTCCCCTCCTATCCAGGTTTTAGGCTTGATAACAGGTAACGGTTTCTATGCAGACAGCATTGTAGTATTTCCTGCCTAGCGTTCAGTAAATTATCTCTAGATGTCATGATGTGGTACGACTCCAATGCACATAGGTTGCATCTCTTCTTTTTGTTCGGTTTATATTTGTTAGCCCTCCCCAAAATTGACCATTTCAGTTCGAAAGGGTCTTGCCTAGCAATGAGGTTTCTCACAAAACGTCCAACAGAAGTGTTAGGCCTATCTATGTCTTCCCTTTGGCCTCCCCTGAAGGAACTCATGTGGTTTCTGAATCTATCTTTGAACTCACCCCCGGTTGAACCGATATATGATTTCCTACTACTCTCTGTTATCACATCGCATTTGTAGACAATGCTTGAAACTCTACAGTTCCCCCCCAGTGGACAGGTGTTAGAAGCCCTGCAGTTACAGTTGTGTGCTGGGCCGTTGCTGGATGTTCTACTACTATGGTTATTTATAATGGAGGTTCTCACTGAACTGGTGTTACTGGGATCAACACCAGAAGAGAACATGGCTTCCCTTGTTTTAGTTATCTTAGAATTATTATATCCTATGATGGATGTGGCTATATTTCTACAGGTTGAATAAGAGAGTTTTACAGTATTTTTGTTAATGATTCCCCCCAATCTGCTATCCCTTGGAAAGTTTTTTTCCACTATGCTATAAAAAATCTTTGGGATATTAGTCTTAATATGCTGGCTATAGGGGGGGTTGAACCATGTAGTGGTCCTTCTCCTATTTTTCTTCCTACCTTCCCCCCCGGTTTGGGTAGCATGTGAGTTCAATTCGTTACTTCCAACTTCACGAATATTATCATTAACCGGTTCCCACCCTACCTGGTTTACATTACCGTGGGATACACCAGGTCCCCTATATCTAGCCTTGCCCATTGCCCTATTATATGAAACCATTGATCGAGAGGCAATCGGTCTCCCGTTTAGTCCCCCATTCCCAACCGAAGGAGGCACAAGGTAATTAATTTTTTCCTTGTATCCTGATCTGTTTAAAGCCTCATTGTAGAATTGCTTACTGCTGTCGAATATTTGTTGATTCTTGGACAGCTTAGATATCCTACTCGATATTGCAGGAATAATGGCTCTTTTCACCATCGGTGGGTGATTCGATTTAGCGTCGATATAGTAGAGTGTGTGGTTGGGCTTGTGATAAGGTTCATATGTGTTGTTGCATAGATCAAGCGTAATATCCAAAAAATTGACCCTCCGGTAGTTTATATCCATAGTTACGCTAAGTTGTATTGAGCTGAAGAATATATTGAGTTTTTTCTTCTTAGTTTCTAGATTCCTTATACTTGTGTTGGCAAAGAATAAAGCGTCGTCCCTATATAGACCGCCCGCCAGTTCAGGTATTTTCATACAAATTTCTCTGAGGATATATATCCCTACCAGGTCAGTAACCTGCGCTGAGTCCGGTGCCCCCATAGTAATATCGAAATTGTTTTCCCTATCCTTTCTAGTCCATAACTTATCATTGTAGGATATTAGCGTCCTTCTGGCTAGTCTAATTATATCCATTTCTAAGTTTGTGATGTTTGATTCATTTCTAGCCATGGTAAGCGCCTTTTCAAGTAAAGTAGAGGATATGGAGGGATAGTATGAATCTATATCAAACATTATAAATTTACTTTGATTAGTAATGTGTAATTCTTTATACCAACTTAGCACTTCCTCTGATGAGGTCCACAGATTCAATTGAGTTCTGCGTTTAATTCCTGGCAGTATTCTGTCTAGTATTTTTTTGCTGATTACACCCATGTCTGAAATACACGGCGAGATCAGTCTAATGGATGGGTTATTACTAAAATCTGGCTTATGATCCTTAAGAGTGAAACGAGGGCATTTAGGGGTATATATCTCAACATTACCTTCCATACCAATCTCAGAGCAGATCTTAAGAGCGGCCAAGTTAATTTAATTTCCCTGATGATCTGCCAAGCAAGTAACTGCTTGGTAGTGAAACACGTGTAGGAAAAAACATTTAATTTGAATAAATAGTATTTGTAAGAAAAAATATCTTTAATGGTGATCATTGGTGTCTTGAAAGGAATGCTTTGGTAAGCCTTCATAAAATCACATATAAATGCTCTGTACTCTGTAATCGAGTATCATCGAGCTTGTTTTTTATTGGAACAACCCCGGTCTTCACTGAATGATCTATTTTATAAGTGAAAAATCTAAATCTATATATATATATATATATATATAACTTAGTAATTACTTAGGTCATTGCGTCTGTACTCGTTTTAACTGATGAGACTTTGTCCGTGGTGCTGTTAGTAGCGGCATTTCTCGGACGATATGAAAGCCCGGGTGTAGTTGGTAGTGACGTTTTTTTTGTTGGAGAGTTTGGGTAATGTTCGAAGTATGATCGGCATGTTCGTTTAGATATTTGAGTCTGACTTTTATCGATCAGGTATTAAGTAATAACTCTGCATCTTGATGCTCGTTTCAGCGGGATCCTGGTTCGAAAACACTGTGGGTCAGGTCAGATCTAATCGATTTTTCGGTGGCCGTGTTTTAGGTGGTAGATGTAGCAAAAGAACTGATACATTACTCGCCGGTTCGCCCGTGCATTCATCTATATATTTTCCCAGCTGTTGCCTGTCTATCACGTCGGGGTCACCACTTGTTGCAGAGGTCGATGTATGGTGATATGTCTTACAACGTTCCAGACATCAATACAATACAGCAACAGACAAAGAAGGATGACAAATATAGGCGTTTATATTTTCGTATAGTATTTTCAATAAACCATGCAAATGTGGGATGTGGATAACAATGTAATCTATATTTGCATGGTTTATTTAAATTCTTCATGGGCGTTATTGGCTGTATATACCACAGTTGGTGTAATGTTTTACGGCTGTATATAGGTGAAAGATTACCACCGGTTTTCTAATATTATCAACACTTGACACGAAGTGAACGAATTACCAGGAGGTGCTGAGAAACGTAGTGAAGCTTTGGATGGCGAAATCGCCGCCGGGCATTTTTGTTTCCCAGCAGGACTCTGCTCCTACACACAAGGCCAAGAGAACACAGGCATGGCTGCTCAACAATGTTCTGCATCGCTGGTCGCCGGACTTGTGGCCGCGATACCCACCACCCCACTTGACTATTTCTTCTGGGGCGTGATCGAGACAAAGACCGACAAGCACGCCCACAACACGGTCGACTCTCTGAAGACTGCCATTGTGAAGGCGTTCATCGCTATAGACAAGGACATGGTCGCCAAAGCGGGTGACTCATTTTGCACGTGCTTTGAGATGGTTGAAATGTAGTATGTAGCTCTAACTGTTGCTAAATAAACTGTCGGGTCTCTGCATATACAACTTCCGTTTTTATTGTCTATTTCGTTTTCGTTTTTGTCAGGTGTCGGATTTTGCTGCAACACTCTGTACTCGGTAACCCTGCAAGTTGTACGGGCAATTTGGGGCAAAGTTTGTCACTTCGTTCTTATTTGACAACATTTTCTTTTGCAATAAATAAAATATTTTACAATTAGACAGATGTCTATTTAATGGATATAATAATATGCATAACAATGTGAACTAAGGATGTCACACAGTGAAAAACACCAGCTACAATAAATCTTCATTTAGTAAAAAATCCCTTGAAATGGACGATCACATAAAAATGTGTTAAATGCGCCAGTAGGATTTGTGGGGACGTTGGGTAAACGTTTCGTTTTCCGACGAATCTAATTTTATCGGAAAGGCTATATGCAGTAGCTCAAAAGTTTTTTTTTGTTTTTTTTTAAGATTATGATAAGCTGAACGTAATGGCGTTAAAATAAATTTAGTATTACGTATTTTTAGATTAGTAAATTAGACGACATACTGGCATATTTCCAATACGACCGCCTGTTTTGCTAGTCGATATACACTTAATATTCAAATGAAAAGAAGTAAAGTCTTTAAGTGAGTTGTGTAAAAATAATTTATTCCGAAAACACAAGAATCAGGTTGTGAAACAAATACTTTTATACATATTTTAATTGTTTTAAATAAATTATTTTATATTGGAAAAATGCCAGTATGTCGGCTAATTTACTAATTGAAAAAAAAAGTGTTTTTTTCTTTCTATCTCATAGGTTATGCGGAATTGATTTTAACGCCAATACATTCAACGTGTCATAATCTAAAAAAAACAACAAAAAAACAAAGAAAACAACAGTTTGCGATCTTTTGCATATCGCCTTTCCGATAAAATTACATAGGTCGGGAATCGATAAGTTTACCGACTTTTGATATGATGCCAGGGACATATTTATAGATGTCATATGCCAAAAATCAGCGTTGTGCCCCCCCCCCCCCCATTTAGCCTAATGATCCTGAATATAAAAATAACTCGTTTTTGGACAAAACAGATACAACTGCGAGTGGTTATCGTCAGATCAGAAATGGTATATGCATATACCATTTCTTTTACAACTTCCGTTTCTTCGACGACTCCATTAGCGATTATTTGCACATTTCAAGCGTGTTCTTCTTAAAATGTTGGGATTAAATATCCCTGGAAGAAAGTTCAATTCTTGCACGTGAGAATGCAGTAACAATTATGTAGATAAGTGCAAAATAGAAACAGGGCAACAGCTTTTGTGTGAAGGAACACAACAACAATCGTATATAAGTTTAAAACAGTTTTACTTGAGAGAAAACATAAGGGCAAATATATATACAACAAATGGTGAGTTCAAAGTTTAGAAAGGAGGAGGTTAATTTAGGTTTGCGAAAACGTGCTTCGCGAACTTATCTTGTGGGAGTTCTGGTAACAGGTTGCACGTGCGCCCGTCTCAATTCTGGCTCTTGTCGAGATGTAGTCACTTCAGTCCAAGATGGTTGGTAACAGGAAGGAGTGGGGGCTCTCTGCGACTGCCGTCGTGGGCTTATCTCAGAAGCATCCAGCCGCGGTCCTACCAGGTTCAAAAGGTGGGTCGAAAAGAGGCCGGGACACAGCGTGCAAGCGTTTTTATGGGCTGACTTCACGTGACCCCTAAGGGAGTAGGGGTTGGGATGCCTGACAACCAATCCGTGAGACTCTTAAGGGACAAGGCTGCAGCCAGTCAGTTAGGAGGGTGTTAATAAATTCCAATAAAAACTAATTAGATTTTAATTCGAAATTGTTCCAAATTTACTAATATTTAACAAAAACAACAAGAAAACAATATTTATCGCCTATTACGCAATTCTTTTTATCGCATTATGTTCAGGACTCTATACTACCTTTTAACCGATTTGTGTCCCAACCGATCGCCGTGGAGACAGGTGAGACGATAGGCCCCGCCATGCGGGACTTCTTAAATAGCCTTGGTCTATTAATGACGCGCCACACCGGGGACAGTCGTGAATTGACTTGACTTTACGAGCGCCTCTCCATCGCCACTATTCGTAGAAACGCCTTTAACCTGCTCTCCACCTGGCAAGCCAGCAGGATATCCAATAAAACTTCATAGTATTTGCATATTGGGTTTGAGAAAGGGCATTTTATTAGTTAACTATTATTTGTTTTATTTATTGAATACATTTGAAAGGCTTAAAAAAATGAAAAAATAAAAAAATCAATAAAAAATCAATAAAAAAATGGTTGGTTTGTTGCTTCTTCAACAAAGATTGTTGGCGTAGCATTTCGGTTGAAGAATAGCTCGTCGGACAGAGAAGTGATTTGAGAAGTGATTTTTAAGCCTTTAAACTTTAGATTAGAAAGTAATTTCTGGCTTGAATTAATGGGTAACGGCAAAAGTCAAGTATTATGATTCGTTTGTAATCCCGAACCAAAGGAAAACAATAGATGATCGCACGCGCCCCTGTCGTATCGAAGAGTCGAACCTTTTGTTTAACATCTTTTTATATTAACGTTAAAATGGGATTGTGTATATTTTTTCCACAGAATATTCGGTGCTTGTATAATAAAAAGCCGAAAAAAAGTTTTTCTTGTCTTTTAGTGTTGGAGAGGTAAATAAAGGGCAGGTAACTCTTACAACGAATTTTAAACACGATTTTCCAGTAATCAAAACTGATGGCTTTAATTGGCGTTGCAGATGTGGCTACTGTGCAAGGAGAACGTCGATTAGACATAAAAGGGTTAGGGTTAGGGTTAGGGTTAAGGTTTAGGTTAGGGTAAAGGTTAGGGCTTAGGTTAGGGTTAGGGTTTAGGGTTAGGGTTTAGGTTAGGGTTAGGGTTTAGGTTAGGGTTAGGGTTAGGGTTTAGGTTAGGGTTAGGGTTAGGGTTAGGGTTAAGGATTAGGGTTTAGGGTTAGGGTTAGGGTTAGGGTTTAGGGTTAGGGTTTAGAGTAAGGGTTAAGGTTTGAGTTAGGCTTTAGGTTAGGGTTAGGGTTTAGGTTAGGGTTAAGGTTAGGGTTTAGGTTAGGGTTTAGGGTTAGGGTTTAGGGTTAGGGTTTAGAGTTAGGGTTAAGGTTTAGGTTAGGCTTTAGGTTAGGGTTAGGGTTTAGGTTAGGGTTAGGGTTTTAGTTAGGGTTAGGGTTTAGGGTTAGGGTTAGGGTTTAGGTTAGGGTTAGGGTTAGGGTTAGGGTTAGGGTTTAGGGTTAGGGTTTAGGGTTAGGGTAAGGGTTAGAAAAATATTGTTCGAAAGCTAGAGCTGTTGTGAAGAGTTACCTGCCCCTTATTTACCTCTCCAACACTAAAAGACAAAAAAAAATATTTTCGGCTTTTTATTATAGAAGCACCGAATATTTTTATGAAAGCATAAATAAATAATAAAAATAGATTCTCTACTTTATAATAAAGAGCAATGTGTATTTATTTGTAAATATATATTCGCCAAATCACACAAAAGTCTACCTTGCGAATAAGGGAGGGGGGGGGTGCATATCCATTTCTATAATCAGACGTTTTCTTTCTTTTTCCCTCCTTTCTGCATTCTATGCCAATTTTATCTTTTCTTTTTTTAACTTTTCAGTTTGAGACGTTTTCTTTCTTTCTTCTTTCTTTTTAGCGACGATTTTTCTCTTTCAATTTCATTTGTAACTATTTCACTATCACTAGCATATTTGATGTAAACAAGTTCGGCTTCATTTCTTTTAATGTCTACCCCCCTCAATTTTCAATTATAAAAGAAAGAACATTAAAGGAAAATCAATGGTTGACATTTTTAGGTCATCAGAAATGACTCATGCCAAATTGCAAGTCAGACAACCCCCGCTGTCTGTAATGAATTAGAAAATAAATCCTTCAAAGTCAACGGCAAGTGTTGTTTTTAGATCATCAGAAATGATAATAATAATTTATATATAAAAGAAAATGTTAGTTTGCTTGAATTTATATATGAAAAATTAAATTACTGACGTAATTCTATGATTTTATATGGATATTAATGCGAACATTGACGGAGCATAATTTTTGACGTGGGGGTGTACATTAATAATAAAAATAAATAAACTAAATAAGTGAAAAGATATAACTATATTTTTTTCCAGTCCAGAGTGCTACATTAAATACCCACCTTGTGTCTTATTTTGCCCTCGTGAGGAGGTAAGTAAAATAGGTATATATATATATATATATATATATATATATATATATATATATATATATATATATATATATATATATATAAGAAAGGAAGGATGAAGGTAATCCGACGTGATAGGAAATGAAAAAGGAAAAACCAAAAAGGATGTTTTTTTTAATATATTCATCAACGTTTCGTCTTTATTTTTAAGACTTCTTCAGAATGATAATATTGAGAAAAATGTCATACAGGTACATGAAACTATTGGGTTTACATGATGAGTTGATGGGAAGAAGTAGTAGCCACTGCTGGCAGCAGTAGGACCGGGATCCGACTGACTTCACTAAGCGTGGACCCCGGTCCTACTGCTCCCAGCAGTGGCTACTACTTCTTCTCATCAACCCATCATGTAAACCCAATATTTTCACGTACTTGCATGACATTTTTCTTAATATTATCATCCTGAAGAAGTCTTAAAAATAAAGACGAAACGTTGATGAATATATAAAAAAACATCACTAATTTCCGGACAGAATAGCGCGCAAGTGATAATGACATTATTTTTAATGTTATTATGTACTAACCATTTCTTTGGAGGGGGTATGGACTGACCGTAGACATATTTTTAGGGTTGGTGATCTTGATCATTTAAAACAAAAAAAAATATTTTTTCGTTTTTGTTGTATTCGCAATTTGTTAGACTTTTAATTGTTTTTCACATCTTTTTCTGTAAAAGTTATGGCATTACCCGTAGAAATCATGTGGGGGGGGGGGGCGTTAACGAGTTGCGCTCATTTGCTAGTTTCTGTTTCATAGACAAACTAGTGCGTTCAGGGCTCATTTGGGCATCGTTTCTAGCGGTGGTCGAACGTGTGGGTGTGTGTGTGTGGGGGGGGGGGGGGCGTCAAAGCATGACCAGAGCGCATACATTCAGAGGACGAATGTTTCCAAATCACCAAATGAAACACGTAGTGCAAAATTAAAAGAAAATGTTTCAATGTTATGAATTGAATTCACTATTTTATGGCAATTGTCGAGCACAGAACAAGAAACTTATTATATCACTTGCGCGCTGTTCTGCACTACTACTTTGGAATTGTAGAAATAAAAAAAAAAGGAAGGGTCGGTAAATAACGACCCACCCACCCCAAATTGTTACCATTGTAAAAAAAAAACAAAAAAAAACGATTACACTTTTTTTTTCTACATTAAGTGCTCGGAAATTGGTGATGGCCAAGAAATGGGTAATCATTTTACGTTAAATTTATATAATTTATATATGTAACTGATCCCTTACTCTAAAATCTAAAATATTTGGTAAAAATTAAAAAATCAAACGGAATTCTCTAGCAACATAATGGGTAAGTGTACACAGCAAAAAAATAAAAATAAAAAAATGATTCGTAAAAAATACCAAAAGAAGTGGTCGGTAAATACCGAAAATGCTCTTAGTATGGTTTTGTTCGTTCCTAGGAGGCCAGCCTCCCAGGCATTACCTCGTCCTTAGGGAGAGGATTTGATTTATTGCCGGTTGCCTGAGGCGCCGCCATAGCGAAATGACGACGGGATCTATCAAATAAATTTTGCATCCATCCAGAGTATTCCTTTTTTGGTAGGGGGTTGAGGGAGTTTGGATTGCCTATTATAAACTAAACGGGGAGGCAGGTAATTAAACTGTACGGGAGCGACAAAGAGACACTGCTTTAAAATATTAACGGAAGTACACGCGTGCACATGCGCAAAATGATGTCAGCCTCTTGTCGGCGTCGTCCTGCATGGAATTTTTGAAAAAAACTAACGTGCACAGTTCCCTAGAATAAAGCAGGAAAGGTGACGCACCTCGCGCACGCCACCATCGGAAAGAGAGAGAGAGAGAGAGAAAGAGAGAGAGAGAGGGAGAGAAAGAGAGAGAGAGAGAGAGAGAGAGAGAGAGGCAACTTCTACCAGTGTACTTACTATGTGTACAAGAACACGCGGTCTCGTCATAATTTAAACGATATAACCGCCATTTCAATAAGACGGAGGAGGATGATACATCGGTATCACTGAGCAGTAAACACAATTCGAATGACAAGGTAATAGTTAAACAAAAAAAGAGCCGTTTTCAGTTTTGTGACTTATATAGACGGGCAAAAATATGCTCCATGCGGCCGTATCTTTTTGCTAATATATATAATGTTAATATTGAGTTTACTATGAACAGCAGATTGTGACAATTTTTTGTTGACGTACGCTACCCCCAAGGAGGTAATGCTTGGGAGGATTGTGACAACAGAATATATACTACACTAACCTCTTTCCCCCAAAAGGGAGAAGGTAATGCCTGAGAGGATGGTATCATGACCACAGAACAGATACTACACAAATCCCCATCTGCCCCCAAAAAGGAGGTAATATCATGGGGGATAGTCTCATGACAACAAAGCATATACTACACTACCCCTCTCCAGAGGCGGGGGTAATGCCTAGGGGGATAGTCTCATGACAACAAAACATATACTACACTACCTCATCAAAGAAGAGGCAACGCTTTGAAGGATGGTCTCATACAACAGAACAGATGATACACTATCCCCCTCTCCGCCTTAATTGAACATTGAAAGATAGTCTCGTTGCCTCCGTTCAGTCTCGAGAGACAATGGATACCCTCTGTAGTGTTGCCTGTGTGTGTAAATGTGAAGCAAGGGTTGCACAATCTGCACCACACCTCTCCTAGGTCGGCACTGCTTGATTCTAGTGGCAAGGAGAAATCTAGGACGACTGGAAACAATGTCGAGATAAGCAGAGAGCACATACAGCACCCAATATTCCCAATGGTCACCCATTTTAGTACTGATCAGGCTCAATGTCGCTTAACTTCAGTGATCTAACGGGAACCAGTGTGTCAATGTGATTATTTTATTATTACATTAGTCTGAAATAGTATAGTAAACTGAATTGAGCAGTAAAAAAGTGGTATAATTGTACAATTAATAGAAGTAATAGTATGGTTTCGGCTTTAGACAGACAGATACCAAATC
>OY744528.1:37521796-37556796 GCA_963556195.1 Sepiola atlantica
CCAAAATGGCGTGGGTTCCATTCTTGACAATGTCCTGTCCAAATAAAGGTTATTTAATGAATAAAGCTTTTTTAAAAAATACATCTTATAATATTTTCATTGTGTATTCAGTACGTAGGCTACAGTGGTAACTTCAAGGGCATGCGTATGAAGGCGTATGACTTTTCTCGGCGGAATTTTACATTATTCGTACAGTGAACATACAGGCTTACCTGAAGAGAATTAAGAGCATGTATCTTGAGGCCATGTTCTGGTTCAATTTGAATTTTGTGGTCGTATAAGAAATAGTTCAATTGCATCACTGATGATATGCATATAGGAAGGCGCTTTGCTAATTTTTCTAATAACAGAAAAAAGTATGCTATTCTACATGTAATTACCTTTCTGATAAATTCGATGTAACTTAACAACTATCTTTATTTTAAGATTACCCCTTATGGCGAAAAAGCTAAGTTATTGTGATTCATTTCTCAAATTTGGATCTGGTAGTATCGTAGACAATGACACACACACACACACACACACACACACAAAAACAATGCGTACTTTGCATGAAAGTTCTGACGGCAGATCTATGAAACGTCAAAGCTGAAAAATCTTAGCCTTTTGGCTAAGATCAAAGTGTAGTATCTGTTCCGATGGATACTGCACCCCATACTGGTATTGTCTTGTCCTTCGGGGCTTGACTTACGCCGGTCAATGGGTCTGTCCTGTGCAGTTCTAGAAGGTCCACCCTCCCAGGCTTTGCCTCCCATCTTTGGGGAGGAGTAAGTTTATTGCTTACTGTCTGAGGCGCCCCTACCGGGGAATGCCGACGGGGCTGCCCAGGCAATTTTTAAATGGCCAGAGTGCTCACCTCTCGGGCGCTGGCTTTTCAAACACCACTTTCCCGACCCGACCTTGGGTCACATCTTACTTGTGGGAGTAGGATAAAAACTGGCCTTGTGCCTAACTATTAGAGAGGAGTAAATCAATACAAAGACAAAGATGTAACGTTTTTGAGCAAAAGGCAAACAGCGTAATACCATCTCAATTGGATTTCTCCGGAGAATTTCAGCAAGAAAATCGAGTCACTGTTGAAGTGGCATCTTTAGGATCAATGCAGATTGCTAAAGCCAAGAAGCCACGCACAGTTGGTGAGGAGTTGATACTCCCGTGCGCGAAAGACATAAATCGTCTATTGATCGGAAATTACGCAGAGCGCAAGCTTGACTTGCTATCACCCTCGGATAACACTGTACAACATAGGATTTCGTTGATGTGTGAGGACATCAAAGGTCAACTTATCGATCAATTGAAATCAGCTAGACCGTTTGCTCTGCAGCTGGACGAGTCTACGGATGTTTCATCCTGTGCACAACTTATTGCATTCGTGCGGTACTTTTATAAACGAGTGTTCAAAAATGAGTTTTTGTGTTGTTTAGACCTGCTTTCCAGAACACGTAGGGAAGATTTTTACAGGTTATTGATACATTTTTCAGGGCAGGCGATATCAAATGGGAATTGTCGTGTTGACTATATACGGATGGTGCTTCAGCTATGTTTTATTTACTCCTCTCCAGGAGTTAGGCACAAGGCCAGTTTTTATCTTACTCCCACAAGTAAGATGTGACCCAAGGTCGGGTTTTATTTACTCCTCCCCAGGAGTTAGGCACAAGGCCAGTTTTATCTTACTCCCACAAGTAAGATGTGACCCAAGATCGGGTCGAGAAAGTGGGGTTTGAGAAGCCAGCGCTCGAGAGGTGAGCACTCTGGCCATTTAAAAATTGCCTGGGCAGCCCCGTCGGCATTCCCCGGTAGGGGCGCCTCAGACAGTAAGCAATAAACTTACTCCTCCCCAAAGAGGGGAGGCAAAGTCTGGTAGGGTTGACCTCCTAGAACTGCACAGGACAGGCGTGCAGTATCCATCGGAACAGATACTACACTAAACCTCAAAGTTTCAAACACGTATTAAGAAGGTGGCGCCAGACTGTATATTAGTACCTTGTATGATACGCCGTGAGGCCTGGGTTCGGAGACGTTGTCCCCCGAGTTGATGAAACTGCTTAAGCAGATGATAAAGCTTGTAAACACGGTAAAATCAAATGCACTAAACACACGCTTGATCCGACGTTTTTGTGAGCAGATGGATGCGGATCTTCAAAATCTCTTGTTTCGCACTGAGGTGGGTGAGATGCCTATCGAAAGGCAACGTGTTTAAGCGGGTCTTTGAACTGCGAATCGAGTTGAGAGACTTTTTTTTACACAGGAAAAGAAGGAAGAGCTGGTAAAATGTTTGAAATATGATGCGGTATCACTGACTTATCTTGTTGATATTTTTACCAGATTTAATAATTGAATAAATTTGTATCGAACTCACCAAAATGTTACTGTTCATTTATCTATATAAGTAAACGAGAAAAAACTTGTTTCGTGTTTACAAGAAAGTTATAAATTAAATGTTTATTATTTTTAGTTAATGCCTCAAGTATTTCAAGTAGCGAACTTTGCAAGGCGATAGCGATCTGGCAAAGTCAGCTTAACACATAGCTGGAAAGGGAGAGAGAGAGAGTGAGAGTTGGGGGGGGGGGAGAAAAGTGGCAATGTGAATAACCACATAAATGCAATCCAATCAAATCCATTAAATTATTAACTTTATGTATATTGGGGGGGGGGGCAATATACATAAACGT
The DNA here is from genome assembly GCA_963556195.1 of Sepiola atlantica. NCBI lineage: Eukaryota > Metazoa > Mollusca > Cephalopoda > Sepiida > Sepiolidae > Sepiola > Sepiola atlantica. The sequence continues at coordinate 37,524,469 of OY744528.1, forward strand.
AAAATAAAACAAAAACGCACGAGCTTACTGTTGTGGCCTTGAAAGGCCGGTAATGATCAAGACGAACACAATGGTATAATTAACAAAAGTGTGTTAACAAAAGTGTGTTAACAAAAGTGTGTTAACAAAAGTGTGTTAACAAAAGTAGGTTACAGAAAGTATGCGTCGGATTCTAGGGCCGCAATTGCCATCAACAACGGTATTTACTTTCTTCCCACTGCAGGAAGACGCGACACAACGCCAGAAGGTAGGAAGAGTCAAGCCAGCGCCCTCTAAAGAAAGAGCACTCTGCCCTTTTTAACAATTGCCTGAGCAGCCCCGTCGGTATTCCCCGACCAAGGCGCCTCAGGCGCCTCTAACAGTAAGCAACAAACTTACTCCACCACAAAGAGGGGAGGCAAAGACTGGTCGCGTGGACCTCCTAGGACTACTCAAGACGAATTACTTCAGCCCGACAGATAAAAGGTCACCGACATGGCCCAGTTTCTGCTTGACTAGTATGTGACCATTATCGTTACCGGTTAGCAAATGAATGCCATCAATAACTGCCACGACGCTCAGTCGTAACTGCATTTATTTCAAATGGGCAAGTCCATTTATTCCCCAAATAGGTAGATCAACTTACACCATAACACTTACCATATTAATTCACCGTCACCGGGTCCTACGAAACTCTTTGCCATCAATTCTATCTTTCTTTTCTTTTTTCTATATCCTTATATATATATATATATATATATATATATATATATATATATATATATATATATATATATATATATATATATATATATATACAGGGTCGGGCAGATAAATTGGAACTAATTTAAAATGCTAATATCTTTTGTATTTTTTATCATATGATTACGGTTTTTTTTACTAAGGATCCTTAAACACTTTATTGCAAGATAGCATAATTATATTTACTCAAATTTGTTTTAATATGGCGGAATTAGCACGAAGAATAACTATATGCGAAATGAGACGCGCCGGGAGTTCTCCTTCGGACATTGTTAAGAGCACTGGCTATGCAAAAACGACAGTCTATCGGGTTGTGGCTAATTTCGATGTCGAGTGTAAGGTTGAGAGAAGTCAGCACAGTACTCGTAGTGATCGAAAGCGTACAAACATTTTCCCGGTGGGGCTAAAAAGGTCGATAAAGGAAGACCCAAGTCAGTCGATGTCGAAACTGGCAAAAAAGCGCAATGTTAGTCGCAGAACTATCAGCAGAGCAATCAACGAAGACCTTGGGATGAAGTCCTACGTTAGGAGACGCCATAATCTCCTCACTGCCCGTTCAAAAGCTATCAGAGTTGAAAGATTCCCCAAGCTTATCAACCATCTGAAACACAAAGGAGGACATGTGCGCATTTTTATTGATGAGAAAAAGTTCATCGTGGATGAGGTTCCAAATCGCCAGAACACTCGAGTTATTGCCCGTGACCCTTCGGAAGTTCCTCCTGTGATGCAGAGCAAAAATCCTGCTTCTGTGATTGTTTTTGCAGCTGTGGCAAGTGATGGAAAGGTGAAGCCTCCTCATTCCATCGAAGCGGGTCTTAAAATCAACACAGCGGAGTATTTGAACATTCTTAATAATGTTTTATTGCCTTGGATCCGTAGAAACTACAACCCTACGAAAGTCATGCTCATCCAAGACTCGGCACCAGTGCATGGATACAGGAAAGTCCAAGATTTCATGAAGGAGAATCTTCCCTTGTTTGTTCCGAAGGATATTTGGCCCAGCAGCTCTCCAGATCTAAATGTTTGCGACTATTATCTATTCGGCGTCGTCGAGGGACAGACTAATGTCAATCCACACCCAAATACAAACTCATCGAAGACAGCCATTCAACGAGCATTTCGCAATCTCGATCCCAATAAAATAAAGAGGAGCTGTTCACGGTTTTGTCAAAGAATCTCCAAAATAATTGATGCAAAAAGTGCTCATATTGAATAATTTTGTTCAATAGACTGTAATAATTAAATAAATAAATGTTAAAATGATATTTTTCCATATTTAATCCTTTAAATTATGAATTTTGTAAAAATAAAAAAAAGTACCAATTTAGCTGCCCGACCCTGTATATATATATATATATATATATATATATATATATATATATATATATATATATATATATATATATATACTAGCAAAAACTACCCGGCCTCCGGGCAGCAAACACTGACGCTGTAGTCTTCTTAACAGAAACGAAAGAAATAGTTTTTAATTTACATTTCAGTAATTTGGAGGAAAACAACAAAATGATTATTGTCGTAGTGTTATTTGATATATTCCAATGTGGAGAAAATTTACTGTGCATGGACATAATCAGATTTCTTTTTAGGAAATAAACAACAAAAAGGTTAATTGATATGGTCTTTAAGATATTTAAAGTCGAGGACTCTTATTTGTTTTCGCATAATAATGAAAATGAATTCCCCATTAAAAACTTGTTATAAAATGACATGAATAAACATAAGGGTGGAAGGTCGATTCGTCAAATAAACCAATTTTATATTATTAGGTACTTCAAAATGGGTACTTTGTACTTTTCGCATTTATTATAAAAGACAGAAAAAAGTCTTAGTGAATATTAAAGAAAAATAATCTATTTTTTTGTAATTTATAAAGATTCGAGGAATTTTTTATTTTCTTTTCTTTGACAAATGTTAAAGTTATCATCATCATCACTACCAACTTGTTGACTCCTTGGTCTATTGGCTAGGAGCAAAATGTAGTATCTGTTCTGAATCTGCACTTAGTTTTTATTTCCTCGGTCAGTGAAGGAGAAATCCTTCTAGACCAAGGTAATGGAAATTTTTGTTCCAATCGAAAGTCCCCCTTTTGCGAAGATGGATTGTACCCACGTTAAATATTTATATTGTGCCTTACTCTACTCGCGTGAAATGAAGTTAATAGGAACAGCAGCAGCAGCAGCAGCAGCAGCAGCAGCAGCAGCAGCAGCAACAACAACAACAACAACAACAACAACAACAACAACAATTTTATTTAAAGAATAATAAACGTATGTATTTAATTATTAACAGAAAACCTTTGGTAATTATTGCATTTAATGCAAATTTTATTTTTAAAAAGTAATTATTCGAAAGTTATCGAGATTGTTGCTATGTGTAACTATACGCGTGCGAAAACGTAACCGAAAAAAAACCCAACACATAATGAATCGGAAGTTATGATTTTGAATTTTAATCTTAATTCATTAAATCGTTTAAAATAATATTACTACTATTAATAATTAAGAAATTAATATTGTAGTGTTACTGCACCGACGAGTCACCGGTGAGGGGACGAGTTACGGCCCCTGGCGATGACTCAGTTAGAATGTAATTTGACCGCCAATAAACCTTGTTATTTATCCTATACTTCTCTCTGTCTTACTACTTATTTAACCCAACCGATAACATTACATGGTGTCAGATAAAGGATACAATTTGTGGAGACCAAAAAAAAAAAAAAATCGGATATCGTAGTAAGAAAAACAAAGGATTTCTAAGAGAAAGAAAATTCTACTATCGATAAACAAACGACTTACGGAAAACGGTCCCACAAACAAAACAAAAAAAGTAAGAAAAGAGAGAGAACAGTAAGTACAGAAATTTGTTTTTTCTCATATATATCGTATACTTTTGAAAAATGCCTCACACGGACATAAAGCAATATTCTGCTAATATACTACCCCCCGAACGAATGACTCTCGTTGGAAATGTTGCTAATAACTGGCGAAAATTTAAACGAAATTTTCTCAATTATTCGATCGCTAGTAGATTGTCAAAAGAAGCAGATACTTCATATCAGACATCGGTATTTTTAGCAACTATCGGGGAGGATAGTTACGATATATATGAAGGGTTGAAGTTTAATTCTGAGGAAGAAAAGACGGACCTAGAGAAGGTGATGAAGAAGTTTGAGGATTTTTTCGTGGGCGAAACACACGAAGCTTACGAATCCTATACATTCCATCTTCGCAAGCAAGAAGTATCGGAAGGTATCGAGACCTATATAGCTGCTCTTCGACAACTTGTAAAGGACTGCAATTTCGGACAGCTACAGGATAAGCTTATTCGAGATCAAGTCGTTGTCGGAGTTCGAAGCGATACCGTCAGAGAAAAGTTACTGTCTGATAAACAGCTTACTCTAGACAAGTGCCTACAAATAGGTAGAGCCTACGAAACTTCGAAACAACAGACGCAGACCATTTCCTCCGGTGCCGATGCAGCAAATCCTCAAATCAACCGGGTTACGAAGCGAACCTACAAGACAAACTTCACCAAACAACCACATCCGAAATCGAAAATGCCTAGCAAATGCACATGCTGCGGGAAATTTCCATTCCACAATAGAAATGACTGCCCAGCAAAAGATGCACGCTGCAGAATTTGTTCGCAGAAAGGGCATTATGCAAAATTTTGCAGAACCGATAAGGCGAAGGTTAGAGAAATAAGACAGGAAGAAGAAAATCATTTTTTAGGTTCTGTTACTCTCGAAAATATAGGTACAATTACCACTGAGGATAATACAAATTGGCAGGCTAAAATTAAGGTCACCACTAAGACCTGTACCAAAATTATAAATTTTAGGCTGGATACAGGTGCAGATGTGACCGTAATCTCGGACCGGTTCTTCAGGAAAAATTCCCCACTCATCCAACCCACAAACAAAAGACTGTACGGACCGGGTCACCATGAGATAAACCTCATAGGATGTGTGAAGGCCAAACTGGCCACGGAAAAAGTAAGCTCGCAACAAGACATTTATGTTATAGAGAGTCTGCAAGAACCTCTACTGGGAGGACCAGCAATCAAAGCCCTCAACCTGCTGAAAGCAGTTAATAGAGTGACAAGCGAAGGGCACCAGTATAAGAAAGAGTTCCCAGAACTGTTCACAGGTCTAGGGAAACTGGAACATGTGTACCAGATACGTTTGGAGGCAGGAGCTCAGTCCTTTTCCATTGCTACCCCTAGAAGATTGCCGTTGCCTATGAAACAGAAGGTTCAGGAAGAACTGAAACGTCTGGAGAACGATGACATAATCCGTCCAGTCAAATCACCACCTGATTGGTGTGCCCCAATAGTCGCCGTCCAAAAAGCTAACGGTAAAGTTAGGTTATGCGTCGACTTTACCAAGCTAAACGAGAGCGTGAAACAGGAAAAATTTCCTTTACCCACCACAGACCAATTACTGGCCGAGCTCGATGGAGCCACAGTGTTTAGCAAGCTCGACTGCAACAACGGTTTCTACCAAATCGTCCTACACGAAATATTGCAGGTCCTTACCACATTTATAACACCTTATGGGAGGTACTGTTTCAAACGACTTTCATTCGGGATAAGTTCTGGGCCATAAATCTTTCATAGGGAGATGACACACATTTTGTCCGGAATACCAGGAGTCATCTGTGATATAGATGACGTCCTAATAAGTGGAAGAAACCAGCAAGAGCACGATCAGCGACTAAAAGCAGTACTGCAGAAAATGCAACGATAAATGTGTATTTTCTGTCAGAAACATAAAGTTTCTGGGTCACATTATATCAAAAGAAGGAATACAAATAGATCCCGAAAAAGTAGCAGCAATTATGGACTTGCCCAGACCTGAGAATGTGTCCGAATTACGACGCTTACTGGGCATGGCAAACCAGGTCGGAAAATTTGCTAGGAATCTAGCCGAAACCACCAAACCACTCAGAGAGCTTCTTAGGAAAGAGTCAGAATGGATTTGGGATGAGCCTCAGAAAGCAGCATTCCAAACCCTGAAGAAGCAACTGAGTTCTGCACCAGTACTAACTCATTACAATTCCAACAAGCCGACAAGGGTATCAGCAGATTCATCTAGCTATGGCCTAGGCGGTGTACTACTGCAGAAGCAAGAAAATGACTGGAGACCGGTATTTTATGCTTCACGATCTCTGACAGAAACAGAGCAGAGATATGCACAGGTTGAGAAGGAGGCACTAGCAGTCACTTGGCGTTGTGAAAAATTTGCGGACTACTTGGTCGGAATGCCAAAATTCACAGTCGAAACAGACCACAAACCACTGTTGGCACTGTTGAAGTCGAAGCGACTCGACGAATTGACTCCAAGAATTCAACGTTTCCGCATGAGGTTAATGATATTCTCCTATGAGATCATATACACAGCGGGAAAAGACCTCACAACAGCAGACGCTTTGTCCAGAGCACTTGGGAGTAGTCCCGTTATACAGGATATCCAGCAGGAGACATAGACCGACTCATTTATCCGCTCAGTCATAGGAAATATCTCGGCGAGCGATAAACGATTGGAGGATATCCGACTAAAACAAAATACTGACCAGGTCTGCAGTCAGGTAATCAAATATTATGAGATGGACGACTGGCCCGAAAGAGCAAGGCGGAACCCTGAACTAAAACAGTATTGGTTTGTCAACCAGGACCTAACAGTTTACCAGGGACTTCTAATGTACCAGAGCCGACTTGTCATTCCTAATGTACTTCAAAAAGACATACTAGAGCGTCTACATGAGGGACACCAAGGTATTGTCAAATGCCGAGCACTAGCTCGCGAAAGTGTGTGGTGGCCTGGCCTCTCTAAACAAATTGCAGACAAAGTTGGGAAATGTGGCATCTGTGAAAAAGAACGAAAATATCCACCAGAACCACTACAACCCACCAAATTACCTGCATATCCATGGCAGAAAATAGGAATGGATCTGTTCGAATTCATGGGACACCGATATCTTCTGATTGTCGATTATTTTTCCAGGTGGATTGAAATAGCCCATTTACGGACAACCACCTCAGCCAGCGTAATAGAGCATTGCAAATCAATATTCGCTAGGCATGGGATTCCAGCGACAATCATATCTGACAACGGTCCCCAATTCAGTTCTAGTGAATTCAGGAAATTTTCAAATGTTTTTGACTTCCTGCACCTCACAAGTAGCCCCCATCATCCGCAAGGAAACGGAGAAGCTGAACGTGCAGTCCAGACACTAAAAAACTTATTGAAGAAAGCAAGTGACCCATACATAGCACTGCTAAATTATCGCAGCACTCCTCTGCAACACGGCAAGAGTCCTGCAGAGCTGTTAATGAATAGAAAACTAAGAACACGGATTCCTACCATTCCTCAAAGAAATTCATTTGATCAGCAAAACATCGAGGAACATAGAAGGGCAGACACCCGGCTCAAAGCCAGACAAAAGCAAAACTATGACAAACGTCATCGGGCTAAAGATCGTCCTACCTTTGAAAAAGGACAACCAGTCTGGGTCAAGATACCTAGGACCATTACAGCTGTAGTAAGTAAAACTCTGTCACCAAGGTCAGTCCTAGTTAAGACAGATTCAGGACTACACCGACGCAACAAAAGTAATCTGCGTCTAAGGAACGGAGAAACCAGCTTCTCTCAGGTGGCTACCCCACAGGAAGCAAACACCTTACCACGTTCCCCTCGATATGGATATATGTATAGCTGTGATGATGACTCAACAAATCTTCCCAGAAACCAAAGAAACATCCCACTAGAGAGTTCCAGAGGTCATGACCAAGGGAAATATACAAGAAGCTGTCGACAAGTTCGACCACCTAAATAACTGTCCTTGTAAAGAACTTTACAACCGAAAGGGTTACTGCACCGACGAGTCACCGGTGAGGGGACGAGTTACGGCCCCTGGCGATGACTCAGTGAGAATGTATTTTGACCGCCAATAAACCTTGTTATTTATCCTATACTTCTCTCCGTCTTACTACTTATTTAACCCAGCCGATAACATTACAAATATCAGGAAAATCTACGTACTATAATTTACTACACAAATCCTATGACGTAATCAATTTAATTTTTAAACGTAAACACTCGTAATGATAACCCAAACATTTGAAGTGTAATCTAATCCTATAATTCCCATAATTATATTTTAAACTCCTTTTCCGACTAAATTGGCTTTACTCGTGTTCATTTTTAATTTTCTTTTCAACATCTGAAATGAAAATCATTACCTTGAAAAAATAAGGAAATTTGTTTTAAAATTTTGAGTCCTCCATCACCCCGCTTTCGTCTAAAAAAATTTAATTGTAATTTACGTACTGTAAGATACTAGATAATTTTAATGTCGTAATCAATTTAATTTTAAAACGCAAACACTCATAATGACAATTCTAACATTCACATTGTACAATAATCAGTAATTATTATTGGAATATTTCTACTTTTTTTACCGACTACATTAGTTTTAATCGGGTTCTCTTTTAATTTTCTTTCCTACATAAATTATTTGTATTTTTAAAGCTTTCGCCACCACCTCATTTTTTAAAGTTAAATTTAAATAATTAATTTTAACCACTTATCACAACCCCCTACAACCCTCCCCTTCATTATAACGACCAATCAGAAAAGATCTTTTGATTTTTTAAATTTGTTTATTCGGTTTAATATAAAACGGTGTTATTATATTTTTCGTCATTCATGTCGGAATTGTGGTTGAAGGTACATTTGAGGACACCAAAATAAGGTCGAAATAGACTATTATGTACACAACCGAAATGTGCATCTAATTCATCTTATCTTCAAATGTATACTTGCTCTGCTCAATTGGACATCGAGCCCTCTTATTCGGATTCCTACCGAAACCATTCGAACCAGTATACTATATATATATATATATATATATATATATATATATATATATATATATATATATATATATATATATATGTTAATAATAATAATGGAGATTATGTATCTGTCTGTCTGAAGCCAAAACATACTATTTCAGACTATTGTACTTATTATGAAATAGTATAGTATATACTATTTCATACTAATGTATATCTTTAAATGCTCAATTCAGGGGCATAATGTAGTGTAGTATCTGCTCTGTTGTCATGATACCATCCTCCCAGGCATTACCTCCTCTTTTTGGGGAAGGGGATGTAGTATTTGTTCTGTGGTCATGATACTACCTTCCCAGGGATTACTTTCTCCTTTACTTTTTTTTAGGCGGGAGGTAGTGTAGTATCTGTTTTGTTGTCATTATACCATCCTCCTTTTTTAGGAGGAAGGAGTTCATGTAGTATGTGTCTTACCCGCTCTCTGATTATAGTATAATGTTCTATTTCGAACGCAAAGAAAGTTCTATTTCAAGAAGAGAGAGAGAGAGAGAGAGAGAGAGAGAGAGAGAAAACAGGGGCGCGTTATTTGATTAATAACATATAAACAACAGATTCTCTTAAATTTATCGTACGAGTCGCTCAAAAATGATATATTTACTTTTACTTTTTTTATTTATTAAAACGTTTTTTTGTAAAATATTATTAAAAATTATGTTTTAAAGCACAAATTTATTGAATCAAATTATTTAATTTTAAAAATAATTGATTAAAAAATTACTTTTTTTTTTTTGTAAGGAAAACCAAACATATTTTACTGAGCAATTAAATAACTATTTTATTTTTTTAATTGTTGATTTTTATTTTAGGTACACCTTTTGTTTTTCGATTTGAAAAACTTCAAATATTATTATCTTTTTACGACCTTACTTGTGTTAAGGATTTTTTGTTTTACATTTTACGCCGTAAAGGGTACATTTTGTTTCAAAACTGTTTTTATTATTCCGTGTTTTATTTATTAAAATAAAGGATGTGATGATTTTCTTCCTTTTTTCTTTTGTAAAAAACAAACATTTTACTGAGCAATTAAATAAAACAACTAGCAAAAATATGCGACTGGAGTGAGCATATATTTGCTTGCCTGTTAATAATGGAGGTTATGTATCTGTCTGTCTGTAGCTCAAACAATACTATTTAAGACTATTGTACTTATGAAATAGTATAGTATTTCAGACTAATGTACTAATGTTAAGCAACGCATATCCCTAAATGGGTGACCATTTTGGAAGAATAACAAAACTGGTTCTTTGATATGACGTAGGCGCCTCCAATAGCATATTTACACATAAGTCTCAAAATTGGTTCTTTGATATACTGTGGGGGTCTGCGTTCGCGCTTGACATCCAAAACAGGAAATACGTTTTTTTTAAAAACATAGTTCACCCCAAACACGGCAGGCGCCACTGTAGACGTAAGGGGCTACTGAGAAAACAAAGGGGGAAGGGTTGGGGGGTAACCTAATTTGGGAGATGCGCAGCGAGATATCTGTTTACATTAGTTTTAAATTTCTGCATGTCAGTAACGTCAGGAAAGAAGGGAGGGAGTTCCAGAGTCCAGCAGCACAAGGAAAGAAGCTTTTCGGCATCTGGGGATCTCCACAGTGTATGGATGGAATTTGGCAGATTGTCGGGTTGGTCTAGTGAATCTACGTCGTGGGGACACCAGAGCAGCAAGCTCATCAGAGCACAATCCATTGAAGTACTTGTAAAACAGGCAGAAGGAAGCAACATTGCGGCGATGGGACAGAGGCTGGAGCTTGGTGGATAGTGAGGGACCTATCAAATTGGCGACTCTTTTTTGGACCTTGTCTAAGAGGGAGAGACTAGCGGATGATGCACCAGCCCCGATATGGCAACAATACTCCATGCATGGGCGGGTGGTGGCTTTGTAGAGATACATGATAATGTCGTGTGTTAGGAGTCTACTGGCACGGTAGAGGGAGCCCACCTTATTTGCAGCAGCCCTTGCAATGTTTTCAATGTATTTATTCCAATTCATGTTATCTGTGAAAGTTAGGCCGAGGAGTTTGAATGATGAACTCTCAGGCAGGGTGCTATTTGCCATGACAATCGGTGGTTGAAGAGGTTTCTTGTAGTTATTGAAGGAAAGTAGCTTTGTCTTTGCGGCATTAAAAGTTACCATCCATTTTTGACCCCATTCCACTACAGACTGGAGGTCATTTTCTAAGGATTCAGCCATTGTCTCAGATATGTTCGCTTCGGTTTTGCCCACATGACGAGAGTAGAGCGTGGTGTCGTCAGCAAAAATTCCTATGTCAGTCGCAATGGTATCAGGGAAGTCATTTATGAAAATCAGGAACAATAGTGGTTCAAGAATAGATCCCTGGGGTACACCAGCATTTATGCCATGTTGCCTAGAAGAACAACCATCGAGTACAACCTAGATCTTTCGTTTTGTTAGAAAGGATTTAATTATATTAAATATTTGTCCAGTAATACCATATGAGTGCAGTTTTATGAGAAGCCCTTCATGACAGAACGTGTCAAAGGCCTTGGATATATCGAGCGCTACCGCCCTAGCTTCACCTGCTTTGTCAAGTGTATGGTATATGCGTTCAGAGATGACCGTTAGGATATCTGCAGTAGATCGTGCTTGTCCAACACTCCGAGAGAAGATAGCCCGCGCCCGTCTACTAGTCGGGTATTTCCGAGACCCCGCAGGAAAAAACATTCCTCCACACAGACACACAGACACACACACAGACACACACACACACACACACACACACACACACACACACACACATATATATATATATATATATATATATATATATATATATATATATATATATATATATTTAGGCAGCAAGTCATTATCTAAGCAAGCGTTGTTGAACATCACGGAACTTTCGCGTTTGTATATTTTCCTCGTGAGGTTCTCAAACCGTCGAGCCATCTTTCTGGTTTCATGTGGCAATCCGTATAGTACTTCGCCGATAGTTTTTAATTCGGCCATTTTCTCGAGCGCTTTCGACTTTCGTAGTCGTCTTCAGGATTAGGGTTTTGTTTTTTGTTTTTAAAATTTAAATAAGAAGACTACACACTTATCAGAGGGAACAAACATTGAAGATATGTTTTCTTCTATCAATTTAGCACAAAAGTTATTTTTCTCTCGGGGTACGGTTAATTTTTTTTTTTTTTAACTAAAAATATTTCTTTGGGTGGGGGAGAGTAAAAAAAAATATGGGGGGGGGGTGACGGTGAAAACATTTTTTTTCAACTAAAAATATTTTTTGGAGTAGGGGGTAAATTTTTTTTAACTAAAATATTTCTTTTGGAAAAAAAAATGGGAGGGAGGTGAAAAATTAAAAAAAAAATTTCTTACAAAAAATAAATATTTTTAGGAGGCTTGACGTTGGTGAAAAATATTTTTGGTTTTAGGGGGGGGGGCGGTGAAAGAAATTTTTATTTTTTATTCTTAACTAAAAATATTTTTGGTCCGAAACAAAGAAAATCAATGTCTAACAACCCAAGAAATATGATTGGGGCACCATCGGTTTACGGGTGAGCGTTCATTTCTGACGCGGCAGCCTAGCCAAACGCAGCCTAGCCTAGCCTACGGTCGTCTATTTTGGCTAGTATAATATATATATATATATATATATATATATATATATATATATATATATATATATATATATATATTTCAGTTACTTTGGTATACTATTTGCCTTGAAACATGTGCTTCAGCACAACTTCATCGAACCGTGACTATCTGTGACGACCCCGATCGTTTTTTCCTTTTTTCTTCTTTAATATTAACCTTTCTGTGTGTTGCTTTTACACATGCTACCTCAAATATAGCAACAACAAAACAAGGTACGAGAAAAAACGAAGAGAGAGAGAGAGAGAGAGAAAGAGAAAGTGGGGGGCAAGCGCGTGAGAGAGAGAGAGAGAGAGAGAGAGAGTGTGAAAAGGAGATGTTTTTCTCATTAAGAACGTGTTTTTTTATTACCCAGTTCACTTCTTGTGAAAAAAAAAAAAAAGCTGCGATTGGTGATTTTGTTTTTTTCTGAAGGATAAAATGAAATATAACTGTGGTCGACGATCTTTAAAAACAGTGGGAAATTGTAAAGAGATCTCGTTTGGACACGTGTGAATCGGTGCATTTTGACAGTGCTGAACCGAACAAGCGAACTGATCAAAGATATATATATATATATATATATATATATATGGATATATGGAGCCTTGCTGCTAAGAATTAGTCTTTTTAGGGATTGACCATTCTGTATTGTATAGGATTTGTTAATTCTTACGGTTCTAGATATGTTTAGACTGAGAAATGGCATTAGCGTATTTTTCACTAGTAGAAGACTTATCGCGTGTCGAAATCCTATGTTTAGTTTGTGCTCCGGAAGGGCTGATATAAGTTGTTGTTATTGTTGTTGTTGTTTCATAGTAGTCTCAACTTTTGGATGTCTTTAGTTGGATTTATCTTTTTGAACATCAAGTCAATTCCCTTGACCGTAGACAGTCAATCTGTACCTTAACACTTTCGCCGTTCCTAACAGGCAATTGGAAAAGAAATTGTCTCGTCAATCTGTTTAAGCCATGTATGGTGGCTCTTCGTTATGGTTCCAAGCGTTTCAATTACAACAGGAATCACTTTGACTTCTTTACATTTCCATAGTCTGACTAATTCCCATTTAAGATTATTGATATTTATTGATTTTTTCGTGTTCTTTCTTCTGCACTCTAGCATCGAAATCAATGATTTATCAAATCGGGTTTTGAATGTTCAAGAAATCTTATTCGTCTGTATGTGCATGCCCCAAAGAAGTTTGACATTGTCGTTCTCCTGTACCACTTCTGGCTTATGCTCATACGACTTCGTATTGTGGTCCAATTGATAAAGTTTGCATATATTCCAGTGTAGTACCATAGCAACTTTGTCATATCTCCAATTTTTATATTGATGCTGTGCTAGCATAGCGCATTCAGATACAATATCTTCTATTTCATTACACAATCGGCATATCGGTAATTCTGCAGTTTTGTCAATGTAATGTTTGATGGAGCTAGTGCGAGTGGCTTGTTCTTGGGCTGCCATTAAGGTGCTCTCAGTAGATCGTTTTAGCTCACCCCTGACTAACAAATTCGATCTGTCATTATCTCTAAATGCAGTATTCTTAAAGAATACACTGTGTAGTTTCTTTCCAAATAATTTTAACCATCTCTCTTGCAACCTTTGATTCTTTTTCACCACAGTTCTTAGCAGTTCCACTCTTTTCACTTCACGAAGAAGGATCTCATTAGTTTCAGACATATATATAACCCTAACCCTAACTCTAACCCTTCTTCTATATTCACGACATATTCAACACTCAGTAAACCTCGATCACCTTACTTTCTAGGTCTGCATCTCGTTTCTTTGCAAAAGCTCCATAAATTGTAAGCATTTTCCGTGTTTAGGTTCCAAACATTTCAATTCATCTACATTCCAGTCAAGTATACCAGTAGTATATCGAATGCTAACTACTACTCTGGCATAAATAGCATATATTGTATTTTGACTGTGAAAGTGCGATTTAAGAATAACCTTTACTCTTCTGTTGTAGTCAGCTGTGACCTGGTTTTTCATTTCCTTGTTTTTAATGTTATCTGCCTCCAGTATTGCCAAGTATTTGTAGCCTCTCTCACTGTCAACATTCTTTATCAGATCTGTTTGTAGTTCAAGGTCATCTGAGTGAACAAGTTTACGTCTTTTTATAACAAGAATAGCACATTTAGTGATGCCAAATTCCATTCGTATGTCGTCATTAAATAATCTAACCGTATTCATTAGATTAATTAGTTGATTTTCATTCTTTCCAAAAACTTTAAGGTCATCCATGAATGGTAAGTGGTTCACTGTAGGAGCCCTTTCCCAAGTTCATATCCTGCCTTCACATTACGCAAGAGAAGTGTCATCGGGATCAAAATAATTTCAAAAAAGCAAACGGGAAAAGACTATCGTCATGGAAAATTCCTCTCCTAATTTTTACTTTACCTACTGAAGTTAAATTAGTTTCCCAATTCTTCATGCTGTTCTTTAAAGCTGTTTGAATGTTGGGGACTATTCCGAAAATTTCCAAGCATTTGTGTATCAATGAATGGGCCACCATGTCAAATGCTTTCTTATAATCTATTCACCCCATGGCAAGGTCAGTAGTTCTTCGTCTGCAGTTTCTCATGATCATTTTATCAATCAGAAGCTAATCTTTGGTGCCATGTGATCTTTTTCGGCAGCCTTTCTGTTCCCCAGGCAGCAAATTGTTTTGGTCCAAATGACCATAAATACTTTCAGTCAATATGCCAGTGAAAAGTTTCCACATAACTGAGAGGTTCAAAGTTTGTCACTTCACCGCCTTTTGTGTTATCTTTTATTACCAAGACTGTGATGCCGGTTGTTAACCACTCAAGAAAACTACCTATCATCAAACAACCATTATCATTGCTGCAAGAAATAGGTGAAGAACCGGAAGGTTTTTAAACCAGTATCCCTGGACTCCGTCGGGTCCGGGTGCTTTACAATTTGAAAACTTTTTAACCCTCTCCTTCAGCATCTCAACGGTGATTGTTATATTCGTTTGTCATTCTACTCTAGAGGACACCTCCCGTTCAAAATTGTTTAGCCATTCTGTATCATCTTGATGTTTTACTTCCTTTTCCCAAATGCCTTTCCAGAATGCACGATATTGGTCAGCACTAGGTATAACGTCATTTCCTCTTTCAAGTCCTTCTAGTTGTTCAAAAAGAAGTTTCTAGTTGTTTTCCAACAGTCTGTTTTGCCGATACTGCTCAATTCTGTCGCTGTAGCGTTTAACTTTGGCATTTTTAGCTACGACACGCTGTTTGAATTCTTCAATTACACACTTGAAACCTTTTCGATGTATGTCGAACTTACGGATTAGTTTTTCATAGGCATTCTGCTTCTTGATCTTGCACTTTACTTAAATCCTTTCTGGGTTGTTTTATCTGCCCATTTAAACGTTTCTACCAACAGAGCTATTTCTGTACTTCTTTTTTCAGTTTTTCTATTCCAAGTATCTTTGACACATTATTAGCAACAGCTTTAATAACTTTATTACACTAATCAAGATTATTTACTAATGAAAATAACAAGACTTCATTCACTTTGGTGGTGACAGTTTTAAGTCTTTTCCTATTGACAAATCGCAAGTTCGGCGGTTATTCTAAATTGCCAGCTCTTAGCTTCTCGTCTAACAATCTGAAAATATCAATATCAATATCTTCTTCTGTCATCCTATGTTCTATCATACGTTTTACGATTGCATCTGTGGAAACAGCCTGATGATCATTAGTTACAATATTTTCGTTCTCAGAGTTATTTGTTGCTTCTACCTTGGACTTTTCTTCATCTACACTAAGTTTATTGACCCCCATAAGCACGTCTAAGTTTTCTCGCAATTTCTTTTTTTAGTTCTTCAATTTCAATAGCAGATAACCATTCATATGTTCTAATCACCCGGGTTTGCCCTCCAAGTTTTTGTTCTGATAGTTCAAACAGGTTTAGCTCTTTCCAGCTTCAGTGCATTCGTTGTTGTCTATATCGTCTCTTAGGATGATCACTCTTTAAATAACATTTCATCACAATTCTGTTTTAGGCCTTAGTCCAATTAGTTCTAGTTTTAGTGTTTCGAGGGTTTCGACTTTGGAAAGCCTCGTTCGCTCACCTGCCGGACGTGGGACCTGCACTTGACATTCCGGACCCACTTACGTCGTTTCCGGTTTGATAATTTTGAACACTCATATTGAAATAATACGAGGAATTGTTTGTGTAAGGTTTTCTTTCCTTAGTATTTTTATTGAGATACCATCACTAGGAGAGTTGATAACCAAAGCTTAAGACCCAATCCTAGCCATGAAAGGCAGTTAAACCCCGCCAGATGTCAACCTGGTATTTACAACTGCCTTTGCATTCCATCAGGTATTTGCTATCCTTAGAGATGTTGCGTTCGCTATGGCTTGTTGGAGATTCTCAACCCCCTATGCCAGTTGATCCGCGGCTAGGATAATTGTTATTATCATTATCATTATCATCATCACCATTACTATAATTATCATTATTACTAATACAACTATTATTACATTTATTTGTCATTTTTTTTCTTTTTATTATTGTTAATATAATTATTATTGTGGACTATTAGTATTCCTTTTTTCTTGTTCTGTTTTATTTTTAATAAACGAAGACGTTTTGCAATTAAATCGAATAACTTGCCAGCTGCAACAATTTCAATAGTGAGCAATCCATTGTAAACAACAAGTCGCCAAATTACTTGGTGTTATATAGAAATCCACGTGGAGAATGACCATCTTCACTGAACGTGTTTTTAAAAATATATTTTGTTGTTATCGACGTTCACAAGTTGCCAAATATTTGGTGTTATATTGAAATCCACATGGAGAATGACCATCTTCACTGAACGGTTACAAAAATTGTTGCTATTGTAATCGACGTTTACAAGTCGCCAAATTACTTGGTGTCATATAGAAATCCACGGTTTCTTTTTTGTTAAATATACTTTTGTTGTTATTGTAATCGACGTCCACAAGTCGCCAAATTACTTGATATTATATTTCATTTATTATATTATTTGTACTCACTAGAAGTTCTCACACAGGTCATCGTCAGTGATTGCTCAGCGAGAACAACCAGTGGTATTTCCTGGAGTCTGAGTGACAACAAGCTTCCCCAGATTTCCAGTATTCTTCACCTCCTTTCGATAACCACCGCAAATAACCTTGCTGTATCGCAGCAGCCGCTTACCATTGATTTTTCGCTGGTAAGGACCATTGGTCTTCTCTGGGATTTGGGTGGCAATAAGCCTCCCCAAGGTCCCAGCATTCTCCGCACTCTTCCAGTGGAAGTCTGGTTTGTGCTGTCCCTCTTCGGTCTTCTCATCCTCCTCGACCCTCTACAAATATTTTGTCTGGAGTCAGCCTAGGCCGGAACCATTTTTTTCTTTCTTTTTTTAATTTTAATTTTTATAATTTTTTATCTAAAATTAAAAAAAAATTTTTCTTTATTATTATTATTATTATTATTATTATTATTATTATTATTATTATTATTATTATTATTATTATTATTATTATTATTATTATTATTTGTACTCACTTGGAGTTCTCACGCAAGTCATCGTCCGAGATTAATCACTGATAATAACCGGTGGTGTTCCCTGGAGTCTGTGTTACAAATAGTCTCCCCAGATTTCTAGTAATCTCCACCTCTTTCGATAACCTTTGCAAATGACTTTGCGTTATCGCAACAGTCACTTACCATTGATTTCTCACTGGCAACGATCATTTGTCTTCACTGGAATTTTGGTGGCAATAAGCCTCCCAAAGGTCCCAGTACTCTTCGCACTGTTCCAGTTGAGTTTTGAGTAGTGCTCTCTCTCTTTGGCCCTTCCATCCTCCTTGACCCTTTACGACTATTTTGTGTGGTATCAGTTCCTAGTGCTTCTTCTTCTTCTTCTTCTTCTTCTTCTTCTTCTTCTTCTTATTATTATTATTATTATTATTATTATTATTATTACCAGATCTAACGACACACATATAAACTACATCCTTATATATGCAATTATTATTAAGAGGGCAAGTGTTTTTAGTCTTACAGTTACAAGACGTAGTTAAGTTTTTATTTGTTTGAAATTTCTTAATGTTATTATGATTAGACGCAATTATGTTTTGGCATAGGTTCAGTACTATAGAAAAAGAGATTCCTATTGTATTTTTATTTATAAGTCGTTAATATTGGCGGAGGCTTTTAAGTTATTTATTATCAAGTATTCTGTAGAATTCTCTTTGAATATAAAGAGAAAATGGGGGGTTGAACCACATGAAATTTTTTCCCTCTACTATTATCTTCTTTCGTCCTCAATAATGTTTCCTTTACTATTTAGCGAATTATTATTTTTAGGATCCTTTTAGTATTCATGTTATTAGTTAAATATATCTTTTTATTAATATTATTAGTGTTTAATCTGTTTACTTTATTTTCTATGACTATAGAGTGAGTTAAGAATAAGATGTTCACTTTTTCCTAGGCTTAGTCGCACCTTCTTCAAATTTAATTTTATCTTTATATCTTGTATTATTGTAATGTGTTCGATGATATTTTTATTGGCCGATAACCTGGAGATTCTATTAGTGACATTACGGATGATAAACTCAGTTATAAAGTCAGGATGATTATATTTACTATGTACGTAATGCAGTGTTTGATTAGGCCCATGGAATGGCGAGAAGGTATTATTATTAATATCTAACGTTTTATCTAGGAAATTTATGATTATTTGATTAATCTCTATAGTGATTGTTGTGGCCTTAAAGGACTGAGAGAAATAACACGAACAGAAGGTTATTAACAAGACATTTTATGAACAGAAAGTACAGAAGTAATGGGTTGACATAGGCTGCTTCATCACTTTTACTGATTGGTCATAACAAGACTTTTCATGAAGCCAGGAAGAGTCCATTATGTGACAGAATATGTTAGATCACCATGCACCCCTTCTTTTAGCCTTACTCCGCTTGCAGTCAATACATTTCTTTTAAGGATTATCGTTTTTAAGTCAGTGATCTTTTGTTCTATTTTTCTTTCCTTTGTGATGGAGTGAACATGCGGTGATAATAGGTGATGACCAAATTACTGAATAACTTTTGTACAGTTACTTAAAGGGAATCGTCCACCACACAAACCCAAAATGAGGTATAAAAACTGCATTAAGAACACATTAATCAAAACAAAAATCATTTAATGGTTGGTCGTTCTTTGTGAAGGAAGACACGGAGAATGGTAGGACATGATTTTAAAGAAATCACATGAAGTCGTATCATTGATACGCGCCATAAACTGGTATCGTCTTGGCCTTCGGGGCTTGATTTACGCCGGTCTATGGGTCTGTCCTGTGCAGTTCTAGGAGGTCCACCCTCCCAGGCTTTATCTCCTCTCTTTGGGGAGGAGTAAGTTTATTGCTTACTGCCTGAGGCGCCCCTACCGGGGAATGCCGACGGGGCTGCCCAGGCAATTTTTAATGGCCAGAGTGCTCACCTTCTCGGGCGCTGGCTTTTCAAGTCCCACTTTCCTGACCCGACCTTGGGTGACATCTTACCTTGTGGGAGTAAGATAAAACTGGCCTTGTGCCTAACCTCCTGGGGAGGTAAATAAAATGAATACACATCATGAGATGCAAGTAATAATTTGTCATCATTCTATTAGAATCTGTGGAGATTCAGATTAATCTAATCTGTAATGAATGTGGAAGAGGTTGTCTGAATAATACCGATCTTATCATTTTTTAAATATTTAAACAAGAGAAATACCCGTCCCAGGGCGGGTAAAATAAATTGCCCGAACAGAACAGTTTTGCACCATTTTTATGTCAAATTACGAAGATTAAAATATAGATATACTGATACTAAACCTAATGTCTAGAATCATCATTTCAAGTTAAATCAAAATCTATTACATAATTTTGATTCCAGAAAATGTCGAAAACTTAAGGTGTGTCTTAAGAAGAAATTTTAATCCAAGGAATCTTGCTTAACTGGTGTCTAATGACTAGGGATACAATTCAATGCAAATTTGAATTTTCCACTGGGATGTTGTGTCGATATTATGCCCCTTTAAAATCCTTTAAAGTGCCCCAAGGAAACTGACATTTTTAGTATATTTATTAATTGATGTCTAATACCTATTGTTAAAATTTCACAAAAATTACAGTAACTGAATTTTCACGAACGGCTTCCACCTCTTCTTTGCTCCCTTTCTATAAAGCTACACTAAACTAAATATAGCCAACATTACACACCCTTATACTTATCAGCTGTATTCCAAAATTCATAATGATCGGTTAATTAGTTTAGTATTTAGCTGTGAATGTCTTACAAAGAGGAACCAGCGATTGAGAATCACAAATGCATTGAAGATTTTGATTGGTTAGAAGAAAGAAAACGGCGCCTACAAACAGCTCTCGTATTTTGGTAGCAGAAAAAGAACTGCATAATGCGACAATGCGACAATGCGACCTTTAGTGAACGTCAAAACCTGTGAACCTGTCTTTTTGGAGATATATTTTACAAGGCTAACCGGATATGACGCAATACCTCAGCTTACCTTGGTTAAGTAATGTTAACATGAAATTTACTAACCGAATTTCTGTCGCTGTTATCAAACTTTTAACCCTAAAATTGTGTTGTCTACCCGACCTCTATTAAAATCTGTGTAAAGGGACATTTTTCCACCCTACTATATTAGCAATATTATTCATAAGCTTAAATGTCGGTGTGAGGCCGAATATGTGGGTAGTACGATCCAGAGGGTTGAGACAAGAATTAAACAACACATTCCACCTGCAATAAATCATGTGCATTAACACGCCTACACTGACAACTATTCATAACCTCACATTCAAACGCATGAAAATATGTATTGATTATAATGGACAAGATGATCCATTTGATCACTGAACAGTATGGACCTCCAAAGCGTACCACAAAACTGATGACATCATCATTATGTGCGTACTTTACATAAGATGCTAAAATGCGTTTTTAATTCTTTGTTTTAAATCTCCCAAAAATAAAGTCATATATATATGAAGTTGTTTTAAAGTAAAATAGTTTATTTAAACATTAAATTATCGAACTGGGAAAGAAACCCGTTCTTTATCTTGAGATTTTTTAGTATGAAATTCGATATTTTTCTACAGCGAAGTGGGGGGGGGGGCTATTTTTCACAGTAAAGTTTACACTTGTTATTTATGAATCCATGGATACTTTACCCAAAAGTGTTTACTAATAAACAAAAAGGTATATCTGGTCTGCTTTTTAAGACTCTTTCGCTTTATATAACATTAAAATTTCGATCGATCGGAATATATTTTGTTCAGATTTTCATGTAGAAAAAACATTTTCACTAATATATTTTACAAAAAAAAAGCATTTTAAAGATAAATTAGTCCAATAATGCATAAGTATCGAAAGTTTTGTGAAAATCTGACTATTACTTGATTTTTGCTGGATTTATTAAACACAGGGGTGTTAGCGCATAAAAATTGGTTACTACATAAGAACGTTGTTTTAAGGCGTTAATAAAGTACACACGTTTTCAGTTTCTCATTTTCATTATTTTCGTATTTTGTTTTAAAAATCATCAGCAGTTTATTTTTTGTTTCTTCTTTTGAATGGTAAAAAAGTTATGATAATAATATAAACATGTATTAAAGTTACATCGTGTTACATATAGGGGGTAAATTCTATGGTTAGCTTTGGAAGTCCCTACTGAACAGTTATTACAATATTTTGTTGTTGCTTTAAATAAAAAGTCTTGTTACTTGTTCACTTGTTGATGCTTACAAAAAGTCATAGGGACTTCTGGGCTACCCTGTAGTTTTCGATTAACCACATCAGGGTCACGAGTTCGCTTTCATTGTGGGACAGTTGTTTTTGTTTTTTCAAATGAAATGAAATAAAACATGGAAGTCAAATAAATCTAACAAACATTAAATATTTATTTTATTTTACTAAAATTATCGGTACGTATCATGGCGTTCTAGATTAGAATGTTCTTATTTTAACGTTAAGTGGATCGTATCTTTTACCAGATATCTTGATTAGCATTTTTTTTAAATACTGTGTGGGTAGAGATGCGATGCGAACGAACGTAAAAAAAAGTTACTAGCTTGGAAAACTGGTTTGATCATTCTATCGCTTTAGGAAGGATCTCACTCATGACACAATCGTATATGTATGTATGTATGTATGTATGTATGTATGTATGTATGTATGTATGTATGCATGTATGCATGCTTGTATGTATGTATGTGTGTATGTATGTATGCATGTATGTATGTATGTATGCATGCATGTATGCATGTATGTATGTATGCATGTATGTATGTATGTTCTCTCTTATTTTTTATTTTTCTTATCTTTCTGTTTTTGTTGGAGATGGGGCATCCTACCGGATGCCAGACATTCACCGGCTATTTCAGATACTCCAGCCTAGAGATCTTTTTTAAGATTCTAACCGTCCTTTTAAGTGCAATTGTTTGTATTTCTCTTGCACTTGGTTCACCGGGTATACCGTGAAATTCTACTCGCCAGATAGCTTTTGAAATTCTACTCGCCAGATAGCTTTTGATGTATGTATGTATGTATGTATGTATGTATGTATGTATGTATGTATGTATGTATGTATGTATGTATGTATGTATGTATGTATGTATGTATGACCAATCTAATCTAACCCGGAGCTAGAAAAGCAGTGAACAATATTAATGTTCCCCTGTCCAATTGGCCACTTAACTCTGTGATAGTTTATCTGCCGGATTCCAGGACAAGAATCCATCTAGTTTGGTGGAATGTCCAGCTTAGTGTTGTTATAGAGAGATCGAAGACACTCAGAGATGGTGTCTAGTAGGCAAATTCTCTCTCGTACTAGTTGTAAGGTTGAATATTTCTTCTCTATGATACTCATAAAAGTTCATTTTTGTACATTTCCGGTAAAAAAAACAATTGTCTTCTAAATGATACCGAATTTATATATTTCATTTTATCTTCTCATAAAATGCATACTATTTTAAAAAAATTTTATTATCTAAATATGTTAGGTTGTATTATTCTACCGCTCCAGAAAGTATCTCACTCCTGACGCAATCCTCTACCTGTATAAAAGCCAGATACATCCTAAGATGTAGTACTGCTGTCATGTCCGGTAAGGTTCTGCTCGAAGCACCCTTTCTTGCCTTGACAGAGTAAAACAACCGACTTCGCAATCTAGTGGAGGTGATGTCTTCTTTTCCCTACAGTCTCTTTCACACAAAAGAAATGTTGCTAGCCTTTCTCTATTGTATCGTTATGTTCATCGTAGCTACTTGACTGAGCTCCAATCCTTGACTCACTCTCTGTCAAACATTCACAGCAAGAACATACCTGGCTACGACCACACCAAAGAGATTTCCTTTCTCTCTCTGTACCAAAAACTAAGCGGAACTTCTACGAGCAAATTTTTTTCTTATAACTTCCCAGCCGACTATAACATGGTTGTCTTCAAGTCTAATGTAGACAAATGTTTGTTGAGCCGTCATTTGCAAGTCTGTTGTTCAGTATATAAAAGCGAGTGTCACTGTAACATGTCTCAAAATAAACCTTTATTGCTTGTTTTAAACTGGAGTTGTAATTTTGTTTGGAGGGAGAATCCTTCTGTTGCAGAACTGAACAATACCACACAATTGACACTGCGACTGGTGTCAATCAAGCACCGATTTCAGACAAACACAACGAGCGGACGATCACGGCATGTGCAGTGAATGCACACAGACACACGTTCACAATTGTTCATTTGCAACAAACAAGTCTGTGAGAGTCGATGACGGTTAAAGAGTGCATGGGAGTTGACAGAAGTCGAATTTACTAGCCAACCACTTTCTGTCAATCTGAATTCAAGCCGGTTAATATAACATTTTTGCACACCCACTTCGGGATTTTATCTATGCACTCAATGTAACCACGCCTGTATTTCTTCCAGTGTGTCCATAGGCGTCTCTGCATCCAGAGCTGAATGTTATGCTTCTAACCAGGTTTTATCTATCACCCACCTGCATAAGTTCCTTTTATTACAGTCACCCCAGAGACGGATATTAAAAAAACAAAAACAAACAAAAAACATATTAGCAATAAATGTTCTGCGACCAGTGTGTGTCGGAAACGAGCAATGACTTCAGACCAGCACAACGAGCGGACGATCACGGTATGTGCAGTAAACGCTCGTTCACAGTTAACCCCTTTTTTAGATGCGTCCACGGGTTTCTATTAAAGGGTTTGCCTGTCGTTCGGTCTGTCTGTCACATTTAAGTCTGGTTTGTCACAAACTTTGAAATAGCTTTTTATCGTTTTTGAAGTTGAGTTTTATAAATTTAAAGTTTTTTTTACTATTTGGTCACCAATTATCAAGGCCAAGGTCCACTCGAGGATAAGGGTTAATGCCCCCCCCCCTCCAGTAAAACATTCACAGCAAACACACGTCTAGCTACAACCACTGTAAATAATTATCTTTCTTCCTCTGTCTATCTAAACTAAACGGAACTTCCATGAGCAGCGTTTCTTTCCAAGAACTGTCCGTCTGTGGAACGAAATACCACGGGGCTGCTTCCCGGTTGCCTACAGCATGGTTGTTTTCAAGTCCATTGTTAACAAATTCTTGTTGAACCGTTTCATTAAGTAATCAATTTCAACCCTAACCCTAACCATGGTCTGCAATTCTCAATGTGTTTGTCTCGCCATTAATCTGACACAAATCATTAATCCTTATCCTCGAGTAACCTTTTGACCTTGATGAGCGATAACTATTTAGTAAAGAAAAGAAGACACAAATAATTGTCAGCCGAGAGATGGGAATACTATGAGAGTGATAACATTGATCAAAAGTATGAATTTCGTTTGATAACTTATGGGGTGACCAATGACAATAAATTGCTGCCTTTGGATTTGAAGACAGACAAATTGTAATCAGCAGGGAAGCAGTCCCTCGGTAACGTGTCCCACAGATGGGAAGCCATTGCAAAGAAGCTCTGTCGATGGGAATTCCGCCAGACGCTAAGCACTTGGAGGGAGAAAGAGAAGTCACTTTTCGTTGGGGTAGCAAGGCGAGTTTTGCTGCGAATGTTTTACGAGGAGGGACCAAGAAGTGGAGCTCAGTCGAACACCTACCATGAAAAGAACGATAGAGTAAAGAAAGATTTACAGCGTCTCTTCTGTTAGAAAGGGGTCGTAGGGAGGAGAAGAGACCCCACCACATACGCTAAATTTCGAAGTCTATTTTGTGCTTTGTTAATACAGGAAAGGGTGCGCTGGGCGGCACATCCTCAGATGTGGCAGCAGTACTTCATCTTGGGACGTATTTGACTCTTATATAGGTTTCAGCCTGTTTAATCTGAAACTGGACATTTTTAATTTGAGGCTAAAATGGTGTAGCTGAATATACCTCATAATTGTAATCTTAAACATTCTGAAAACAATTTATTCGTGGAAACCATTGGCTTTGAACAATGTTTAAACCTTGACCAAAACTAATCAGCATTTACCCCCCACCACACACAATGTGAGAAGATGTGACACAAGGTCAAAAGGTGAGAATTGCAAAGCCAGCGTACTTCTTTCCTCGGACTGCTTGCCCTTTGAATTCTCTCCCTGCTCCCTGTTTCAGAAATCTAAATGCAATCTGAAAAAAACATTTTGCTCTCCAGCTCCCCATTCAGGTTGCCCTTCTATAAATCTGACTCCTACTACAATAGCCCCTACACTTCAGTAACAATATGCTTTGTTTGGGGTGAATAAAAGTAATAAAAAATGCCTGAGCAGCCCCGTCAGCATTCCTTGGTAGTGGCGCTTAAGGCGATTAGCAATAAACTACGCCCTTTTGCGCGAGAAGGTAAAGCTTGGGAGAGTAGACCTCCTAGGACTGCACGGAAGCATGGTCACCGACTAAAAAAATGGCCCAAAACTCTGTCGGACTGATTGTGGAGGAAGTGTCGTTGACTGGTATGAGCATCATAACCCCGGGTTGACCCCTAAAATAATTGTCCGGACTCTGGACATACAATTTGCGCCCCCATCTACTTCACACCACCGCGCTAAGTTCACAATGTTTCTAACTCTGATAACATGAAGAACATTACTGTGCCTGCATTTTTTCACTGACCCACGCTAAAACACGTGCTCTCTTCTTTTCTTTCTCTTTTGGCCAGTGATTGACCTCACCCTTTCTTACCCACGTGTGCGTACGTAAGGGTGGAAGGGGAGGGGCGAGTTCCATCTCACACCCCAAAAGTGTCTGTGATCCGTTGTTCCTTCTGGAGGACGGCATTTTCTCGCTCTTTTGAATGGGATACTTTTAATAAAATGTTCTTTGACACGACAGGGGCGCCCGAAAAAAATATCAATACTTCCCTTTCGTCCACGAGCACATGATACTTTCTATTCGACAACAAATACTTTTTTTTATACTAAATAGTCACAAATTACAAGGGCCAAAAGCAACTCGAGGATAAGGTTTAATTGCTAGTTGGTCGATGAACACCGTGATGAGATTAGAAACGATGGGTGGAATGGTTAGAATTTGATTATTTAAAGGGACGGTTTAGGTGGCTTTTCCCTAAATTTTAAAATTTACAAAAACTGAATAAATAAATAAACAACCCTCTGTATGTGACTCGATGTGGCGAGTGTAAAATGCAATAAATTTGGGCAATTTGGGGCATTTTTGATCCCCCTTTGACCTCCTGGGGGCGCGAACCAGAATTTTTCTGAGGTCAAGGATGCTCATTTTATATCCAGAACAATTGCCTCTACATTTTGACCAAGTTTCAGAAAAATTGAATAGATGGATCAAACGTTATGGGAGAAAAGGGTCATTTTTTGCCATTTTAGGGGGCTTTTAACCCCCTGAGGACGCGAACCAGATTTTTTCCCAGGTCAGCGATACTTATTTTCTATTAGGAACAATTGCCTCCGCATTTTGGTCAAGTTTCAGAGAAATTGTATGGATGGATGAAAAGTTATGGGGCAAAAAAGTCATTTTTTTGCCATTTCGGGGCCTTTTGACCCCCTGGGGTGGACTAACCAGATTTTTTTTCAAAAATTGGAGAATGTCACTTTCTAACCTGACAAAAGTTACAACTTGATGCAAAATTTCAGAGAAATTCAATGGATGGTTGCGGAGAAAAATACGGACGGACGGAAATGCGTCAAAACATAGGTCCCTCGATTTTATAAATCGGGGGACCAATAATATAAAATTTACAAAAAATGAATAAATAAATAAATAATATACCTACGTAACGAACCTTGTTGCTACCAAGCACATACATATTGCCGCTTACCCGCACACACCGATCCTTTGAAAAATGTATCCAAATGAATGTTAAAAGCTGAGGCAATTTCTCGCACTAACAGTAAAGTCAAAACTTCCTATTTCAAGTTAATTCAACTTCACACAATATACGTACAATATTCATTATATACTGCTTATGTATATGCGATATAAGTCGAAAGATTAACTAATTTGCATATTGGTTTTGAAAATACACATTTTATTAATTAAGTATGGTTTGTTATTGTTTTTTTTAAATTAAACGATCGTTGTAATTGTAATATAAGAAATTATTCTGTTTCTCAATATTGTTTTATTTTGTTCGGATCGGGGGTCGTGTCCCCCCGATTATAAACGTGTTCGTAGAATCAAGCAATGTTGCATGCAAAGACAGAGTAATAATTAATAAACAAAATTAAGTAGTTCAAATAAGGTTTATTGAACGTGTGTGTACGTGGAATGATGAAGTGTGTGATGTATGCATGTGTGTCGATGGAAAAACAGTTCTTGAAAAGGTATAAGAAGAAATGAAGCCGGCGTGGGGAAAGTCTTTGAAAGCCGTACACAAAGAAAATGAGTTGAGAACTCTTACCGTTGCTTGACCACGTGTTCACAGAAGAAACGTGTGTTGGTAGTTGTTATGCCGAGGCCAGTTGACAAGAGAAGAGTGAGACGAAGCGCTAGTGTATTAGCGTCGTTCTGCCGAGGCCAATTGAAAAGACAAGAGAGAGTGAAACGGAGCGCTAGTGTCAGCGTCGTTCTGCCGAGGCCGGTGGAGTAAAGAAGAGGGTGAAACGGAGCGCTAGTGTCAGCGTCGTTCTGTCGAGGCCTGTTGACAAGAGAAGAGAGGGAATTTCCGTTTGCACCTGGTTTTATTGTCCGAGGGCAGATAACTTTGGTGTCGCTTTCCAGTGCCACCTGTTGGTGAAAAAGCGACACCTAACGGCCAACCGGTGCAGTTATGTTTTGAAAGGAGGAGGTAACTGCTACAATTTCCTGGACAAATATTTAGCATTTGCGTTCAAATGTTCCTTTCTTTAAATGGGCCGATCTATTTCTAAATTTCAAGTGAAAAGGCAAATTGATTTCTTCTTTGTTTTTCTTACTTTACAGTCACATTTAAAAGACAAATAAATTTGTATAAAAAATTACAAAAATATTAATGTTTATCTATCTATACGAATAAATGAGAAATATTTTGTTTCTAGTTTACAACGAAGTTATAAATGAAATGTTTATTATTTTAAATTAGTGTTTCGAGTATTTCAATTAGCGAAGTTTGCGAAGCGATAGTGAGCCGGCAAAGTTACTTAATTTAACTTAAAATTTGATGTATATCAATTATTTTCTCTATTAAATTTTTTGTATCTAACTTATTTCAAAAGTTTTTTGGGGAGGGGAGGATGCGAGTTTGGGTATGCGCACCCCTTAAATGGTAAAGTTTACAAAATAAAAATAAATAATAATAATTTGCTTATGCTACTTACCGTGTTTCCGAGAATATATATTCCAAAATTAATACTGATCGGTTCATATAGTTTAGGAGCTAATCCTGTACAGCGATGTTGGCTTCTAAGTTGGTGTCTATACCCTGTGCTGATGAGGGATCCGATATTAATAAAAGATATATCGTCTCAGAAACGATTGTACACATACTATTGTTATATTGAATTCTTGGAGCGCAAATAAATGATCATGTAATATATATATATATATATATATATATATATATATATATATATATATATATATATATATATATATATATATATATATATATATATATATATATATATATAATAGATCTTAGGTAAAAAAGCATATAGACAGGGTCAAGGCTCAACCACATAACTTTATATATATATATATATATATATATATATATATATATATATAGCTATAAATGTTAAAATTTACAAAAAAGTAGTAATGTGTCTATGTTACTTATCGTGTTGCCTAGAATATATATTCCAAATCCATAATGATCCGTTAATTAGTATAGGAGATTATTCTGTACATATAAATATATAAATACCTAACTTTATATATGGAGATATGGGGTAAGGTACACGATAAGTCATGAAAATGAAATGCCGTGGTAGACAAAATGTTTGAAAAAAGAGACAAACGAAAAACAGGTCAGAATGCAGGAGAAAAACAAAAACAAGAGATTTGACCGGTTTCGTTCGTATTATCGAACGTCTTTAGAAAAGGTGAAGATTTGGAAACAATTTTATTTTGAAGGCACACACATGGGAGAATGAGAAGATGATCCGATTGGATCATATGAGAGGACTTTTAGCTAAAAGCCTTCTTATTCTTCTTCTTTCGTTTGCTTCACAGCATCTCACTGTTAGAAAAAGTCTTCTCATATGATCCAATCGGATCATCTTCTCCTTCTCCCATGTGTGTGCCTTCAAAATAAAATTGTTTCCAAATCTTCACTTTTTTTGAAGACGTTTGATAATACGAACGAAACCGGTCTAATCTCTTGCTTTTGTTTTTCTCCTGCATTTTAACCTGTTTTCCGTTTGTCTTTTTAAAATAAAAACATATGGAGATATATACATATACCTAACTATATATGTATTATCTGTTGTTCAGGTCGCTGAAAATGGTTAGATCATTCTACAGATCCAGAAGGTATCCGGCTCCCGATGCAATCCACTGCCTATACACGCGCCAGATACGCCCTAAGGTTGAGTACAGCTGCCACATCTGGGGAGGTGCCGCTCAGAGCATTCTTTATTTCCCAGATAAAGTTCAAAATCAACTTCGAAATCTTATGGGGAGGGGGTGATCTTTTCTGTTTCTTACGGCCCTTTTCTCACAGAAGAGTCGTTTTTAGTCTCTCTCTACTCTGTCGCTATTTTCAGGGTAGGTGCTCAACTTAGCTCCAATATCTGGTTTCTCCCTTGTAAAACATTCACAACAAGAACTCGCTTTGCTACTACAACGACAACCCCCCCAACTTTCCCTTCTTCCTCCGTGTGCCTAATATCAGGCGAAAATACCATGAATAGAGCTTCTTCGTAAGGGCTTCCTCTGTAGAACACAATACCGCGGGACTACTTCCCTGCAGATTAAAACATAGTCGTCTTCAAATCCAATGTCAAGAGATCCTTGTCATAAACTGCCCACACAAGTAACTTAGTTTATTCTCTTAATCATTTTCAATCCTCTCATAAGTTTCTTCATCTTTCAACTAGCAATCATTCCATCTCATTATCCCTTATCCTCGAGTGGCCTTCGGCTTTAATAAATAGTGACCCATTAGTACAAGTGAAAATAATATTAACTGAAAATTCGGACATTAAGTCAGTGGTGCCCTAGTGATGCCCGGTGTAGATCCCTCCATACAGCCCCAATGACTCAAGTATAAGTCCTAGTACTGGGAAACATTATGAAAAAAAGGGTAGATAAGTTAGAATATGATTGGATGTCCGTCCCACGCCACCCCTCCAATTTGGATGCTTTGAGACCACCGCAACGTCGCCCTAACCCTCTGCACGCCTTTGCACGGAATTGAATGAATACGAATTTACCCCTTCCCCCTCCCCCATACTTCCGACCGAAATAGACAGGAAAAAAAGAAGATAACCGACTAATGCTTGAGGTAACCTGCACAGACAAGCTATAACAATATCAGTCATTGACATTGGCCGACTAAACCAAAGCGAGAAAACAAGTGACAACTAGACTATAAATAAATAACCAACTTTATTTTGATTTCTTAGCATGACGACAAACTAAAAGAAAGCAAGTCATACGGCGGTTCTACGTGTGTACTCGTGTATACGTCGATCTTAAGTCTAAGACATTTCTTCTTTTGGCCAAGATCAAAGTGTAGTATCTGTTCCGATGGGTGTTGTACCCCCATAGACTGGTATTGTCTTGGCCTTCGGGGCTTGATTTACGCCGTTCTATGGGTTTGTCCTGTGCAGTTCTAGGTGGTCCACCCTCCCAGGCTTTACCTCCCCTCTTTGGGAAGGAGTAAGTTTATTGCTTACTGCCTGAGGCGCCCCTACCGGAGAATGCCGACGGGGCTACCCAGGCAATTTTTAATGGCCAGAGTGCTCACCTTCTCAGGCGCTGGTTTATCATTCCCACTTTTCCGACCTTGTGTCACATCTCACCGCTGTGAGAGGTAGATAAATAACTTCTTCTGTTGGCCTTTTGGCCAAAATAAAAGTATAGTGTCTGTTCTGATGGATACTGCACCCCATAGACTAGTATTGTCTTGGCATTCGGGGCTTGATTTACGCCGTTCTATGGGTTTGTCGTGCAGTTCCAGGAGGTCCACCCTCCCAGGTTTTGCCTCCCCTCTTTGGAGAGGAGTAAGTTTATTGCTTACTGCCTGAGTCGCCCCTACCGAAGAATGCCGACGGGGCTGCCCAGGCAATTTTTAATGGCCAGAGTGCTCACCTTCTCGGGCGCTGGTTTTCAAGTCCCACTTTCCCGACCCGACCTTGTGTCACATCTTACCTTGTGAGAGTAAGATAAAAATGGCCTTGTGCCTAACCTTCTGAAGAGGAGGTAAATGATACTTAGAGGAAACCAATAGATGGAATTATAGAGCATTTTTTTGCCACTTTTAGCCCTTTCTCTCTTGATACCCGATGCTACCAGATCAGGCTGTCTGAAGATACCGGCTTCCTGACTTAAAATGCACCAAACATTGATGTTATTATCTTTTTCCTTCCCCTTTGCAAAATTCAATCAAGTTCTGCAAAGCTAAAAAGAAAA
>OY744528.1:37559296-37639296 GCA_963556195.1 Sepiola atlantica
GATTTTTCCACTGGAATCAGGTAGTGCCGACTCAGGAGTGTGGTAGGGATTGTGCAACCCTTGCTTCACAATTACACGCGCAGCACACCATCCATTGTCTCTCAAGACCGAACGGAGGCCATGATGGTGATGATGATGATGATGATGATGATGATGATGATGATGATGATATCGAAAGTAAAAATTATATAAAACTATTTAAATTATGATTTAGTGTAATTAATTAAAGAAAAAGAACAGTTACATAGGTATGATCGATGATTTCAGTTTTAATGACAACGAACCTCTCCAGGCTGCCACTTTCTCGCGTTGCGATTACACTTGACCTAGTTCTAGGTAAACAGTCATGTTGGAAGGCCGTTTTGACACCATTTAATCCTGTTTAGGATTATATTATAATTGCCAATTTATTGTAAAAGTAGTATGTACTTCTGTACAGATTGCATTTGTAATGTATTTTATTCTAGTGAATCAATCTATAAATATGTTTCTCCATCTGCAAACTACAAATGCAGCAGTGATTATACTGGAAACCCTTGTGTGAGCAACGAAAATGAAAAAAATAGTGCACACTCTTTAGTAAGTTCTAATTTAAAACAAAGCAATAATCAGAAAGCGAACATTGTTTAAGTATATTTAATTAGCCGTCTAATCGCTAGTTGGCGTAATAATTAATACGAAGTTATGTAACTCACGGTGTAATACGAATAAGTGACAATAATTAGATTGATAGCGTATTTATTTCGTGGTGTTTTGGGTCGACGGATGAGGACTTATTACTGTGGAGACCCTAACCCACGCGCAAATTATTAATAAGAGAAAACAACTGATCGGATACAATCTGAGAATCGGTGAATGCAAACGAAATTACTTTTTTTGTGTGAAAATCTACATCATAGACGATATACTTACAGCCGTTATACATTTAAAGTTTTGTGGATACAAATTAATGAAATCTGAGCGAGTAGGGTTTTTTTTTACCCCACCTAATAAACTTGTATTGTCCTGGCCCTTGGGTCTGGATTTACGCCGGTCTATTAGGGGTTGTCTGGTCCTGTGCAGTTCTAGGAGGTGCATCCTCCCAGGCTTTGTCTCCCCTCTTTGGGGAGGAGTAAGTTTATTGCTTACTGTCTGAGGCGCCCCTACCGGGGAATGCCGACGGGGCTGCCCAGGCAATTTTTTAATGGCCAGAGTACTCACCTCTCGAGCGCTGGCTTATCTAATCCCACTTTCCCGACCTTGTGTCACATCTTACCTTGTGGGAGGTAGATAAATGAAACATCGTTAAACATAGGGAGCAGCAGGCAATAACAATGGCGTAGTGTGTGTTGCCAGCGTCCGGGGCAAGTTGCGATCCTTAAACAGTAGACAGCAACGCACACTGGGGCCCAACAGTGTTGTACCTAATACCCCACGTCACATGTATTATTGTATTTTATGAAAATGCTTAAATAATTAAAATAAAATGTTATTGAAAATAATGTTTTTGAGTATATATGCACCTTCAAAAATTTTTCTACAATTTCAAATTTTTTCACGCTGAGCCAATGCATCTCTACCCCTTCTCACGTTACGTTACTAGTTTGAGGATAGAGCATTGTTATAGAAGAGAAAATGATAATAAAACAAATTAGTTTTATTATCATTTCCTTATATATATATATATATATATATAGTGCATTTGGGACCGATTATTTGCTTGGTGGCGGAAATAGTGCACGAGCTAGATTTCTAAGACATTTTCTAGGTTTTCCTTTTTATCTTTATACTTTCTTGTTTTTTAATTTTAATTTTTATTATTTTTTTCCTCTTCTCTTCTTAAGTGACCTCAACTAATGCAACGCCACATTGTGTATTGTCGGTAGTTGACACCCTAATTCCAGACATTTAATTTCCCTGATGATCTGCCAAACAAGTACCTGCTTGGTCGTGAAACACGTGTAGGAAAAACATTTTATTTGAATAAATAATATTTGTAAGAAAAAGTCTTTAATGGTGATCATTGGTCTCCTGAAAGGAATGCTTTGGTAAGCCTTCATAAAATCGCATATAAATGCTCTGTACTCTGTAATCGAGTATCATCGAGCTTGTTTTTATTGGCACAACCCCGGTCTTCACTGAATGATCTATTTTATAAGTGAATAATCTATATCTATATCTATATCTATATATATATATATATATATATATATATATATATATATATATATATATATATATATATATATATATATATTTATAAATATATATATATATATTTATAAATATATATATATATATTTATAAATATATATATATATATTTATATATATATATATATATATATATATATATATATATTTATAAATATATATATATATATATATATATATATATATATATATATATATATATATATATATATATATATATATATATATATATAACGTTCATGTGCCCGTTATAAACCAGTAACGTAGCGTGAGGATAGAGCATTGTTATAGAAGAGAAAATGATGATAAAACAAATTAGTTTTATTATAATTAATATTGAGCATATTTTTTTTTTATCGTGTTAGGAATTAATATAAAATAATTATTAATAATACATGAAAATAAATTTTTTTAAGTACACACAAAAGTTTATGCAGTAACTAAATAACGTACAATGCGACTAATAATACAAAAAATGTTCCGTACTTAATCCAAAAAAAACCTTTACTATCAAAAAATGTTTCTGTCTATTCCAAAAGCAAACATTTTCACGATAAACAAAAAAAAAATCGAAATATTTTTGAAAAAGCTTCATCAGTGTATATTTTATCTGCCACAATCAAGCCAAAGAAACAACTAAAAATACAACCGTCAGTTATTAATTTATTAGTCCCCTTTTTCTTTCTTTTTTCTCAGACCAACGAGAAATTCATTCTATAATTTGTAGGTAAAAGTCCAAAAGCAGATACATTATGACAATCACAAATCTTTTCACTTTTTCCTTTCAAAGTGTCTATCATTAATCGAAAATAATATATGCATATAAAAGGTATATATAAAGGAATAGTTAATTAACACCAAACACAAATCCTCACATCACAAAATTTGTTTCTCTATACTTTATATAATGGGTCACCGATTATCCAGGCCCGGGAACCACTCGAGGATAAAGGTTAACAGATCGTCGGTTGGACGTTGAGTGCCACCACCCCAGGATTGGAAAAAACCGTTGAATGGGCATATATATATATATATATATATAATTATTAATGACAATATATGTATTAGCATATACTATCAGTGCCCTTTTACTTTGCAGTTTCCTTAAAAGATTCAGCTCGATGATTGTCAATTAGTGACAACAGAGCACGTGTGAGTTTGCTCTTTTCTTTCTTTTTTGTTTGGTTTCACCCAAAAATGAACCACTGTATAGTGTAGATTTTTTCAAGACACTTCAATCCAAGAACTTTTTACTCTTTGTGAATTTTTCTGATGATTTTGTAATGTTGCAGAGACGATATTGACATAAAAATGTTGTTTGGCACAAGACAGATGAAACGGACCGTAACAAATATATCTCACAGAAATGTTATGTTTTTGGAAATGTGAAAAAATAAAAATAATAAAATAAAAACATGGTTATTGGAATATAATATGAACCTGACTGTCCTGAAATCCAAAATAGGGTCGGTCGAATACCACGTAACTCTCCATATGATAGAACCAGTAGTAACAATGACCACCTTTTCCCATATATTCAGGGAAATAAATCGGAAGTTTTCATCCAATCGCCCCCAAGTGAAGTTTTGATGCAAGGTTTCTCTTTTCAAAACTTAACCTTCTATCTATCTCCCCCATGAAGCTATACACCTAAAAAGGCTGTCGATCGTAAAAAACCCAAAGTCGAAACCAACTTTGAGAAAAATGTCAAAGAACCACATTGGAATTCATAAAAGAATTCTGATTTTAACCAAAACAAACATATTTGACTTCTCGCCTGGAAGCCAACTCATCCAGAGAAAGAAATCCTATGCCTCTGATATATATATATATATATATATATATATATATATATATATATATATATATATATATATAATAGAGAATGGTAGTTTGCTTGAAGCATTGCCGGGTATAGTAGTAGTATGTTTTTAAATGGCTGTGAGAAAATGCAAATTCCGGGTAGGATGTAAGTTGGAGAGATAATCTTTGTTTTGTCAGATTCTCTGCAAAATCGGAGAAATTTCTCCTGGTTTAATTATTTTTGACAAAGAGAAGTTTCTTTTCCCGAAATATTAAATAAATGATTTTATAATCATCCGGACATCACACAAACAGCTAACAACACTCTTGTTGTTATGTAAGATTTTAAGAAAAAATAAATAATAAGTCATATTTCGTATTCGATTTATTGTTTTTGTTTCTTCCAACTTACATCTTACCCGGAATTTGCATTGCTCACAGCCTTTTAAAAACATACTAATATATATATATATATATATATATATATATATATATATATATATATATATATATATATATATATATATATATATATATATATTAGAGGAAGCATTATTATAATCAATGAAACAGACGAGTGGAAAAAAAAGAAGGAAAAATGTTAAAATTACCTTAAGGCCTTATCGTCTGACCCTCTGAGAGGAAACGTCAGAATGGTAAATTAAAAACTAAAAGTCGAATGAGATATGAGGGGAAAAAACTTATTTCAGTTGGAGGAAACGATTGAGAGGGGGGGAAAAAAAGGGTAAATCTCTCAACGTTATGGTGGCTTTGAATCATTAAAGATCTCCAACTGATGCTTCAAAATCTTTTGTCTACACAGGCTGGGTCGAGAGTTGTTAATGACTAACGCCTCAATAATATTGAGATGGTAGTTCGACCTGGCACTGTGTAAAACAGAAAACCACCCATCGGAATAGTTGTCAGAACAACTATTTGTACTAACGAGGTGATTACCGATGGCTGATTCCTGTGCCTGGAAGTTCCCGGATGATCTCGAAACCTTGTGTAGGCGAATATCACGTGGTATGTGTTGGGATATTCTAAATTCTAATCTTTGGGATGTCTTGCCAACGTAGTCAGCCCCACACTGACACATGAATTTATAAACTACAGAATTCTTTTGAATGGCTGGCAAAACATCCTTATGAAAAGAAGAGAAAAAGGTTCGAGTCGTGTAAACTACCCTCAACATGGTTGCCGGAAAACAACGTTGAGTAGAAGAAGAAATCCTTTTAACAATGTCAAGGCCGTCAGAACCCAACCATGGAAGTTTCAAATAAATAGGCCAACGTGACGGGCCAATAAATTTACCACCATTAAATAAAGCAACTTTACGTGCAATGGTGCCTTTTATAGTATTGATGGGATATCCATTAGCAAGAAAAATATTAGTAATTTCACCAAGTTCTGCATCGAGTCGTGTTGGTGAACAAATCATAAGTGCTCGATGAGTGAGAGTACCAATAAGATTTATTTTTCTTGCTCTTGGGGCGAAGGAAAACCAATTTAGATAAAGGCCTGTAAATGTTGGTTTTCTATACACACAGGTTTCAAATGATAAACCAGATTTAGACACTAAAACATCGAGGAATGGTAAGGAACCACAATCCTCGACCTCCATAGTGAATTGCAACGATGGATGCAAGTCACAAAGAAGACGAAGAAACTGTTCAGCATCACTCCGTGAGGGAAAACAAGCAAAAGTGTCATCAACGTAACGTGTGTAGAAAGCCGGCTTGGTCACTTTGGAAAATAATTGGTTTTCCAAAAATCCAACGAAAATGTTGGCTAACGATGGACCAAGAGGGCTGCCCATGGATATACCATCAATTTGCCGATACATTATATTATTGAAACTGAAGGAAACTGATTTAGTAGCAAGTTCCATCAGTTCAACAAAAATTCGTTCAGGAAACTGTGGAGATATATATATATATATATATATATATATATATATATATATATATAACCAGGTAAAACATCCACAGGGTAGTAATCCAAAGAATTTCAACCGGGTTTATAAAAAGTGCTCAATATACAATAGAGCTTTTATATATGATTATTTTCATTTACACAGACATGTACAAAATCTGCGACACTGGCATGTCGATGTTATCGACAACAGTCATCATCAGGCAGAGTCAGAGTTTCCAAATATGATCTAAGGTTAAGATCGGATTCTAACTCTGCCTGATGAGATCTCAGTTTATAATAACTGTTGATCGATAACATCGACATGTCAGTGTCGCAGATTTTGTACATGTCTGTGTAAATGAAAATAATCATATATATATATATATATATATATATATATTAAAATATTGGTGTTTGAACTTTGTACTTAGTCAGCGATCATCTCAACCACCTAATTGGACATCTCATCTTCTTCTTGATTGAATGATTATCAATTTCTCAATCAACCGAAGCTCATATTCTCCAAAAGATAAATACCCTCTTGAATTGTTTTTGACCCCCAAAGACTTTGCTGAGTCCACATCAAAATATTGCCGCTCTTCATGCCACTTTCAACTTGCTTTATTCGCCAAACCCGCATTTACCCCACGTTGTAACATTTGAATTTACCTTTTACCAAAACCCGCATTTACCCCAAAACCAGAACATTTCCTCGGCTTTTTCTTGTTTATTCTCTCCTATTTTGTTGTGCCGTTTTTATCAACATCCCCATTGAATAAATCATATGTGTTTATACAATCTCTTGCGTCACTGTTGTTGCTTCAGATTGTTGCATTTATTGATATCTTCTCTGAAATGTAAAGAGAAGTTCGGGAACGGATAACAATTTTGAAACCTTTTTTTTTAAATTTCCTATTTGAATCCGGGAAATTATGGTCCACACCTTACGATAATGTGTTTATTTGTGTGACACGTCATAGCTGGTCAGTAACAAAGGCTATAATTATATAGATTGCAGAACGAGTTTCTGTTTTGCCTCATATTAAAAAAATGTCTTTTATTAAACGCATTCCTTCGTGAAATTATCAAATTATGACATTAATTTATTTTTATTAGTAAATCTCCATCGCACAAGAAAGTCTATTTTAGAATTTAAAAATGAATACAAATGTTCCAAGTCTGTTTAATCATCCATGACGCACTTGCCATGATTAAATGAAATTCACACGTACCTGTGCCCCGTTCTGTCACAACCGCTGCCACTATTTCGTCGACTTTTATATCATTCGAAAATTAATAAGTGGTCACATATCTTTTAAGACATTCTTTTTGCCTAAGTAAAAATAATAAGTCTCTTTACTATTATATCATCCTTATTACTCATATTATTATTCTCAACACACTAGGAGTTCTCAGAAAGGTCATGATAATAACCGGTGGTGTTCCCTGGAGTCAGAGTGACAACAAATCTCTCCAGATTTCCAGTACTCTCCACCTCTTTCGATAACCATTGCAAATGGCTTTGCACTATCGTAATAGCTGCTTACCATTGATTTTTCACTGGAAACGACCATTGGTTTTCCCTGGGATTTGGGTGACAATAATCCTCCCCAAAGTTCCAGTACTCTTTACACTCTTCTGGTTAGTACTCTCCTTCCTCGTTCTTTCCATCCTCTTTGACCCGTCACGACTATTTTGTGTTGTATCCCTCGAGGCTGGGTTCATCACTTTTGGGGGGACGGGGTGGAGGCAGTTTATGAAAGTTCACAGTTTATGCGAGCTGGTTTCCGCATTCGAGGATTTTCCTTAAAATTTGATGATTATTATTATTATTTACTTACTAGAAGTTTTCACATGAGTCATTATCAGTGATCGCTCACTGCCAATAACAAGTGGAGTTCCCTTGATTCTGAGTGACAAAAAGTCTCTCCGGATTTCCAGCATTGTTTGCCTCTTTCGATAACTGTTGCAAATCAGTTTTGCATTATAGCAAAAACCGTTTACCATTGATTTCCCGCTGGAAATGACCCGTGGTATTTTCTGGAATTTGAGTGGCAACAAGCCTCCCCAAAGTTACAGTATTCTCTGCTCATTTTCAGTGGAAGTCTGGTTGGTGCTGTCTCTCAATTTTGTGTGATGTCAGCCAAGACTGTTGTCACCACGTATTTGTTTTGTGTGTGATCGTCGTGGTGTAGATGTCAATTTATAAGATTTCTGGCAGTTTCAGTTTTCTTGTGATTCTTTCTATATTTTTTGTCCTATTTCAAATTATCTGTAGTTGGTTAATTCATTGGTTATGTAGGTTGGTTTCCGCATTAAGGGATTTGCCTTGATTTCAGCTGTTTTCATCATTGCTGTTCGTTGTGTGGTTGCAATCTTCCCCTTTATTCCAATTTCTCCTTGTTTTCTTCCAGGTTTTTCGAGACTGTTTCTAGTGATACTACAATTATTGGTATTATACTGATTTTTTTCATGTTCTATATTCTTTTCACTTATCTGATGACTATTTTCCTCGTCTTTCTGCCCCTTTGACCGTCACCCTGTGAACTGCTGAGACAGCGAAACCTACGATTTGGCAATTATTTATTCTTGTTGACTGTTATCACGTCCTGTTTCTTTGCTTGGATAAGTTTGTATGTCCATATCATAGAGGATTTTTGTGCTTTTAATTTACTAATACTGCCTCCAGTTTGTGTCAGTATAATTTGTCTGCGCGTTTAAAGGGTTAGTTTGCTGCATTCAATTATAATGATTTACCATTTCGTCTCTTTATCCACAGTGTCTACATTTAGTGCTTTCCTGGGTTTTGTCTATTTTAGCTTTAAAATAGTTCGTTCTGATGTTCTTCTGTTTGGCTCTCAGTCGCGATTCCGTATGGGCGCCTCTGGCGATTAACAATAAACTAACCCCTTTCTCAGAGATATGGTAAAGCCTAGGAGGGTGGACCTCCTAGGACTGAGCAGAACCATACATCAGCCCGACAGCAACAAAGTCACTGATTTGTATCATAATTTTATGATACAACATATTATCTATCTTTTTTGCTAGAAGGGTAGACACAAGGTCAGGTATGGTTTTGAGAAGCCATCGTACTAGGATAAGTGCACTATAGCCTAAAAAATGCCTATGCAGCCCTGTCAGCATTCCCAAATAGGGGCGCCTCAGGCGATTAACAATAAACTACCCCTTCTTAGAGAGGAGGTAAAGCCTAGGAGAGTGGACCTCCTAGGACCGAACAGAACCATACTTCACCCCGACAGCAAACAAAGCGACTGTCGAACTAATTTATATCATAATTCTATGATACAAGATAACATTTTGAAATGTCATATATATAGTAATCTGCAAGCACCCACAAACAGTTATGAGTGTTCTTACTTTGCATACTTATATTTATTTATAATAAATTAATATTTTGTAATATATATTTGTAATTTTTATTGTCATATTTTCTTATATATATACACAATACTTTTGTTGATAGTAATATGATTATAGTTATTAATAATATTAATTAAAGCGATTTAATAAAAATAACATTTCAGAAACGTTCTTAGAATTTCATTTTCATAAATTGTCAACTGAAGTAATTTACATGAAAACTTCCGGTTTAAACTGTACGGCTTTAGTAAAACGTCTGATGTCACTGGGATGCTGAGAACAGATACTACACTTTGAAATATTAGTTGCAAAAATATAACAATTACATTTTTTTTTACTAATTAGGAACAAGGCTATTAAAAGTGTGGAGAAAATGGGTGTCGTTAGTCATTCTTTTATCTATGAGAACATATTTCAATATCTTACTCTTGGCTAGAATTATTGTAGTCACCACAATACCACATTTACTCTAGGTGCCACCCAATTTAAAATATTCCCAAATTGTTAGAAAATTTTAATTTTTTTCATAAATATAGGTTTTTACGAATTGAATGGCAGTGGGAAGTGGGACAACAAAAAATAAAAACCGGTTATTAAGACCCCCCCCCCTCTTCAACTGTTTATAAAGAATAGCCATCCCACTGTTTGCTGGTTTGTGGAGAACCCGCGAACAATCAGGTTAATCTCTAAATGGAAGTGAGACGTACGTGACAGAAAAAAGTAATAGGGATGGAATTTGGGAGTAGATGGTGTCCTTCCAAGATGAATTTAATTTGGAGAGGTCAAGGACAACAAATTAGAGCGACGACTGGGAATCTTAGAAGAGCTCTATTAACAAACAGTTAAAATGGGGCACGACTCGTTCGCTCGCTGGCTAAGAGACTAAATTATCTGAAGAGCTCAGGTCTGACGGGACCAAGAATCACATACGTCATGCTCGGGCAGAGAACACATACTCATACTTGACTCCTTTTCGTTCACACAAGCTCGTAAATTAGATCAATCTTTTGTCGAATTCCGAGAAATGTAATATTTTTCTATCATATCTGACCTTGACCGTAAGCTGGTGCTTGAAGAACGCAATCAGATCCTGATCAGAAAAAGATTCAACTCCTTGAGATGACCTCATACATGATGTCTACACTACCATTCGTGCTGCAGCTAGAATCAGGAGCTGGAGACTTGTCCGAACCACACACGGAGGATTCGAACCAGGCCGTCAGTCAGTCCAGCAGAAAGGAACCAGAAGTATAGTGTGACCGTTCCAAGCAACCAACCGTAGGCCATCGACTCTTTGTGGTTTATTTTGACCCTGTGATCGTTTCGTAACGTGTGAATGCCTCTGTTACCGTCTCAATGTCTTGGAAGCACGACATAAAAACAGTGATGTAATTGGCAAATGCAGAAACCTTGGCTAACACTTCACCAGGCAAAGCGATTCCACATAAGACCGAAATTGCTGCCCTGCTCCTTAGCTTGTAAGTAGCAGCTCCGCTTCTTAGCTTGTAAGTAGCAGCTCCCCTCCTTAGCTTGTAAGTAGCAGCTCCGCTCCTTAGCTTGTAAGTAGCAGCTCCGCTCTTTAGCTTGTAAGTAGCAGCTTCGCTCCTTAGCTTGTAAGTAGCAGCTCCGCTCCTTAGCTTGTAAGTAGCAGCTCCACTCCTTAGCTTGTAAGTAGCAGCTCTGCTCCTTAACTTGTAAGTAGCAGCTCCGCTCCTTAGCTTGTAAGTAGCAGCTCCGCTCCTTAACTTGTAAGTAGCAGCTCCGCTCCTAAGCTTGTAAGTAGCAGCTCTGCTCCTTAGCTTGTAAGTAGCAGCTCCGCTCCTTAGCTTGTAAGTAGCAGCTCCGCTCCTTAGCTTATAAGTAGCAGCTCTGCTCCTTAGCTTGTAAGTAGCAGCTCCGCTCCTTAGCTTGTAAGTAGCAGCTCTGCTCCTTAGCTTGTAAGTAGCAGCTCTGCTCCTTAGCTTGTAAGTAGCAGCTCCGCTCCTTAGCTTGTAAGTAGCAGCTCCGCTCCTTAGCTTGTAAGTAGCAGCTT
Source organism: Sepiola atlantica (assembly GCA_963556195.1). NCBI lineage: Eukaryota > Metazoa > Mollusca > Cephalopoda > Sepiida > Sepiolidae > Sepiola > Sepiola atlantica. Next base: position 37,570,622 of record OY744528.1, read on the forward strand.
CGCTCCTAAGCTTGTAAGTAGCAGCTCCGCTCCTTAGCTTGTAAGTAGCAGCTTCGCTCCTTAGCTTGTAAGTAGCAGCTCCGCTCCTTAGCTCGTAAATAGCAGCTCCGCTCCTTAGCTTGTAAGTAGCAGCTCGGCTCCTTAGCTTGTAAGTAGCAGCTCCGCTCCTTAGCTTGTAAGTAGCAGCTCGGCTCCTTAGCTTGTAAGTAGCAGCTCCGCTCCTTAGCTCGTAAATAGCAGCTCCGCTTCTTAGCTTGTAAGTAGCAGCTTCGCTCCTTAGCTTGTAAGTAGCAGCTCTGCTCCTAAGCTTGTAAATAGCAGCTCCGCTCCTTAGCTTGTAAGTAGCAGCTCCGCTCCTAAGCTTGTAAGTAGCAGCTCCGCTCCTTAGCTTGTAAGTAGCAGCTCGGCTCCTTAGCTTGTAAGTAGCAGCTCTGCTCCTTAGCTTGTAAGTAGCAGCTCGGCTCCTTAGCTTGTAAGTAGCAGCTCCGCTCCTTAGCTTGTAAGTAGCAGCTTCGCTCCTTAGCTCGTAAATAGCAGCTCCGCTCCTTAGCTTGTAGGTAGCAGCTTCGCTCCTTAGCTTGTAAGTAGCAGCTCTGCTCCTAAGCTTTTAAGTAGCAGCTCCGCTCCTTAGCTTGTAAGTAGCAGCTCCGCTCCTAAGCTTGTAAGTAGCAGCTCCGCTCCTTAGCTTGTAAGTAGCAGCTCCGCTCCTTAGCTTGTAAGTAGCAGCTTGGCTCCTTAGCTTGTAAGTAGCAGCTTCGCTCCTTAGCTCGTAAATAGTAGCTCCGCTCCTTAGCTTGTAAGTAGCAGCTCCGCTCCTTAGCTTGTAAGTAGCAGCTCTGCTCCTAAGCTTGTAAGTAGCAGCTCCGCTCCTTAGCTTGTAAGTAGCAGCTTGGCTCCTTAGCTTGTAAGTAGCAGCTCTGGTCCTTAGCTTGTAAGTAGCAGCTTCGCTCCTTAGCTCGTAAATAGCAGCTCCGCTCCTTAGCTTGTAAGTAGCAGCTCCGCTCCTTAGCTTGTAAGTAGCAGCTTCGCTCCTTAGCTTGTAAGTAGCAGCTTCGCTCCTTAGCCTGTAAATAGCAGCTCCGCTCCTTAGCTTGTAAGTAGCAGCTCCGCTCCTAAGCTTGTAAGTAGCAGCTCCGCTCCTTAGCTTGTAAGTAGCAGCTCTGCTCCTTAGCTTGTAAGTAGCAGCTCGGCTCCTTAGCTTGTAAGTAGCAGCTCCGCTCCTTAGCTTGTAAGTAGCAGCTTCGCTCCTTAGCTCGTAAATAGCAGCTCCGCTCCTTAGCTTGTAAGTAGCAGCTCTGCTCCTTAGCTTGTAAGTAGCAGCTCTGCTCCTAAGCTCGTAAGTAGCAGCTCCGCTCCTTAGCTTGTAAGTAGCAGCTCGGCTCCTTAGCTTGTAAGTAGCAGCTCCGCTCCTTAGCTTGTAAGTAGCAGCTTCGCTCCTTAGCTCGTAAATAGCAGCTCCGCTCCTTAGCTTGTAAGTAGCAGCTCCGCTCCTTAGCTTGTAAGTAGCAGCTCCGCTCCTAAGCTTGTAAGTAGCAGCTCCGCTCCTTAGCTTGTAAGTAGCAGCTCCGCTCCTTAGCTTGTAAGTAGCAGCTCGGCTCCTTAGCTTGTAAGTAGCAGCTCCGCTCCTTAGCTTGTAAGTAGCAGCTTCGCTCCTTAGCTCGTAAATAGCAGCTCCGCTCCTTAGCTTGTAAGTAGCAGCTCCGCTCCTTAGCTTGTAAGTAGCAGCTCCGCTCCTTAGCTTGTAAGTAGCAGCTTCGCTCCTTAGCTCGTAAATAGCAGCTCCGCTCCTTAGCTTGTAAGTAGCAGCTCCGCTCCTTAGCTTGTAAGTAGCAGCTCTGCTCCTTAGCTTGTAAGTAGCAGCTCTGCTCTTTAGCTTGTAAGTAGCAGCTCCGCTCCTTAGCTTGTAAGTAGCAGCTCTGCTCCTTAGCTTGTAAGTAGCAGCTCGGCTCCTTAGCTTGTAAGTAGCAGCTCTGCTCCTAAGCTTGTAAGTAGCAGCTTGGCTCCTTAGCTTGTAAGTAGCAGCTCCGCTCCTTAGCTTGTAAGTAGCAGCTCCGCTCCTTAGCTTATAAGTAGCAGCTCCGCTTCTTAGCTTGTAAGTAGCAGCTCCAATGCAAGGATGTAGAGCAGGGACAACAGCGGACAGTCCTGACGCACCGATTGAGAAATAGCAAAAGATTCTGAACGCTTTCCGTTCACATGCACCACAACTGTCGGCGAGCGATACAGAACAAAGATCCATTTGCAGAAGTCCGGTTTAAAACCGGCGGTTTCTAAAGCAGATGCCAAGAAGCGATGGTCGACGATGCTGAAAGCTTTTGACTGATCCAAATTGATCAATGCGGCTTCCGTGTCATCTTCTATTCCCTCTAGGATCATACGAATCAGATGCAAGTTGTTCTGAATCGATCGCCTCTTCACAGCATAGTTCTGCTTGAGTTTGATCAACTCTCCGATAACACCCTACCACTGGTTCGATAGGACCTTAGCCCAAATCTTTAACTCTGAGTTATGGGCCTATAATCGTCTAGTTCCTCCCCACCATGCTTGTCCCGTTTCTTCAGCAATGAGATCACTCCCCTGGTAAATTGACCCGGGATGGAACCCTGATAAAACCAATGGTTGAACACATCCATCATAATCGGTACAAACATGCGCAACATCTTCAAATGCAACAATTTGTTGAAGCTGACCTGCTTCAACGCAGCCAAGTAACCCTGCCCTCGCTACCAGCTAGCCACATCAAGGCGGGGAAGGTCAGCCAATTAGTTGTCAGACTCCTAGATCGAAAGGTTGTGCAGTTGGATGAATCGTTCCTCGAAATTCAATTATTAGTTTAATTTCTAACTATAATCTAGTCCTATTGAATAACTAAATTTCATAGTCCCCCTTACCTTTTCACTGTGGTTTATAAAATTAAATTACCCATTCATTAGTTAGCTTAAAGCCTAATTCAACATTAGATGAATACTTAGTCGGGGATGTTTGAATCTTTATGTTATACCGGACACTACATCATAGTTTCCTGATGAATTGTTATGGTTAATTCACTAGGTTATTACCATATTTATCCAGGGTGAACCGTTTGAAGTGTCTACAGTTAATACCTATTTCATCCCTTTGATTCAGTAGTTTATACTTATATATATATATATATATATATATATATATATATATATATATATATATATATATATGCCGCAACAAATAGCCTTGTTACAGAAGACTAATGGAGGAGGTATCAGGTATTAGTCAAATTCCAATTTGTTAATGTGTTTTTGAAATTTTATTCAAAATAAGTAAAAAAATTAGCCAACTCAGTTCTCTCTCCCCCCCCCTCTCTCTCTCTCTCTCTCTCTCTCTCTCTCTCTATATATATATATATATATATATATATATATATATATATATATATGCATGTTCCTTTAAGTAGTCAAACACTTTAACGACGGCTGCCTTTAAATAGGATTAATCTGATTTACGTGGTTGTTGATAACGGCTGTGTGGGCTAAGACATGGGAATTTGGGTTTGAAACATGACTTGGGTTCCGGGGTTCGAGTCCAGCGACCAGTATAAATAATACTTCTCTACACTGACGATTCCTGAAAGGATGAAACATATACGTATGTAGATAAGAACAAATATATATATATATATATATATATATATATATATATATATATATATATATATATATATATATATATATGAAGCAATCCACAAAAGATATAAGCGTCAACTAATATCTTATAATTAGTGAAACAATCGGATAAAAAACTGAAGCTCAATATACTGGATAGAGCATTAATATTATAATATAAAATGAAGTAATAAAATAAGGTGTCAATCAAATTTTATTAGAATTCAAAGTTCATGCAAAGCATCCTTAAGTCCTTAGCTCATGAGTTTTCAAAGATAATTCTTCTCTTCAGAGGACCATTACCACAGTTATACTACTACAGGTAATCCTATAGTAGTATAACTGCGGTAATGGTCCTCTGAAGAGAAGAATTATCTTTGAAAACTCATGAGCTAAGGACTTAAGGATGCTTTGCATGAACTTTGAATTCTAATAAAATTTGATTGACACCTTATTTTATTACTTCATTTTATATTATAATATATATATATATATATATATATATATATATATATATATATATATATATATATATATATATATAAGTAAGTTGAGATCAACAAAAGTAGAACATTATCAATATTAATTCCAAGAATTATAACACAACGATTATTTGGTGTACGATCGTTTCCAAAACAATTTTATTTTGTATTATATTTTATATGACTTCAAACCGTGTCTTAATAAGCGCTCTTTACAACATCACATACAGAAATCATTTAAGAAAAAACATCAGATTTCAGTATTATTTCAAAAACATATATTCAGACAATATTGGAGACATAACCACCCATTATGCAACCATATATTACTCTATCATTTAGCTAAAAGAAGACAATAGCAATAGAAATACATTAGAAACAGCAAATCAAATATTTAAAATATTTAAAATACAGAATGAACCAGGAATACTACTACTACTACTACTACTACTACTACTACTACTACTACTACTACTACTACTAATAATAATAATAATAATAATAATAATAATAATAATAATAATAATAATAATAATAATAAAAAAAAAAAAAAAAAAAAAAAAAAAAAAAAAATTAAAAAAATAATAATAATAATAAAATAAAAAATTAAAAAAATTAAAATAAAAATATAAAAAAATATATATATAAAAAATATGGAAGCGGCGGTTAATTTTTATATAAATAGACATTGTAGATACAATTTATGATCGCTTCTCCCGTTGGCCTAATGGATAAAGCTGACGATCCCTGGCTCGGGAGAGGTACTAGTCTAGCCTGAATCAGTCTGTCGTGGATGACTATATATATATATGTTAAAAATAGACTGTGCTCTATGCAGATTCTAGGCTGACTCTGTGAATCGGGTTCGTGCCTCCCGACCGTCTAAAATTTCTGTATGTATTAATAATTCAATATTTATTCATATTATACTTCTTCTTAAGAAATTAAAGTTGAGCACTCAGGGATGTTAAAAATAGTTCCGAATACGTCGGTAGAACACTCTTGACTAGTCTTCTATCTTTGCCAGCTTCTAGGTACATATAGATCTTAATTTCCCTTAATTACGTGACAGTTTCCGACCGTCTGAAATTGTTACTTTCCTGAGAACAATAAGCTAGCGTCTGTAGGTATTAATAATTTGTATATATATATATCCCGGTGAAATACTTTTTAAATTTTTTATTTTTATTACTTAATCCTAACCAGGTGAAATGTTTAGTTTATCCTAATTTTTTTGTTTCATTTGTAAATAATAAAAATAAATGAGATATGCATTGTGAATAACACTTCTCATTGTTAAATAAAATAAAAATGTATATTTTATTAAAGGGGAAGTTTCGAAGAAATCCTTTGTGTCGTACCAACTATATCAGACGACGAACACACCTGCTGCTGATCTACAATAACATTGTCTAATGATATAAAAATAAAACAAACAAAAAACGCAGGTGCAATAGCGAAGTGTGACATCGCGGAACATTAGTAAGCGTTCCATATATTTATAAATACGCGACTGGATAAAATATACATCTGGTTGTTTTTATTTTATTTATTTTAATTTTCTTTATTTTTTTCTTTATTATTATTATTATTATTATTATTATTTACTCACTAGGAGTTATCACACTGGTCATCGTCAGTGGTCACCCACTGCCGACAACCTGTGGTATTCCCTGGAGTCTGAGTGACAACAAGTCTCCTCAGGCCTCCAGTATGCTCCACCTCTTTTCGTTCATCACCGCTGATGACCTTGCGGTAATCGCAACAGCCACCTACCAACGATTTCCCGCTGATAAGGGCCATCGGTCCCCTCTGGGACCCGAGTGGCAACAAGCCTTCCCAAGGTCCCAGAGCTGTCCGCGCTCTTCCAGTGGAGGTCTGGTTTTGCGCTTTCCCTCCTCGACCCTCTGTCCATAATTTTCGTGGCGTCAGCCTATGCTTGCGCCTCTCTCATGCGGTTGTATTTTCCCCGGTTCTGTTGTTTTGTGCTTCCATGTGTTTGTTCTCCATTCGTTGCTTATGTGGGTTGGTTTCCGCATTCGAGGACATTTCTCAGGATTGTAGCTGTTTTGATCATTACTGTCCTTTGTATGGTCTCAGTTATCCCTTTGATTCCTATTTCTCCTAGTCTTTTCTCCATGTTTTTGGGGACTGTTCCTAGTGCTCCTATGATTATTGGTGTTATACTGACTTTCTTCATGTTCCATATTCCTTTCAATTCTCTGGCAAGTTCGGTATATTTGCTTCTTTTTTCCGTCTCTTTGATCTTCACTCTGTGGTCTGCTGGAACGGCAAAGTCCACGATTTTGCAGGATTTTTCTTTCTTGTTGATTATTATCATATCCGGTCTCCTTGCTGTTATGGGTTTGTCTGTTTGTACATTCATATCCCATATGATTTTGTGTTTTTCGTTTTCTAGTACAGTTTCTGGTTTGTGTTTGTACCGTTTTCTTGCATATTCGAAATTCAGTTGTTTGCACATTTCCCGGTGTACTTCTTTCCCCATGCTGTCATGTCTGTTCTTGTATTCCCTTTGTGCTAGCTTGCTGCATTCACTTATTATATGATTTATCGTTTCGTCTCTTTGTCCACACAATCTGCATTTGCTGTTTTCCTGGGTTTTATCTATCTTTGCTTTAATAAAGTTTGTCCTAATCGCATTGTTCTGTGCGGCCATCAGCAGAGATTCCGTTTCTCTGTTCAGGTTTCCTTTTCTTAGCCATGCCCAGCTGTTTTCATTGGCTTCATCGCTTGTGAGTCTTATAAAGCGTCCATGTAGTTGTTTTTCTTCCCACTTTTCCTTTCTTGTCTTTTTGTTTCTGGGTTCAGTGCTTCCGGGGTTGTTTGTTGGGCTGGTGTCTCTTGCTGTGGCGATCAGTCTTTCCGTGTTCTGGGTTACATATTTCTCCAGCTCTTTTTTGGTGTCTTCCACACAGTCTTCTATACTTACCAGTCCTCTACCTCCTTCATTTCTTTTCACGTAGAGTCTGTCCGTGTCGTCTTTTGGGTGCAGTGCATTGTGCATAGTCATTAGTTTTCTAGTTCTTTGGTCAAGGTGCCTGAGTTCTTCTTTGGTCCAGCCTATGAATGGTCCAGAGTATCTTATTAGTGATACAGCCCATGTGTTTATCCCTTTTACTAGGTTTCTGCTATATAGTTTAGTTTCTAAGAGTTTCCTTGTTCTTCGTAGATATTCTTTTCCAATCTTCTCTTTCATTTCTGTATATTTGATTGTGTCTGCTTCCAGAACTCCCAGGTATTTGTAACTATCTTGTTCTCCTAGCGCCCTCATCTCCTCTTGGTTGGGGAGTTCTATACCTTCTGTCTTTTCCAGTTTTCCTCTTTTGATCTCTAGCAGTGCACATTTTTCTATTCCAAACTCCATTTGGATATCCTGGCTGAATATCCTGGTTGTGTTTATCAGCTTTTCCAGTTCTTTTTTGTTTTTTGCAAATAGTTTAAGGTCATCCATGTACATCAGGTGGTTTATTCTTTGTTCTGTATCCGTAAACCTGTATCCGGCATCACACTTTCTGAGTATGTAGTTGAGTGGCATCATGGCTATTATAAACAGTAGTGGTGATAGAGAGTCTCCTTGAAAAATGCCTCTCTGTATTTTTATCTCAGACAGGTATTGTCCTCCGGCTGTCAGTTTTAGTCTCCATGTTTCCATTGCTTTCTGGATGAGATTAATAATCCTGTTTGGTATCTTGTATATTTTTAAGCATTCAATTATCCATGTTTGGGGGATTCTGTCGTAGGCTTTCTTGTAGTCAATCCATGCCATGGTTATGTTCTTTTGTCTGCTCTTCACCTCCTTCAGAGTCTTTTGATCAATGTATAGTAGATCATGTGCACCTCTTTGTCCTTTCCGGCATCCTTTTTGTTCCTCGGGGAGCAGTCCACGTTTGTCCAGGGATTGGTAGATTTGTTCTCTCAGTTGTGCTGTGAGAATTTTCCACATTATTGGTAGACATGTTATCGGTCTGTAGTTGCTGGGGGTCGTTCCCTTTTTGGGGTCTTTTTGTATTAGTGTTGTTCTTCCTTCCGTCATCCATTCTGGTATGTCTGTTTTGCGGATACATCCGCTCAGTTATTATTATTATTATTATTATTATTATTATTATTATTATTATTATTATTATTATTATTATTAGTAGTAGTAGTAGTAGTAGTACTCACTAGGAGTTCTCACACAGATCATCGTCAGTGATTGCTCACCGACAACAACCAGTGGTATTTCCTGGAGTCTGAGTGACAACAAGCCTCCCCAGATTTCCAGTATTCTTCACCTCTTTTCGATAACGATGCGGTATCGCAACAGCCTCTTACCATTGATTTCTGACTGGTAAGGACAATTGGTCTTCTCTGGGATTTGAGTGGTAATAAGCCTCCCCAAGGTCTTAGCATTCTCTGCACTTTTCCAGTGGAGGTCTGGTTTGTGCTGTCCCTCCTCAGTCTTCTCATCCTCCTCGACCCTCTACAAATATTTTGTCTGGTGTCAGCCTAAGCCGGCTCCATTTAAATAAAAAAACAATTTCTAATCAATTTTTTTAAAATTAAAATTTTTTTTTTAATGTTTAAATTTTTAAATTAAAAAAGATTTTTTTTGGGGGGGGGTAAGGTGGGGAGAGAAGAGGGGAGCTTATGGTGTTTCTTGTAATTTCTGTTCCTTGGTTTATTTTTGTGTGATGATAGCTAAGGCCGGTGTAATTTTTTTTTTTTGGGGGGGGGAGGGGGATTATGAAGTGATGTTTCTTGCAGTTTCTGTTCCTTGGTTCGTGTTGTGGTGTTCTTCGTGTGGTTTTGTTTTCTCCCTGTTCTAAATTCCTCGTGATTGGTTACCCTTTGTAGCTTATGCAGGTTGGTTTCCGTATTCGAGGATTTTCCTTAAGAATGCAGCTATTTTGATCATTGCCGTCCTTTGTATGGTTTCGATGGTCCCTTTGATTCCAATTTCTCCCAGTCTTTTCTCCAGGTTTTTGGGGATTGTTCCTAGTGCTCCTACGATTATTGGTATTATACTAACTTTCTTCATGCTCCATATTCCTTTCAGTTCTCTGGCTAGTTCTGTATATTTACTTCGTTTTTCCGTGTCTTTGATCTTCACTCTGTGGCCTGCTGGAACGGCGAAGTCTACGATTTTACAAGATTTTTCTTTCTTGTTGATTATAATAATATCAGGTCTCCTTGCTTGTATGAGTTTATATGTTTGTATATCCATATCCAAGAGGATTTTGCGTTTTTCGTTTTCCAGTAATGTTTCTGGTTTATATTTGTACCATTTGTCTGCGTATTCAAAATTCAATTGTTTGCACAGTTCCCAGTGTATTACTTTCCCAACACAGTCATGTCTGTTCTTGTATTCTTTTTGGGCAAGTTTGCTACATTCACTTATCATATGATTTACTGTTTCGTCTCTTTGTCCACACAGTCTGCATTTACTGTTTTCCTGGGTTTTATCTATTTTATTATTATTATTATTATTATTATTATTATTATTATTATTATTATTATTATTATTATTATTATTATTATTATTATCATTATTATTATTATTATTTATACTCACTATGAGTTCTCACACAGGTAATCATCAGAGATTACTCACTGATAATAACCGGTGGTGTTCCCTGGAGTACGAGTGACAACAAGTCTCCCCAGATTTACAGTACTCTCCACCTCTTTTGATAACCTTTGCAAATGACTTTGTGCTATCGCAACAGCCGCTTACCATTGATTTCTCGCTGACAACGACCATCGGTCTTCACTGGATTTTGGATGGCAATAAACCTCCCCAAGATCCCAGTACTCTTCGCACTTCTCCAGTGGAGGTCTGATTAGTGCTCTCCGTTCTAGGTCCTTCCTTCCTCTTTGACTCTTAACAACTATTTTGTGTGGTATTGTAACGTTGTAACAAGTTGAAAATACGTTACTAAATGTTACTAAACCGTTTTCTCTCCGTTCTTCATCACATATGCACTCTTTGCGTATCTTACTTATTTTTTGTTTCATTTTACTTCAGTCAAAGTTCTCAGAAATCAAGGGTCTCTTTCCTGGGATTAACACTTAATCTCTATATGAGATACATAGATATTCGAATATTATATTAAAGTTCTTCTTTATTTCTCAAACATTGAGTTAGTAAAGAAGTTAAGAACATTAATTTGCCTCTCCCTAATTTACCAGTTAACTGTTATAGTATATCTTTATTGTGGTCTCTTGGTCTTACCGGATTCCAGGACAAGAATTCACCTAGTCTGGTGGAGTATCCAGTTAAATGTCGTTACTTAAGGTAACATCACTAGAAGAAGGTGCACTATTCCTTGTATTTGGGCTTCCAATACTATGTTATTTTTAATATTTAGTCAGGGTTTACTTGCAGGATGTAGTATCCTCATGTAAGGTTGTCCTGACAAACCCTTGTACAGAAAGACTGAAGATACTCGAGAATGATGTCTAGTAGGTAATTCAAACTTTCCTGTTTGCTCTTTATAATGTGGTGTGGGTGTACAATCATTAGTTTCTTGTAATGAGCACATAAGTATGCAAGTGTTCCCATAAAATCTTTTACTTTAACGGGTATGTATATGAACACAGTACTTTTTACTCTTTTTCTTTCTCTCTTTTCTCATTGCACAAATGTTCATTTAAAATTCAAACATAATTTACCTTTTCCTTTCCGTTATCTCTTTGGCAGCTGCTGAGTTGCTGTCATGATACTTCTTCTCTTTCCTTGCCGTTATAAACGCTGCGTTGAATTCTTCTTCCTATCCATCTCTGAGTGTCGTCATAGTGGTCGCTGTCTCATCGGTGTGACTAGTGAAACAAAACTTTTCCTTCAAAAACATTTTCATTTGAAAACAGACTTCAAGACATTTTTTTTTTTAGAGGTTCAGGGTTTTTATTGTCTTTAGATAAAACACGTAAGGGAGAGAGGTCCGGTTTATCTTAACTACAGTCTATCTTATACTTTAGTTCAAAATGTCAGGTACATCTTAATTCATTAGAGGACAAATATGGGACTGGGCGAACAATGGGGCTTTTCGACTTCAGCGATCTCTAACTTAGCTCAAAGTTTTAAAGCATAATTTGCAACATCTGTCTGGCTTCGAACCCATGAGCAGAACTGACTTTAAACTTTGGTTTTTTGTCAGCGACAAAAAACAAAATGACGTCATCGTGTTCTCAACCGATTTGCCTTTGTCCCCTACTGACCTGAATGCCTCACCATTTGATGTCACAGTTCATCTATCCGTTACTAACCCGTGGGAAAAAAAGATTCATTCCCTCAAGGTCTGTATCAGTCTAAACTGCACTGGGCTATACTAATCTCGACCCCTGTCACAATTCGTATTAGTTGAAGTACCCCCCTTCGATATAAGGCCTTTTATAATGGAACAGTATCAGCCGAGGCTGATACCTTTTGTTGGGGGGGGGGGCTCAGTTTATAATATTTCTTGCAGTTTCAGTTCCCTTGGGTTCATTTGGTGTTCGTTCCATTTTTTTGTTTTACTTTTGTTTCAGTTTCCATGTGGCTGGTTAGTGTTTGTAGCTTATATGGGTTGGTTTCTGCATAATAATAATAATAATAATAATAATAATAATAATAATAATAATAATAGTTTCTGCATAATAATAATAATAATAATAATAATAATAATAATAATAATAATAATAATAATAATAGTAATAAATAAATAAATAAATAAATTAAAAATATTTAAAAGAAAAAAATTTTCTTTTTAATAAAAAAAACACAAAAAAAACAAAAAAACGGTACCAGCCTAGGCTGACACCACACAAAATATTTGCATAGGGTCAAGGAGGATAAGAAGACCGAGGAGGGACAGCACAAACCAGACCTCCACTGGAAGTGCAGAAACTGTTGGGACCTTGGGGAGGCTTATTGCCACCCAGGTCCCAGAGAAGACCAATGGTTCTTGCCAGCGAGGAATCAATGGTAGACGGCTGTTGTGATACTGCAAGTTTATTTGCGGTGGCTGTCGAAAAGAGGTGGAGAATACTGGAAATCTGGCGAGACTTGTTGTCACTCAGACTCCAGGGAATACCACCGGTTGTCGGTGAGCAATCACTGATGACCTGTGTGAAAACTCCTAGTGAGTAAATAATAATAATAATAATAATAATAATAATAATAATAATAATTACAATACTATAATTATTAGTTTTATAAAAATCTATTTTTTGTAGTGTATATGACAAACGAACATATACTACACTACTCTCAAAAGGAAGAAGGAATACCTGTGAGGATCATATTATCACGAACGAACATATACTACACTAGCCCCTACCCTCCAAGGAAGAGGTAATGCCTGGGAAGATGGTTTTATAACGTACATATACTACACTAGACTAAATATACTGTATTAGCCCTCCCCTCCCAGAGAAGAGGTAATGCCCGGGAGGATGATCTCATGACAACAGAACAGATACTACACTAACCTCACCTCCACTAAAAAAATAGGTGGGAGGATGGTATCATGATAACAGAACAGATACTACACTGCTGCCTCCCTAAAGAAAAGGTAGTGCTTTGGAGAATGGTCTCAGACAACATGATACTACACACCCTTCCTACACCCTAAAAGGAGGAGATAATTCCTGGGAGGGATGGTCTCATGACAACAGAATAGAAACTACACTACCTCCATCACCCCCACAAAAGAAAGAGGTAATATCTAGGAGGATGGTATTATGTCAACAGAACAGATACTACACTACCCCTTCCTCAAAAAGGAGGAGGTAATGCCTGATAGAAGAGTATCATGACAACAAAAAAGATACTACACTACCCCCTCCCCCCCCCTGTATTGAGCATTGAAAGATAATACCAGTATAGTTTCGGTTTCAGACAGACAGGCATATACTAAATCTCTATTATTAATAGAAGTAACAGTATAGTTTCGGCTTCCGACAGACAGATATCAACTCTCTATTATTAATATATATGTTTCATTAAATATTACGTACAACTTGTGTGCATATCTTTTCTTTGATGTTTTCTAAATTCCTTATTAGTTTTCGAGTTTCGTGCTGGAAATGGCCGATGTATTTGCCATACTCGTTGTGTACCCTAGTACTTTCGAATTCGATTGAGAGTCATCTTCAGGGCTGTCTATCAAGTAAAGAACGTGTATTTTAAAATATTTAGTGATAGTTTTAGCGAGAATCGTAGGATTGGTTGGTGTATTACCTCATCATCACAAACAATTCTTCCTCCTTGACCAGAGTTTTGGATAGGACACACCTAGTATATGAGTTTAAATGTCTTTTGAAAGACTGTCTCCAACAATGAAGATAACAAGAAAATAACATATACGTAGGCTTGATCACCACAACTTTGCAAAGTTGTGGTGATCAAGCCTACATACATGTTATTTTCTTGTTATCTTCATTGTTGGAGACAGTCTTTCAAAAGACATTTAAACTCATATACTAGGTTTGTCCTATCCAAAACTCTGGTCAAGGAGGAAGAATTGTTTGTGATGATGAGGTAATACAACAACCAATCATACGATTCTCGCTAAAACTATCACTAAATACACGTTCTTTACTTGATAGACAGCCCTGAAGATGACTCTGAATGGATTCGAAAGTACTAGGGTACACAACGAGTATGGCAAATACATCGGCCATGTTTTTACTATTATAAAAATTAATTTTATTAATGGATGACTTTTTAGTTTTTATGTTGTTCTAATGTATTTAGTCTTTGTTTGTTAGTTTCGTGTTCTAATATAATCGTGTTGTCTACAAGGACTTTTCGAAGTTGAGAGTGGGGGGAAAATGTTTAGCTTTTAGGTGTTGGACTATTGCGCAGGTGTCAGAGGCAAGAACGTTTTGCTTTATAATAGTAAAAACATCCTAAAATGCTTTTAATACTCTATCAATACTACAACAAAAAGTTGAAAGTAACAAAAAAAAATTATACTACACTTTTATCGACGAATGTATACCATATAGACTGATGTAATAAACGTTCCCATGTTTATTATAGGTGCAAAGAGGGTTGGGCATTTATGAGTGTGAGTGGGTCGGGAGTAACTAGGGAGGGAGCAAATGGTCATAGGTAGTTTTTCATACATAAGTAGAGCAGTAATATTTACTACTACTACTACTACTACTTCTGCTACTACTACTACTACTACTACTACTACTACTACTACTACAACCACCACCGCAGAATAACGATTTCTAAAATCATTCGATATTTTCTGACTTAAATGCTAGATACTGATTAGAGCAAATACTCAGTTTCGATTGGTTTCCTATATCGGGATTTAACCAATCAGAAACAATCTCTCCTTGAGCCAGCAACATGTTCCTGAATGTTATTTTAAGGAGTGCATCCACGCTTTTCAATCAGTTAGTGGCAAGAAGGCCAAGCTGCCCAACTACTCACATCACTCGGAACAAACTCATTATTGGCGCGCAAATGAAACCTGCCTTTAGCCTCTGGCTATCGGCATCAGCACGTGGATGTAACTTACAAGATGGCAACACTTCGCCACATGGACTTACTTCTATAATAATAACAATATGGACTCTGTCAGTCTCACAGAACTAACTCTATACTATCTGTGTACGTACGTTTATAACATTATTCTCCTATGCACTCTTAGTACCATTTTTCTCGTCTGGACACATTGACTTATAATAAACTTTTTTCTTGTTCAGACTTATGCACTCACGATCACATTTTCTTTGTCTTGACTCAAGATCACATTTTCTTTGTCTTGACTCAAGATCACATTTTCTTTGTCTTGACTCAAGATCACATTTTCTTTGTCTTGACTCAAGATCACATTTTCTTTGTCTTGACTCAAGATCACATTTTCTTTGTCTTGACTCAAGATCACATTTTCTTTGTCTTGACTTAAGATCACATTTTCTTTGTCTTGACTCAAGATCACATTTTCTTTGTCTTGACTCAAGGACATTCAATATCAACTTCTTCGGTCAACACATATGAATATTTAACATCTCTATTACTAACACCTGTCATTTACTTGTTGAACGAAGATGAGCAATAAAGTTGATATAAGGTGTCAGAATGAGACGTTGTAATTTAATATACCCTGTGACTAAATGTCTTATTTCTGGCAAGGGTAAGTATCTCATTACTTGCTGAATAAGAGAAAATATCTCCACTCTAACAATTTTCTTAACCAGAATAAGTATTTTCAGAAAAAAAAAACTGAAGTGAAATAAAGTAGATTGGTTTCTCTTTACCGGGCTCTAAAACTATATCCTTTTAAAAACACCATTCGCCTGTGCATGGAGTATTGTTGCCATATCTGGACTGGTGCATTAACCACGAGCCTCTCTTGGATCGGGTACAAAACCGAATTTCTAACCTACCTGCACTGTCTGCCAAGCTCCAGCCTCTGTTGCATCCCTGTAGTTTGTTTACAAGTGCTTCCATGGAATGAGCTCCGATGAACTGCACTTTTACCTCCTTAATGTAAATACCCCTGCCCCACCCGACTAGCAATAGAATCCCACCCCTTCACTATAGAGGTCTCTACATGCTAGAAAATGTTCTACTCTAATAACTTTCTTCGGACGGCTTAGCTTTGGGATTCTCTTCTTGCTCTCCGTTTCCTAGACTGTACTAACATGCAGAAATTTAAATGTAATCTGAACAAACATTTTGCTGCCCAACTCCTCCCTCAGGTTGTCCCCCCCTCCCCCCAATAATCTGTCCCCTATTACAGTAGCCTCTTCGGACGATTAATCGGAATTGGAATCGGGAATCAGAAAATGCGGGATTAGGAGGACGGGGGGGGGGGGGGCTATCGGAACCGGTATCGTAATTGGTATCGGAATCAAAAAAATTAATACCAAATTTGTCGCAGGAACAAAAGGACCTCCGTTTTCAAGTTACACAGGACCTTTTGGGAACTGTCAACACTGATCTTAGGTTTCTGAAGACTGTGATAACTGGAGATGAGTCATGGGTGTACGAGTACGACCCAGAAACAAAAAGACAGTCGTCGCAATGGAAACATCCCGAGTCTTCAAGGCCAACAAAAGCGCGACATGTGCGAAGAAAAATCAAGGTGATGCTGACTGTCTTCTTTGATATCCGTGGAATTGTGCATCACGAATACACACTGGAAGGACAAACAGTGACAAAGGAGTACTATCAAGATGTTCTCTGGCGTCTCCGTGATGCAGTTCGGCGCAAAAGACCAGACAAAACGACGAAAAACTGGCACCTGCATAACGACAGTGCCCCAGCAGCTTCATCCCAATTGATCAACATTTCTTGGCCAAACATGGAATTCCAGTCGTTCGCCAACCTCCCTATTCTCCAGACATGGCTACTTGCGACTTCTGGTTGTTTCGAAAATGGAAGACGCCACTGAAAGGTTCCCGTTTTGAGACTAGAGAAAAGATAATGCGGAACTCGACGGCACAGATGAACACCATTCCAAAAAGCCTGTAGCAGTTACCTCCTCCTTTCAAAACATAACTACACCGGTTTGCCGGTAGGTGTCGCTTTTTCACCGACAGGTGGCACTGTAAAGCGACACCAGAGTTATCTGCCCTTCTGACTATAAAAACCGTTGCAAACGGAAAATCCATCTCTTCTTCACCGACCAGCATCGGCAGAACAACGCTGGCACCAGCGCTCCGTTTCACTCGCTTTTTGGCCTCGACAGAACGACGCTGACACTAGCGTTCCGTTTCACTTTTCTCTTCTGGTCGATTGGCCTCGGCAGAACGACGCTAATACACTAGCGTTTCGTCTCACGCTTTTCTCTTCAACTAGTCTCGGCAAAACAACAACCAACACACGTTTCTTCCGTCAACACGTGGTCAAACAACGGTAAGAGTTCTCAACTCATTTTCTTTGTGTACGGCTTTCAAAGACTTTCCTCACGCCGGATTCATTTCTTATACCTTTTTCAAGAACTGTTTTTCCATCGACACACATGCATACATCACACACTTCATCATTCCACGTACACACACGTTCAATAAACGTTATTTGAACTAACTTATTTTGTTAATTAATTATTACTCTGTCTTTGCATGCAACATTGCTTGATTTACTGAACACGTTTATAATCGGGGGAACACGACCCGCGATACCTAACAAGCCTGAACGTGCCGGTGTTAGTCAACCAGACCACATACCAATCACTACGCAAGAGATTACATATTGGCACAAAAGAAAACAGACCATAATCATGTAAGTGCTATAACAGTTTTGTCAACACAGAATAGGAACCAGAAGGAGTTAGGAACACAAGAATATTAGGCAGGTTGGTTCGGTCGACATGTATTACGATAGGAATAGAATTGTCGAGGTCTTTAGTCTCGCCTTTAGTTTTGTCTCTCATCAGTCAGGAAATATGCGTCTGTTTACATTGGTGTCTTTACTGGAACTGTTCATATTAAGCGCGAAAGAATCTTGGGCAGAAACTGGCAGAAAGGCACGCATGCACAAAGGTGTTCTAATCGCCCAATGCGAGTTTGAACATGCCTGTGTTATCCGACCGAATCATGTACCAATCACTACGCCTGTGTATCACTACGCTAGAGATTACATCTTAGTACAAAAGAAAATAGATCTCAATCATGTAACTGCTACAAAGCATGATAGCAACATCCTCAGAGTTTAGTAGTATATAGATCTATCAAACAAAATTGTTTTGTGGTATATTAATAAATGAATTTAAAAATAAAAGAAAAGGTATTGTTTTTGATAAAATAATAAAATTAGTCAAACTCTTAAACCTGATTTGTGTGGATAGATCTGCATATTTTTCTTTTAATTGTGATTAATTTCATAATTTGAATTATTTATTTGATAACAAAAATATAAATATCAAATTAGGCACAAAGCTCTCAAAAGTGTGAGGAGTGTGTGTGTTGGGGTGGGTCGTTGGTTATCCCTTGTCTATCTTACGCTTAACAAACTCATGCCCAAGCATTGTTCTTTAACCATTTGTCCATACCTTTCACTTCAGCAATCACCACAATACCGCATTTACTCCAACATTCAAACTCCTCGGCCTAACATTCACATGTAACATGAATTGGAATAAATACATAGAAGAAACTGCCAAGTCTGCTGTAAAGAAGATGGGCTCCATTTACCGAGCTAGAAAACATCTCACACCTGCCAGTATCCTATATCTTTACAAAGCCATGCATGGAGTATTGTTATCCCATCTGGGCTGGTGCATCAACTACTAGTCTCTCCTCCTTGTTCAAAGGATAAAAAAAAGAGTTTCTAACCTAAGAGGTCTCACACTGTCTACCATGCTCCAGTGTTGCATCTCTGTGCTTGTTTTACAAATACTTCAATGGAATGTGCTCCGACAAACTTGCTGCATTTGTGCAATATAAATAAATACCTCCGACCAACTCAGCAAGCAGAAAAATCCCATCACTTTATTGTAGAGATCCCCAGATCTTGTACTCTAAAAACACACAACGGCGTAGAATCGAAATCAATATGCACCGACGAAGCTTGGCGCCAAAAAATACGATTCAAATCAGTTCCAGTTTTGATCGCCTCTTGATACATGGACGGCTTGAGCCCCTGCCCCCCCTCCCCCACACTTTTTCACTTGCCCTCCCCCCACTTTACGGTCATCAATAATGAAGTTATATATGCATGTGTTTAACCGTCCCCACCCCCACTTTTTAGGAAAGCCCCCCCCCCCACACTTTTATAACTGTCCCGCCGGTCCTGTGATAGGATGTGTTATTCTGTTCTCGTTACATCACAAGCGACCTGCAGCATTCGTTTATCGTCAAAAGCCAGCCTACCAAACAATTTTCGTTATGTTCCAATGTTCCCTTGAATAAAAGTTGATAGCTATTTGAGATGTTGGTCTTATTTGTGTTAGATGGTGACAATTTTTCTTGTTGAATATTCTATTTCAGTCAGATGCGGCCAGACACAGCTAACTCCAACAAGTTTCGTTTTTCATCCTGACTTTCTTCCTAACCAATCATCTAACCTTAACCCACATATCAACACCAACAAAGTATAGAGCCTATTTACTTGCCTCTCTATGAGGGCAAAGTTAGACACAAGGTCGGTTTTCAATGTAGGGAAAATCCAGTTTCCCCAAAATAGGGGACCTCTGAATTAGGACAAAAATTAAAATTGTCTTCGTCTAGAACAGGGGCGGGCAACCTCCGGCCCGCGGGCCACATCCAGCCTGCGAAAGCTTAGCGTCCGGCCCGCCACCCTGTTATGCTTTATTATTGCAATCCGGCCCGCGGACCTCCCAGTAAAACTCATATCATTTTGTGACATAGACGTAAAAGTAGGTTTCAATTAAGATTTACAGTGGGATAAAAATGTATAAATATCAGCGAGCGATGATGCATGTATATTTCATTATTCTTTAACTATTAATTTCAAATCCTTGGCCTGATCTAAAAATAGAAAAAGAGAAAGAGATAGGCAAAGAGGAAACGAGAGACGAGGAAAGGGCATGAAACAGAGAACTTATGTGTCAAAACGAATGCTGGATCAACTTGCTACTTCCCCGTCATTATTTTTTATGGTTCCAAAATGGCTCTTCGTCGGCGCCTTTTGTAACATCACATACAGAAGTCTCTTGAGAAAAAATATCAGACTTGTCAATGTAATTTTTGTACAATTTATTCATGTAAACAAAATATAGTAATTCTGAGATTTTTTCACTCCGGCCCGCGATCTCCTTCCTAAAGTCTCATTTGGCCCTCACTCTGAAAAGGTTGCCCGCCCCTGGTCTAGAAGGATTAATAGTTGGAATATTGTGGTTTGTAGGTGTTCACCCGTATAAAATAGCAATAAAAACAGCAATCAGAGTAAAACTAATTTTTATGAGAATGTTTAAAGAGAAATACACTTTATTGTGATTCAAAAAGTTTGTCTTTTTAAAAAAAAAATGTTTGATTAATATTAAAAAAAATAAAACATTTTCCTCCTTTAATTTTAATGAAACGAGTACGCTAAAAAAATCTGTGTTGCTGAAGGGAAGCAACTCTTACCTAACAGAAATGTAACCTTAAAAAAACACACTATGGCCTCGATTTGGGCTCTCCTTTAGTTCATGTTATTGTAAGGGAGATAACTCATCTTGAGTTTAGACTTGTATTTTGTAACAATTGATTTCAAACATTTTTCGGTGCTTATATATAGAAATACACAAGTGAAATATGGCAGTTCAAAATAAATTAACAGGAAGACAACATTTTGCAAGGGAGACAACTTTTCGCCTTGCTAAATTCTTTACGCGTTAACCCTTTTCACACATGTTTGAGTGCCCCTTTCCTTATGAATTTTCTAAAACTCATAACCCTGGTCCACGATAACACAATTTTATCCCCCTCAATAAAAAAAACATGCCTTATACATTCTTATTTTGTTAATTTTTTTTAAGCAAAAGTGGTTGAAAAGTTGTCTCCCTTCAATGGCGGGACTTTATTTAGTGGCGGGGATCTTCTTAAAAAGATCCAAATTTTTTAATATACTTACGTATCAGGCAGAAGTAGATGTCTATACAAAAAATTAGGGAAAATTAACGAGTAGAATTTAAATTAAAAACATGAATCAATTTTATCGTATATGCTTATACAAGAGCGCCTCGTGCCAATGGAGAATCAATGAAGAATCGGAAATATACGATAAAATTGATTCATGTTTTTAATTTAAATTCTAGTCACTAATTTTCCGTAATTTGGCGCTCTTGTATAAGCAGTGACCAATCTATTTTACTTAGCCACCGCTATTCCTAATTCGCTTATACTTTGGCAAGGGAGATAACTTTGACACAAAGTTTATAAACAATTAATAAAAAACATGTTACGATTTTGAAATGCGTTAAAAATAACCTTTAAATGCATTCAAAATAACTTTATAACAATTAATAATAAAAATATGTTACGGGTTTTAAATGCGTTCAAAATAACTTTTAAGCACTTTTATTTACATGCCACAAATTGTATACACTTTATAACAATTAATAAAAAACATGTTACTCAAAGAAAGAAAGAAAATGCGATGATAGTTGCAGATAAATTGTAATTTTTATTTAAGACAGACTTTACGAGCACAACAGGGCTATATATTTTACTGGTAGGAATTTTTCTTCAGCGCACCTCACACACTTCACCCACTCATGCATAGAGATTTATACTGTAGTGATGTGATAATGAAATGGTTTGGTTGATATGTAGTCATACCCTTAATGACAATAAAAGTGTAAAAATTTGGGAATTTCCTTGCTTTTGTACATTTAGTGTATATGAATTTTCATCTTAACCCTATTAAGGGTTTATGATTTCAGTATACTGGCATTTTTCATGGAATTAGCTAAGAGTTTGGACTTATTCTTTCAAAGGTACGGTTGAAATTAATATGCCCAGGAGTATGATTGGTTATTCGGTGACCTAACAGCCTGACTAAGGCTGCCCTCTGCAAGAGGAAAGAAATGTCAGTGTTTATGACTTCTACAAGTTTAATTGTCTATGAGAAATGCGGACAAAAGTAAGCCGACCAGGAAAAGAAAGATTGCCAATGAATAAAAGGGATAAAGGGAGATAACTCTACGTTTTACCATTTTTTTTTTTTGGAGAGGGTGGGGAGGTAACATTTTGTAGTAAGGGACAGTGCTAGACAGTTGCAATACACCGTAAATGATTAAAAACAAAGAAAAACATTATTTTACCATGTTTTAAAATTTAATTATTACATTATCTTTTGGTCGTTAAATTATTGATTGAACCAAATTGGTATAAAACTATAAAGAGCTTCCACCCCCATGTTTACATCCTTTTATTTAAAACTAAATTAAACTTAATATAGCCAGCATTTCGATCTTTTACGTTTAGCAGTTGTGTTTCAAAATTCATAATGATCGGTTAATTAGTTTAAAAGTGAAATCTATACATGCCTGACTTGGTAAACGTTTTGATTTCAAACACACCCGACACATGTAATTTTACCGAAAGACGATACGCATGTAAGGGGATGATGTTTGGATGAAAGGGGTTATCCTTTTATCTTCTCGTAAAGAAACGGAACAACGAAAAGTATTTCTGTAACTATAACAAAAAGGGGTTTTATTAACTCAAGGTTACCTATACCGTTTGGTATAGGTAGAAGAGAGTGGGACTGTGTCCGTCTGAGGAAGAGGAAGAATATAAGGGTTCTTAGGGTCGCCCGTGGATTTCTTCATGTGAAGATGGTAGTAGTCATCAAGTGGCGACGGCGGCGGGAGAGAGAGCGTTTCCTCGTTCCTCGCTGGTGCTCTCTGCGATGTGTCCAAGCTGGTGCCAGGAGGTCGTCTCATCTTTTTCTTCGAACCCTAAGGGGACATAAGTAGTCCCTTAGGGAACTAACGACATTACTGCGCCCTATGATTTGATTGGACAAGCCAGCTCACAGGGACAGTGATTACGCATTCAAAAGTAGTCCCTATTGGTGACTGCTACAAGCAATAGCTCAAAAATTGTATTAAAAAAAAAGATTATGACATGCTGAACGTATTGGCGTTAAAATACATGTTTTGTATGTTCATCTTAAAGTGAAAGAAATATGGGGTCACGTGATCTGTATGGATGGACGTAACTGCAAAAAAAACAAAAACGTTTTAGGACTATGCGAGGGACTAGCAGGGAAAACTTTACTAGTCACCTGCTAGAATTTCTTTGGCGGCGGCGAACAAAACACAATTTCTTTGGAAACATATTATATGGTATTAGAAAATGTTATGACGTATAATAAACAGAATGTAATTAAGAAAAGAAAAAAGAAAAAAGAACTTTCGGTTGATAATTTGTTTGTTAAAATTGATTTTAAAAATGTAAAAAAAAAAATTTCGATTAATAATTTGTTTGTTAAAATTGATTTTAAAAAATGTAAAAAAAAACTTTCGATTAATAATTTGTTTGTTAAAATTAATTTAAAAAATGTAAAAAAGAACTTTCGATTAATAATTTGTTTGTTAAAATTAATTTAAAAAATGTAAAAAAGAACTTTCGATTGATAATTTGTTTGTTAAAATTAGTTTAAAAAATGTAAAAAAAACTTTCGATTGATAATTTGTTTGTTAAAATTAATTTAAAAGATGTAAAAAAGAACTTTCGGTTGATAATTTGTTTGTTAAAATAAATTATAAAAATGTCATTTCGGGTGATGATTGTTAAAATTAATAAAGTTATCTTTTCAATGTAAAAAAAACAACTTGTATCATTATTTAAAAAAAACACGCTTATTTTTTGCAGTTACGTCCATCCATACAGATCACGTGCCTCCCTATTTCTTTCACTTTAAGACGAACATATAAAACTTGTATATAACCATCAATTTAGTGTTACCTATTAAATAGGCAATAAAAAAACCTATTTTATATTAGTACATTAGCCGACACACTAGCATATTTCTAACATGGACACCTGGAAAGCTAGTCGATATAAAACTTGTATATAACCATCAATTTAGTGTTACCTATTAAATAGGCAATAAAAAACCTATTTTATATTAGTACATTAGCCGACACACTAGCCTATTTCTAACATGGACACCTGGAAAGCTAGTCGATATAAAACTTGGAACAAAGAATAAGTAAAACGAAACGAAATAAAGTCTTTTAGTGAGTTATATAAAAAATAATTTATTTAAAACAAAAAAATTATGTTGTGAAACAAATATTTTTTTATAAATATTTGAACTGTTTTAAATGAATTATTTTTATATAACCACTTTAAAACAATTTCATACGCAATACTAAATTGATTTAAATGTATATATGTCCAGCATGTCATAGTCTAAAAAAGTAACAATTTTTAAGTTACTGCATATCGTCTTTCTGATAAAATTACATGGGTCGGGAATTGAAACGTTTACCCTTATTTTATACTTACAGGGCAAAAGTGTAACATATTTCTATTAACATCTCTATTTCTTCTTTATCTTTCTTTTCCCTCTCTCCCGGTTTTCCCTCCCCCCTCTTTCTCCTTCTGCCAGCCCATCCCTCTCCCTAAACATACATACATACACTTTCCATTATAACAATCAGAGTTAGTTCCTTTTACTTAATGACTGGAAAAAAGACTCCCCACCCCTGACGAAATCTGCGCTACTTAAGGCTCACTGAATGAATATTAAAAAAAACAAACCTTTAGATATTATTTAATCGGGGCAACGCTAATCAAGAAAATACCAACTTTGTGAGTGTTTTTTTTTGTAGTTTTTTTAAAGAACTTTTAGATGGACATACACATGCACACAGCCAACAGCTTTTTATGCAATAGATAAATAAAGATATACATACATACACAAACTATATGAACAATTCACATACATATATTAATCTTTTTTTTTACCCCGTTGTATCTCCCCGACATTTTTTACTTTTATTTTTGGTGTATAAAGGAGAAATAAAAAAGAATTTGAAATAAATGTGTCATTTCCAAAGAACTATGTTATGTTACATAAAACAATGACAACGATTATTTTTGTAACTATGCTTTATTTTTACCCATTGTTTGTTTTATAAAAAACCCAAGGATGTTGAAAGTTAAATTTAATTATCACGTTATTGTTTAGTCATTAATTTGTTCATTTTTCTCTCTCTCTCTCTTTCTTTCTTTCTTTCTTTCTTTCTTTCTTTCTCTCTCTTTATATATATATATATATATATATATATATATATATATATATATATATATATATATATATATATATATATAATTATTTATTTTATTTTATTTTATTTATTTTTTATATTATCTGTATATCTTTTCAAATTATGACTTTTGGTAATTTCCTTTTACCAACTTATCTGTTTGTACTCTTCTGACGATGAGATTTCATTTTTTAAAAAACTATGGTTTAAGGAAAGAATAATAACATTTATTTTATTTGAAACCCCTTGTTTTGAACAACTGATTAGTTAATAGATATTGTATTTAATTCCACTTTTATTCTCATCCTTTACTTGTTTATATATATATATATATATATATATATATATATATATATATATATATATATATATATATATATGTGTGTGTGTGTATAGTAAGTTATGAAAACATATTTATGGCAAATAAGCTACACATAGGCTTCTGCGTTTCAGCTCCGTAGGGAATCGTCAAGCTAAAATGTATGAAGTTTTTATATATAAACGTGGTGTTATGTCTAGTTAGTTAACCAATCAGATTTTTTGTTATTCTCTTAGCCAATCGTTGGGCTTCTCACAAACAAAGGTTCGGTTGATTTTGCTTTCTATTTCCTATACTATTGTTCTCTTTTCTATAGGGTGGCCCATCTCTGTTTGTTGTGTCGAAATAATGGGTGACCTTATTTATTTTATACGTGCTTGCTTGTATTTCTATTTTAGGTTTAAGTTTAGTTTATTTATTTATTTATTTATTTATTATGTATTTTTACCTAAGGTAAATTTCATTCTGTGTAAGCAGTTGTTTGCTATTTCACTTCTACAGTTTAATAGGTTTTGGAGGTCATTGAAGTTTAGGATTTAAAATTTCTCATTCAGACATAATCTACACGGGGCGTCTAAATTTCTGCATCTACTAGCCTGTCATATTATTTTCCATTCGATTATTGGCGAGCGTCCGCTATATATATATATATATATATATATATATATATATATATATATATATATATATATATATATATATAATGCATGTTCCTTTCAGTATTCCAAAAACAATCACCTTATCGGAGATAATGGAGGAATCTCAACGGGATCCAACCATCACAGCAGTGACAAATGTTTTTTTGTTTCATTCAAGGTTTGTTAACAGTTACATTTTCTCACTGTTTTCTTTATAAACCCAAATCAATGGTTCATTTGTAATTTAGACCCTGATGCATTATTGACTTAGTCATTCTTTTTCCTGAGCAATTTCGTTTCGGTTATTCTTCCGTTTTGTATTGTCTCCTCTCACCGATGTTAAGTTTTGTACCCGATATTTTTAAAAACTCTTTTTGTGGAAACAAAATCATAAAGACGAGAACACTTTCAACCAAATTTGCAGTGAGATAGCTGCATTTCACCAATATCCTTTTTTTTTCAAAACATTCTTTCTCTCTAATAAATTATTTTTTTTAAACATTCGAATAAATTATTTTACGGCAATAAATTATTTTTCAAAACATTGTTTCTCAAATTCATAATTTTTCTAAACATTCCTTACGGTCTTCTCACCGAATCCTAAATTTAACCCTACTCTAACCCTAACTGGCAGCCACTCGAACTTAGCGTTAGTGGTAATATTTGTTGTTAACTGTCCTAAAACGATAGAATTGTCTAGAAATTGGGGGTCATTTTACCTTAAATTTATATACGAAATTGATCGCCCACTCTAAATTCTAAAATAATTTTGTTCTTCTTCTTTCCGCCAAGTAAAATCTCATTTATCTTTTCTTTTTGGGGTGGGTGGGTGGTTGTGGTGATTACACACTGAACATTGATTTTAAAGTAAAGAAAAAACGTAACACCGTAGTAATAGGAAATACGAAAACCCAAATTAACGGAAACGAAATTGTTCCAGTGAAAACAGTTCAAAAGTACCTAAATAATATCTGAATGCAATTGATACCGAGCAACGCCGGGTCAGTACATTTATTATTATTATTTACTCACTAGGAGTTATCACACTGGTCATCGTCAGTGATCACCCACTGCCAACAACCTGTGGTATTCCCTGGAGTCTTGAGTGACAACAAGTCTCCTCAGACTTCCAGTATGCTCCACCTCTTTTCGTTCATCACCGCTGATGACCTTGCGGTATCGCAACAGCCACCTACCACCGATTTCACGATGATAAGGGCCATTGGTCTCCTCTGGGGCCCGGGTGGCAACAAGCCTCCCCACGGTCCCAGAGCTGTCTGCGCTCTTCCAGTGGAGGTCTGGTTTGTGCTTTCCCTCCTCGACCCTCTGTCCATAATTTTCGTGGTGTCAGCCTATGCTTGCGCCTCTCTCTCGCGGTTGTATTTTCACCGGTTCTGTTTTCTTGTGCTTCCATGTGTTTGTACTCCATTCGTTGCTTATGTGAGTTGGTTTCCGCATTCGAGGACATTTCTCAGGATTGTAGCTGTTTTGATCATTACTGTCCTTTGTATGGTCTCAGTTATCCCTTTGATTCCTATTTCTCCTAGTCTTTTCTCCATGTTTTTGGGGACTGTTCCTAGTGCTCCTATGATTATTGGTGTTATACTGACTTTCTTCATGTTCCATATTCCTTTGAATTCTCTGGCAAGTTAAGTATATTTGCTTCTTTTTTCCGTCTCTTTGATCTTCACTCTGTGGTCCGCTGGAACGGCAAAGTCTACGATTTTGCAGGATTTTTCTTCCTTGTTGATTATTATCATATCCGGTCTCCTTGCTGTTATGGGTTTGTCTGTTTGTACATTCATATCCCATATGATTTTGTGTTTTTCGTTTTCTAGTACAGTTTCTGGTTTGTGTTTGTACCGTTTTTTTGCATATTCGAAATTCAGTTGTTTGCATATTTCCCGGTGTACTTCTTTCCCCACGCTGTCATGTCTGTTCTTGTATTCCTTTTGGGCTAGCTTGCTGCATTCACTTATCATATGATTTATCGTTTCGTCTCTTTGTCCACACAATCGGCATTTGCTGTTTTCCTGGGTTTTATCTATCTTTGCTTTAATAAAGTTTGTCCTAATCGCATTGTTCTGTGCGGCCGTCAGCAGAGATTCCGTTTCTCTGTTCAAGTGTCCTTTTCTTAGCCATGCCCAGCTGTTCTCATTGGCTTCATCTCTTGTGAGTCTTATAAAGCGTCCATGTAGTCGTTTTTCTTCCCACTTTTCCTTTCTTGTCTTTTTGTTTCTGGTTTCAGTGCTTCCTGAGTTGTTTGTTGGGCTGGTGTCTCTTGCCGTGGTGATCAGTCTTTCCGTGTTCTGGGTTACATATTTCTCCAGCTCTTTTTTGGTGTCTTCCACACAGTCTTCTATACTTACCAGTCCTCTACCTCCTTCATTTCTTTTCATGTAGAGTCTGTCCATATCGTCTTTTGGGTGCAATGCATTGTGTATGGTCATTAGTTTTCTAGTCCTCTGGTCAAGGTGCCTGAGTTCTTCTTTGGTCCAGCCTATGAATGGTCCAGAGTATCTTATTAGTGATACAGCCCATGTGTTTATCCCTTTTACTAGGTTTCTGCCATATAGTTTAGTTTCTAAGAGTTTCCTTGTTCTTCGTAGATATTCTTTTCCAATCTTCTCTTTCATTTCTGTATATTTGATTGTGTCTGCTTCCAGAACTCCCAGGTATTTATAGCAACTTGTTCTCCTAGCGCCCTCATCTCCTCTTGGTTGGGGAGTTCTATACCTTCTGTTGTCTCCAGTTTTCCTCTTTTAATCTCTAGCTGTGCACATTTTTCTATTCCAAACTCCATTTGGATATCCTGGCTGAATATCCTGGTTGTATTTATCAGCTTTTCCAGTTCTTTTTTGTTTTTTGCAAACAGTTTAAGGTCATCCATGTACATCAGGTGGTTTATTCTTTGTTCTGTATCCGTAAACCTGTATCCGGCATCACACTTTCTGAGTATTATTATTATTATTATTATTATTATTATTATTATTATTATTATTAGTTTGTTCTTGGCCTTTTTGCTAATATCAAAGTGTAGTATCTGTTCCGATGGATAATGCACCCCATAGACTGGTATTGTCTTGGCCTTCGCGGCTTGATTTACGCCTGTCTATGGGTCTGTCCTGTGCAGTTCTAGGAGGTTCACCCTCCCAGGCTTCGCCTCCCCTCTTATTTATTGCTTACTGCCTGAGGCGCCTCTACCGGGAAATGCCGACGGGGCTGCCCAGGCAATTTTTAAATGGCCAGAGTGCTCACCTCTCGGGCGCCGGCTTTTCAAACCCCACTTTCCCGACCTGACCTTGGGTCACATCTTACTTGTGGGAGTAAGATAAAACTGGTCTTGTGCCTAACTCCTGGAGAGGAGTAAATAAATACTTCTATTTTGTCTTCAAATTTTGACTTCAAACTAAAGGGTAGGCTTGTCCGCGCCACATATGCGACCAATTGCACCACGTGATTGTAGCAATGGACGCCGGTCTCTCATTTGCATATTATCAATAACTCGAGTCACGTTTGATTTCGATTAATAATAAGTAAGAAAACACTTTTGTTAGAATTCGTTTATGTTTAAATGAGACCTTTACCCACAGACGAAGGCAACTCTTAAAATGATCAACAGGTTGCCAGCATGTTGCCAGCATGTTGCCAGCAGCCGGTCTCGTACGATGTAGCGGTGGAGGTGGTCACGTTTTTATCGTTACCATAAAAAACTAGTAGAAACATGACCATAAATGCATAAACTATGGATGTCAGAAAGAGTATATAATAATACTTACATAGAAATATTAAATCATTTATATCTACATACACCGGCGTTTTGAGCTCATGCTTTCATCAGTGTAGGGAGCGATAATATCAGACGGTCACAAGGCGCGAACCCGGTTCTCAGAGTTAACCAAGACTCTGTACGCTTTCGTTCTATCCTCGCGGCCATTGGACATTATCACGTGACACGGGAGAAATTAAGTTATATTTATGCCTAACTCAAGCGGGCTGTAAACATTAGACTATCTAAAGGGTTCTACGAACGTAATCGGAACCTTGCATATAGCTTCGTAACAGTATGTTTTTAATATCTCCGAATAGTGCTCAACTTTAATCTCTTAAAGGGTCTTTATAAAAATATTTACAAAGAAATATTCAATTATTTATACCTACAGTTATGCAAACATTGTTAAAAAATAACAGAATTCGCCTGTTTAATTAAATTTCTTTTTCAATAGTAAAATTAGACTCATTATTTACTATAAAAAAATTAAAACCCAAAATCTTGTATTAAAAAAAAACAACTCTTCCCCCAACCCCAAAACTACTAGAAAGAACAGAACCAATGTTATTTATGAGTTTAAATGGCCTTTAGGAGAGTGTAACTCCGATAATAATGATAATAAAGCTAATAGCTACATTGGTTTTACAACCACTAACCTATCCCGTCGCCTCACTATGTATCTTGTAAACTCTAGCTCAATTTACCAACATCTACAGAAACATAACTGCCTTGCCTATGATTTGAGACAAATTCTAGTTAATAACACTAATACATTTCGAAACCAATTAAAACAATTGGTCGAAAGAAACTGCTGATTTGAGCTTGTGTCCAATCAAGAGTCGATACATAAAAACAACATTCGCTGCTGCTGCTTCTAACAAGGTCTATGTTTCAACTGCCGGCGTCTCACGAAAGGTGACCGGGAGTTGCCCGGAATGGGGTGTTGTGCTACGTCTCTTGAAGAGGAACGTCTGCTTGGTAGGCCTGGTTGACGTTGGGTGTCTCTGCAAGCGAAGAGATGTCTCAGGAAAACTTGGCCGTCGAGGACGTTTCAAAGGTTAGAGTAATGTCTCGCGTAGGTTTGGTTGCCGTGGGCCTTTATCTTTGAGGCTGAACTCAAAGGACGTTAGAATACATTGTGATGTCATAATATACCACCTTCTCTTTATATCACTCACCTATCTCTTCCTTCTCTCTCCTTCCCTCTCCCTTTCTCCTCTCCCTTTTTAATTAGATACATCATTCAATGTCTCTCACCACTCCTCGTATCATCCTCCCGTTGCTTTTTTACGTTATTCGTCCTTCCTCCCACCATTCTATACAGATAAAGGGTGCACGGTGACAAGTGAAGTGATTACAAGATAACATACAACATTCTCAGAGTTTTAGTAATATACTAGACCACCTATTGGATGAGTATTTGTTATATATATTATTAAATATATAATTTCGCAAAGAAATTTTCACAAAGTCAAAAGATTTCAGAATCCATTGTGATGCCATAATAAACCCTCTCTCTTCCGCTCCTCTCTCTTCTCCTCTCTTTTTTCTCTTCCTCCCACTCTCTCTCTCCTTTATTTCTCCTCGTTTTACAAAATAAAAGAATTTCAGAATGCATTGTGATATCATAATATACCCTCTCTTCCCCTATCTCTTCTTGGTGTCTCGCACTTTTCTCCGCTCTCATTTATCTCTCTCCTCCTTTTCCTTTTCTCTCACCTCTCCCCCTCTCCTTCTTTATTTTCTTTTTTTCTCCCCCCCCCTTCTCCATCTCTGCTTCCTTTCTCTACTCCTTTCACAAAGTTAAAGAATTTCAGAATACATTGTGATATCATAATATACCTTCTCTCCCTCCCCTCTCACTTCTTTTTTCTCGTTTTTCTAGCTTTCATCTCCTTCTCTCTCTCTCTCTCTCCCCCCCTCTCTCTCTCTCTCTCTTTATCTCTCTCTCTATAACGTCATCCCCCCTCACAAAAAACATTCATGTACAGATAAAGTATGCACGGTGAAAAACAAGATAACAGCATCCTCAGAGATTTAGTAGTATACTATAGCACCAGGGGTCTAGACGTTCGTCAAAATAAGGAATCTCTCCCCCCTCTCTTTGATTTGATGAATGAAAACATCATCATTGGTTTCCGGTTATACCTCGTCTCTGTTTTAATGGATGCTATCATCCTTTGGTAACGTCATCATTTTCTCTATAAAGTTAGATATGTTCATATGTTTATATGTTTGTATATACGGGATTCATTTCTAAAATAATTAACCGATTATTATGAATTTTGGAACACGGCTTCTAGGCGTAAGTAGTTCAAATGCGGGCTATATTTAGGTTTAGTTTTATGCAAAGAAGGTAAAAAGAGGGTATAAAAAGGGGTAAAAAGGGGGTGGATGCCCTTCATGAACATTAAGATAACTTCGATTTTTAAAAATGTTAGCAATAGATATTAGACATCAATTATTGAATATTCCCATAATTTTATTTTCTTTTGAGAATTTTAAAGGTTTTTAGGGGGCATAATATGGGCACAACCTCCCATTTGAAAATTCAAATATATCAGATTCGCACTGTCATTACACACAAATTAAGCAAGATTCCTTGGATTTATATTTCTTCTAAAGACCCCTTCAGCTTTAAATTTTAGACATTTTCTAGAACCAAAATCATGTAATGAATTCTGATCAAAATTGGAGCAATGACTCTAGACATAAAGTTTAATATAATTATATATTGATTTGAATCTTTGTAAAGGTACATACGGTATAATCGCGTTGAAACACCGGTTCTCGTTAGATCACCGAAGTTAAGCCACGTGGAGCTCGGCCAGTACCAGATGGGTGACCATTTGGGAATGCTTGTCATCTTCTGGGGACCGCTTGTTAATTTGATAATCACTGTAAACTTCCTTCTTCGAACACTTCCTATGCAAATATTTTGAACTCACCACTTACAGAAATTCCTAAAGTGTGTTTCACGAAAATATGCGTACACTTCGTCGCCGTTTATACATTTAGATTTAGTCCGACTAAACTGCTTCTCCCAAATACGTACTCCCACAGAGAAGGTGGCAAACAATTTCACTCTCCTGCAATTAAGTCTTCCCACGTCACTTACATTCACAGGGTTATATCCTTAATTGGTATAATTACTATTAAGACACCGTTTATTATTTCATTTTTTTTACTTATATCATTCTCTACATAGTACACTAGAGTTTAAAAATAAATAACAAACGCCCCTCAATTTCACTTACATTCTATCTGGCGTTCTGATTAAGAGAATATCGGAATAATTTCATTTTAGCAGTTCTGTCTAGCTATTAATAATACATTTAATCACTCTTCAGAATTCCGGAATACATTAACGAACAAATCACATCGCCTAGACCTTTCGTAACTAATTTTTTAAAATCAGGTATTGAGATTATTTTTATTTATATAAAACAAAACAGAAACCCGATAACTACATTTCATCGACTGTTTCGTTTTTACTAAAACAAAACAGATAATCACTTACTAACTTTTAAGGACTTTTTCGAAAATAAAACAAACAAAAAACGTTTACTAACGAATGTATTTTTCACAAAATCGATTAATACCTTTTAAGGAATGTTTTCTTTATTTATACAACAAAAAAGACAATCGCTTACGAAGTCTTCGACTGCTTTCTATTTACTAAGACAAAACAGATAATCACTTATTAACTCATAAGAACTTTTGTAACGAATGTTTTTTTAAAAAATAAAATCAAAACCAAACTGATTACTAGCACAAAATCGATTAATAGCTTTTAAGGATTGATGTGTTTTTTCTAAAACAAAAAAGACAATCGCTTACAAAGTCTTCGATTGTTTTCTTTGTTCTAAAACAAAACAGATAATCAATTAATAAATTTTAATCACTTTTTTACTAAAAGAAAACAGGAAATAGTTTGGTGCTTCTAACGTTTCACAATGACATTAACATATTAAAAGAAATGTATAAACTTTGTTATGTACTTACGTGTTAGCTGAAAATAAGATTGTACAGAAAAAATTACGCAAATGCATCCAGTAATTATTAAATTATAAGAAAAGGAAAAAAAACGATCTTACTGATTAGGCAAGGGAAATAACTTTCGAAAAAACTCAAAATATAAGAAAAAATGGCGATATATAGATGAAATCGTTTTTTATTTTTAATTTAATAAATACTGGATGAATTTGCGTAATTTTTGGTGTACAGTCTTCTTTTCAACTACAACGTAAGTACATAACAAAGTTTATACGTTTCTTAAGCTATTTTCTTTTTAAGAGAGGCCTAACATGTCATTGCGAAACTACAGAAGCACCAATCGTTTGCTAACTTTTAGCGAATGTTTTTTTTATCAAACCCAAACAAAATTTATTACTATATTTCAGCGACTGTTTTTTTTTTACTAAAACAAAACACTACATCACTTAACAACATCGCTTTAAAAAATGAAACGAGACAGAAAATCGCTTCCTAAGTTTCCCACAGTTTTCTTTTTATTAAAACATAACAGAAAATCGTTGAATTTTAATGACTGCCATTTTTCTTTTACTAAAACAACACAGAAAATATTAAGTTTCATCGACTGCTTTCTTTTTATTAAAACATAACAGAAAATCACTTACTAACTTTTAACGACTGTTACTTTTTCACTAATAATTTTTAATATCACAACCTTTAGAGTTAGGGGACCTAACTTAAAGCGCGGAAACTATTTAGTATTCTACCGTACAATAATAGCAATACTGTAGAAAATATGAGGGAGGGGATAATTTTTCACTCATCGAATTTAGCTTTTTTTATGCTTTAACAACAATTTAACATAATGTAAATAAATAGGATATTCTTTAGGTAATGGTGAGTCACAATTGTGCATCTTCAATAAAAAAAACATTTTGTCCAAACAAAAGTTGATAAGCAGTTCCAACATGTAACATAACAACAATAGGTACTTGGAGAGCTTTATATTCATAACTAACAATAATATAACAAGACTTTAACAGGAAAAATGCAGAACATCCCCACTATGTTAATACGTAGGCGAAATATAGAATAGTACACAAATGTCAGAAACACAGGCTCTCTCAAACAACATGTACCTTTACCTAGACACTCCTTCATATCACTCCATTTCCTCATGATATAGCACGCAACTGTCATAAACAACAGCTCATTAGTACAAATCTATTCAAATTACTGACTATTATTGCCAACACGGAGCCGAATCAGTGCCCCCACCAATACAAATCTGATACTTCCCTTTGTTCGGCCTACCTTTCACTTAAAAGAAAAGAACGCAAACTCTTTTTTACATTTCAGTCACGTAAATTATAAATGAAAGTAAAAATACTCCCGGGCAACGTCGAGTAGGGACAGCTAGTATCTTACCAAAATTATGAGACATCTTCACCTTTTTGTGTGTTTATCACGCAACTTTGATAATTATACATTAAATTATTATTAAATTTTTTTTTATTGACTGTCACTCGAATATTTGATAAAATCAAAAATAAGTAAAAGTACAGAATAGTAAACACTCGATAACTCGTACTCTGTGGATGACGACACAACATGATAACCTCATAAAGGATTTCTCCTTCTCTCGTTTTCTAGATGACATAACAATTTTGTGACGTCATCTATTTGCGCGCTTATCTCTGTTTTAATTGATGATGTCACAAAACGATGACGTCATCCAATATGCACGGGACACGCAAACAGACAAGCAACCAGGCTCCACAGTTATAGTAATGCGCAAGTAGACGAACCGTGTAGAAGTGATGGATATATGAAATGACAATATTTTTTTCTGTTTTTTTAATGGATAACGTGATCCTTTATGACGTCATGTAGGATTTCTTCATGACGTCATCCTTTATAACGCCATGAAGAATCTCTTCGTTCATCTCTGTTTTAATGGATGACGTGATCCTTTATTACGTCATGTAAGATTTCTTCATGACGTCATTCTTTATGACGCCATGATGGATGCCGTCATGTAGGATTTCTTCATGACGTCATCCTTTATGACGCCATGATGGATGACATGCTCCTTTATCATCCTTTATCACGTCATCCACTCTGCACGGGGATAAACAAACAAACAAACAAACAAACAAACAAACAAACAAGATACGCATTGTTTTATTAGAATATAGAGTATTAATATATAAATAGATATCATATATCAGAGGAATTAGAAAAATTGGATAACAGGAGCAACAGACGAAAAGGTTTTCGATTTTGCTGATTCCATTTTGCTTGTTAAAATAATGTTGCCGGCATTTTAAAAGTTAGACCTAAATAGCATCACACTTGGATTCTGACTCTCCAACTTTTAGTTGTTATTTTTGTACACTGCTACTATTTGTTATGGATTAATTTACTTCGCTACAATCTATTGAAAAAATACTTAATCCGATCCGGCAATTTTCTAGCATGTAGTAATTCTTATGAAGCCACCTTAAAAGAACACTCAGTAAAGGAAAATAACTCTTATACTTTTAGTAAGAGTTATCGGCCTTTACTTACTTTTTTTCATTCTCTTTTTCTTACTATTACGTCTTGTTTCATTCTTATTAAATCAAAACCAGGTTCACTTTTAACTTAGATACTGAATATATATATATATATATATATATATATATATATATATATATATGTATATATATATGTATATATATATATGTATATATATATGTATATATATATATATATGTATATATATATACATGTATATATATATATATATATATATATATATATATATATATATATATATATATATATATATATATATATATATCAAGGTTTAGTATGTATATACAGGATAAACATCTAGAGAATTCTAACCGGGATTATATAATAATTCTTAATAGTAAATGGAGCTATTGATATTAATATTTTTATTTATACAGACATGTACAGACGCGACACTGACATGATGATGTTTCAGTCTGTAGTTATTAAAAACTAAGATCTCCTCAGGCGAAAAGTTTGTCTTTTTATTCAGGTATTCGTATTGAAAAAGAAATCAATATGAACAAATAAATGAGAAGATAGACTTGGGAAGACCTTAATTTTTTATATCTACAGATCGAAACATTGTTATGTCAGTGTCTCGTCTGTACATGTCTGTATAAATAAAAATATCCATATATATATATATATATATATATATATATGTGTGTGTGTGTGTGTGTGTGTGTGTGTGTGTGTGTGTGTGTGTGTGTAAAGGACGCGTGGGGTAATAAAACAGAAATATTTACAAAAGAAATTTAAACGTAATGAATCCCGGGCAACGCTGAGTCGGTATCGCTAGTTAATAACACTTTTGTAATTAATACAAGTTTAGAGAGTAATAAAGAGTTATTGTTTTCTGGTTTGTTATTATTATTATTATTTCTTCTTCTTCTTCTTCTTCTTCTTCTTCTTCTTCTTCTTCTTCTTCTTCTTCTTCTTCTTCTTCTTCTTCTTCTTCTTCTTCTTCTTATTATTATTATTATTATTATTATTGTTATTATTATTGTTATTATTATTCTCTTGAGTACTTGTGCGATCAAAATGTGAGTGGGTTAGTCGATACTAAACCATCATTTAAAACAGAAATGTCTTTTCCAGTGAGACGAGCTTTGCGCTCATTTTAATGCACTTTTCATCAAAATTATCAGCGTTCTCTTCTTCTCATTCAACCAGCGTGTTGAGGTTCTGCAGGGCGTCCTCCATCAGACTGACGTCATCTATGTAAGGAGAATAAATGATTAAATCAAGACATTTATTGAAGAATTATAAACACACGCACATATATACATATATATACAAACATATACATATATGCGTACATATATGTATATATATGCATATACTTATACATATAAACAGACACACGCTCATATATATATATAATGAAATTGAAAAGTATAAAAACGAGAGGAAAAAATGTAAAAAATACATAAATATACTAAGCCGGCTTTCGTCCACACTCATCAGAGTAAATACGTGGAAATAATTCAAGCATTACGACTAAAAACTTTAAAAGTAAGAATGAAGACCAGTGACAAGTTTAGGAAAAAAATAGTGGGGAGGGTCACAAGTGGATCACATTGAGTCCTAGAAGCTACTCCTTTTGTTTACAAAGGGAGGGGTTGAATGACTTAATATATATAGCTTCCAAGACTTTAAGGTGGAATAAGAAATGTGATCTACTCATGACAGAAAACTAGTCACTAGTGTAAGTCGACGCACATTCGGCGCTATTTATGAGATGGTCAGCTGACACGGATGTGTTGACTAAATTCTTTAAATTATTTAGTTTGCCCTGGCGTATTGCAGGGGGATGTGTTGTTTTTTATTCTGGATTCAAACCGTTGCACTGTTCTTCCCACGTATACGGCATCGCACCGGTGCGATGCCGTATACATGGGGAAAACACACCATTTATCTAAAAAAAAAAAATGTTTAACTTTTTACTTTCCCGAAAAATGAAAAAAATGCTATTGATTTACTTCGTCAAAAAATAAATAAATTGTCATAAAAAACATACGGTGAGTCTTTTTCTTTCATTATTTTTTTAATCTTGAAAAGCAGTCTCATTTTGATTTTGACGCCGGTTTGTTTCGATTCGGCCTTTTCCAGGTGTTTACGTATATCTGTGTCGGCAAAAAATCGGTTTTGTTTGGTTCAAAAGCTGTACCAGTACCATAAAGACACACATTCAAAATGGAGACCGCGTCTTGAACTCTGAACTATTATTACGATTTTAATTTCTTTTTGAAATTCGCACCAACCCACCATTAACTGTTGAGAAATTAAAAAAAAAACAAAAACCAAAAACAAAAAGAGAGTGCATTCTGAGCTACATGCGTCGTTATAAAAACGATCGGATAGAATATACAATATTTATATATTAGACTTAGACTTAGGAACTCCCGCGATCCGAGACACATGAGGCAGTCAAACTGTTCCATCACGTACGATCCACAGATCCACAGCATCCTTCCAGTTTCTGCTAATTGCATGCAAATGTCTCTCAATTGTTTGTTTCCAGTTCATTCATGGTCTTCATTTTTTTAGACAGCATCTTTGTAGCAACATGATAACATAACAAACACTTGAAAACCACTCTGTCCTAAATTTTACCCCCAGATAAAACATCAACAATAAAATCCTATTCAACAACATATTAAAAGATTCTAACAATA
This sequence comes from Sepiola atlantica, assembly GCA_963556195.1. Classification (NCBI taxonomy): domain Eukaryota; kingdom Metazoa; phylum Mollusca; class Cephalopoda; order Sepiida; family Sepiolidae; genus Sepiola; species Sepiola atlantica. The sequence goes on from OY744528.1 coordinate 37,609,361, forward strand.
CCAATAAATACATGACATTCACACACGAAAATACTACTAACAATAACCACAGACTTCTCAAATACTATAACTGTAACAGGGCGATCGAGGTCGACAGGGATCGGGTACCCTAGTGGCGCGCTAGTATGCATCTTGGTGATGATGATAGACCCTAAGTAGAAACAAGGTGGAGATATAAGACTAGTACATATATTTAACGTGAAATCGACTATCCAAACAAGGCGAGAAAATAGCGTCGAAATGTCTGGAAAAGCCACATAGGTTGTCAACCCTAATTATCGCCACACAAAGAGGCACGCTTACCAGGTGCTGCCTAGAATTGGGCAAAATCTTTTAGTCACCAAAATACTAAATAAACATCAACAAGGGACATGTGGTCAGGTGAGTGGGTGACAAACATTGAGTCTGGCCACCCGGCGAGAAGAAAGAGAGTGGTTGTTTTTTTATAATGGTGATAAAATCTAAAGGAGAGAAATTTCATTTATCTGTATCGTTGAGGGAAGGACGCGTCCACCCGCCCCCAAACCACTGGGAGAGAAGGGGGTATAGAGAGATATGTTGGAGAAAGAAAGGGTGTGACCATACACCCTTTCGGTATGAGAAAGCAGATCCCCAAAGACAGGCGAGGAAGGCAGTCAGAGCCCGGACTCAGAACAGTCCAGTCGTGTCTGGAGCACGCACTCCGATTCTCAGGCGAGCGTGGTGAGACCCATCGTTTTCCGTAACATAGATTAATGACTTAATTAGTCCAACTTGTGAAAATAATCGTTATAAATGGATACGCGCGCACACACACACAGATCACGGAATAGATTAGCGCCAAAGACATTTATCAAAAGATAGACTTTAATTCAACGTTTAAAAACAATTCTTTTATCTTTGTTAATAATTATTTCATACAAAAAGATCTCGCCAAATTGTTACATCATTCTATTGTTGATTTGTTCTGCTTGAATAACCTTGCCTTCACAGAATCATCATCATCATCATCATCATCATCATCATCATCATCATCATCATCATCATCATCATCATCATCATCATCATCATCATCATCCCGACCTGGAGGGATTTTGATCGACATATTTTTTATTGCCACTACGACGATCGGCCAGAGAGTGTTCACAATCTGGCAAGATCTCTGTGTAGAGAACCAGAGGCATGAACACAGAGATAAAGATACGAGTGGAGTACCATGTTATAAGTGGTTCCGTTACACGGTACAGAGTGGGGTATCTGTTATACTTGGCACCGCGAGCAGGATATCAAACACCTGTGCGTGAGTGGCCGACAAGATACCCACGGGGGAGAGAGTGTGAGGTCATATGTTATATTTGATGCCATGATGCAGGATCAGAGTGGGGTACCTTTTTATATAACAATGTCTCCAACAATGCAAAATACCATTAATAAAAAACTCGCCCATCGTTCATATAACATATCCTCACCTCCAACTATTTATTATAAAAATCTCAATATCATTAAACAAACGCTAATCAACAATATCCCAAATAAAATCATAGACTGACACAATATACTTTATATCAATTCCATACATCAAAAGATGTCTAAATGAATAAATGCGAAAGTTTTTATGATTTACCACCACTCCTCCATTACCACAAAAATGGCTTAAATCAATAATACAACATAATACTTTGAAATACTCTCTATATAGTACACACGAAATATCAATTTGAATGCCTAATTTGCATAACTATTTTTCAAACCGTTCATAATAAATTAATGGTTGTTATTCATTTGTAATTTCATTGTCTAATTTTTCTCTCTCTATATATATGCAATAATTTCGTCGATATTAACAGCAATTTAAATAATTTAATAAAAAGGTCTTATTTATCTACCTCCCACAAAGTAAAATGTGACACAAGGTCGGAAAGTGGGAATTGATAAGTCAGCACTCTAGAGGAAGAGCACTTATGACTGTCAAAAATGCCTGGGCAGCCCCGGCGGCATTCCCCGGTAAGGGCGCCTCAGGCGATTAGCAATAAACTAACCCCTTCTCAAAGGGTGAGAATGCAAAGCCTGGGAGGGTGGACCTCCTAGAACTGCTCAGGACAGGCCCGTAGACCGGCGTAAATCAAGCCCCGAAGGCCAAGACAATACCGGGTTATGGGGTGTAGTATTCATCGGAACAGATACTAACTTTGAAATATTTATTTGCAGAAAATACATTTTATATTCAAAACAAATTAGGCACAAGGCCAATTTGATCTTAGCCAAAAGGCCGACAAAATAAAAAGGTATAATTTGCTAAAAACATTTCTTAAATTAAAGTAACGTCGCTTGTTGGAAATATACCGATGAGGCCTAAGCGAGAAGAGTCACGGAAGCAAGTATAAATGCAAGCGCGAGATCCTAACAGTTGCGCTTAAAGGAACGGTTAGAATCCTCAAAAGATCTCTCGGTTGGAGTCGCTGAAATAGCGGGTGAAGGTCTGGCATCCAGTAGGATGCCCCATCCCCAGCAAAAACAAAAGCATAAGAAAACTGAAAGAAAAAACGAATATAATCGATATCAAGGTGGCCTAAAAATATCAATATGGAACTTACATCGGATGGTTTTGCAAAGAGAGCTCAATCGTTTTTTGTTGTTGATCATTTCCATTGTCTGGGTGTAAGGATTGTATCGAACGGTGAACGGACGACGAATGTGGCTGGCGTACTCTCTGAAAATCAATGAAATTAGTAGAATAATGCAAATCAGGTGCAACATGGTGTGTTTAACAATAATTTATTTATTGTACCTCATTAAAATACACACACACACACACACACACACACACATATATATATATATATATATATATATATATATATATATATATATATATATAATGTTCTGCCACACAGAAGTAGAGAGTGTGAGCAACCTGACATCCAGTTGTAAGGTTCTCCTGGGGTGTGTGGCTATTATACAATGCGACACAACGGAGCGTGTAAATATCTTCACTGGACTATTTGTAAAAAGTTGAATATCCAGTGTAGCAGCAAGTCCTGGGAGTATATACCAGAAAGAACAGTTGGAAATAATTTATACACCATCCACTATGACTATGCAATCCCTACAGCTACATATCTAGAAAACGGAGCTGTTAAACCTGACATCGTAATATGGGACAAAAGGGAGAAAGTAGCAACCCTAGTTGAAGTCAGTGTCCCTAATGATACAGGATTAAACAGAGCTGAAAGGGAAAAGATTACGAAATACCAAGGTCTTATGTACGACATGAAAAGAAACTGGAATCTTAAGAAAATCTCCATCATACCAGTAATTATAGGAGCAACAGGACTAATGAAAAAGAATTTCAATAGCTATCTGGTGAGTATACCCGGTGAACCGAGTGCAAGAGAAATACAAACACTTGCACTTAAAGGGACGGTTAGAATCTTCAAAAGATCTCTAGGCTGGAGTGTCTGAATAGCCGGTGAATGTCTGGCATCCGGTAGGATGCGCCATTTCCAGCAAAAACGGAAAGATAAGAAAAATAAAAAAAGTGAGAAACTTATATATATATATATATATATATATATATATATATATATATATATATATATATATATATATATATATAAAGATTGAAAATGAAAAAAAGGAAAACCAAAAATATTATTTATGTATTCATGAACGTTTCGTCTTTAGTTCAAGATTTCCTCAGATGATAAGTCTGAAGAAAATAACACAACAAGTACAAACTATTTGAAACAATAGTAGTAAATATTTTGTACTTTGTGTGTTATTTTCTTCGGACCAATCATCCTGAACAAGTCTTAGAAATAAAGACTAAACGTTGACGAATACATAAATAATATTTTTAGTTTTCCTTTTTTTCATTTTCCATTACGTTGGGATATTAGCTCCATATTTTATCATATATATATATATATATATATATATATATATATATATATATATATATATATATATATATATAAACACTATTAAGCTAAATTCCAGTGACCAAAATATTATTCATTTTACTGTTCATTTTTCCTAATCCTAAACTTCGGTACATTTTGACGGACGGCTTCGCCTATAGACGAACAACCAACATAAATATGTTAATTCCGGATCTTTCGATCATGAGCTCTTCAGAAATCAAAGTTAGCATCAAGAAAAATATATAAGGTGGCAAACAAAAAAGCCATAACAACAAACAACTTACATCAGATACATGTTTCATCGACGAAAAACATGGATGTTACTATTCATCCATCCTTTTTTACTAAAAGAACACAAAAAGATAGGACCCTTATTTTGGCCCACCCTATATATATATAGTGTTCTTTTAGTAAAAAAGGATGGATGAATAGTAACATCCATTTTTTTCGTCGATGAAACATATATATATATATATATATATATATATATATATATATACGCTTGCTCCGTCCTTCGGATAAGTGTATGTAAATTTCAATTACTGTCTGTGGCGATTTCTCGTGGCCGCGTGAGCATGGACGTTGGCTTCGTCATTCTAGTGTGAATCTACTAACTTCGTTCGATCCCATGCGACCTCTTGCAACTATCACTTTTGCACTGATGAGGGTAGAAAACTCGAAACGATATCGTCTGTAGGTCTAAAAACACTTTAAAGAGACCAGCTCCGTAGTTAGCTTCGTATCCAAATGACCTAAATAGACATTTGAAGGCTAATTGATGTAACTTTAGAAAAGTAAAAAATTACCCTCAAGTGAATTCGAATTTTTATAAATTAATTATAGAACTTATTAATTATTTTAAGAAATATTACTGAATTAAAATTTATAAATTTCCATACAACTTTGCGGATGATGTACTAGCTCTGAACTAAAAATTTCAAAATGGTGTACAAGTGGGTTCCCCCATTTTGCTCATTTTTTTTGTTTTTTGTTTGGTTTCACCCAAAAATGAACCACAATATAGTTTAGTTTTTTTCATGACACTTTAATCCAAAAACTTTTTACTCTTTGTGAATTTTTCTGATGATTTTGTTATCTTGCAGAGACGATATTGACAATGTTGTTTGGTTCAAGACAAATGAAACGGACCGTAAAATATATATCTCACATAAATGTTGTGTTTTTTGGAAACGTGAAAAAATAAAAATAAAAATAATAAAATAAAAACATGGTTGTTGGAATATAAAATAACTTGACATATATATATATATATATATATATATATATATATATATATATATATATATATATATATAGTGTTATAATGGAATAATTCCAGGAAGAAATCCGGGTAAGAGAGCTCAATGTGGTAAACAGAGCAATAATAACGTGATAAAAGTAAATGAACACAAAAGCTGGAGATAAGAAGAGAATTTAAAAAGATAGCCGAGAAACGGGCACGTAAAGTCAGTTAGACGTCAAGAGAACGTTCTCACACTGTTCCAGGGAAGACGTTATCAATTTAAATTTCGCGACGCCATAATTAGCATCACATGATACAATTGGATTACGTAAAGCATTTCAAGATGTTTTTATTGGTTTCATATGTAATGCTATTAATTGTAGGTTGTTGGATTTTAATGAAGATAGCTTCGAGTATTCTTAATTTAAATAATGTGTGTTCGGAATGTATTATTTTAGTGTTATTAACTAAAAAAATTCTTAAATCAGAGGGGGGCAGTTATGTTTTTGTAGATGTTGATAAATTGAGCTAAAGTTTACAAGATTCATGGTGAGACGATGGGATAGAGTAGTGGTTGTAAAACATATGTAGCTATTAGCTTTATTATTATTATGGGAGTCACATTCTCCCAAAGGGCATTTAAACTTATAAATAACATTAGTTCTTTCTAATGTTTTAAGAGGGTGGAAGGAGTTGGTTTTACTATAAGATTTTGGGTCTTAAATTTTTTATAGAAACAAAAGCGTGTCTAATTTTATTATTATTATTGTCAATTGGGGATATGTATCTGTGAACAATATGTTTTTCTTTATATTCGCAGCCAACACTTTCTCTGACAAAAGCAGTGAAGAAACGCTTATCCCCAGTTCGGATCAGTTTCGCCAATATCACAGTTTTGCGGATCTAAATTCACAGCTATTTATGAAGCAACTGGTCCGAACAGATGCGACACTCGTGACTTTCAAGATTAAACCTCAGGATATATCCACGGCACAATAGAACCTTGATTCCTAAAACTTGGATTAGGTCCAGTCTATTATGGCGCAGCACGATTGGTTCACAATGAATCCGTGAGTCGAAACTGAACTATGTTTAGTACAGAGTCACACAGAATACGACACAAAGTTATTCCCTGGGTTACAAGCTTGTTCACAAAGGGGGAGAGAGAGAGAGAGAGAGAGAGAGAGAGAAAGAGAGAGAGAAAGAGAGAGAGAGAGAGAGAGCGTATGTTTGTGTGAAAGAGATGTTATGTATGGAAGTGACGTGATGTAGTGCGCGGACTATAGACTCGACATGCTGGATTCGAGTTCTGTCCGGGTCACGACATCACTTTTACTAATACCTTGGGAAAAGTATTAATTCGTATATCTTCTCTTGAACGTTGTATTTAATAATAAAAATAGACTAGACACCAAGTCTTAGTTGAGCAACTCCGAAATAACACCTTTCTGTCTCTGCTTATTCCGGCATTGTTTCTAATCGCCCTGGACTTTTCCTTACCAAAGACAGAACAGATAATAAACTTTGATTCATTATTTGTTAAATGCCCCTATTTACTTGCATCTCCACGAGGGAAGAGTTAGACAAAAAGTCGTTTTGTATCTGGTAAAAATCTAACTCCAACACAAAAAGTGATTCTGGATTGGGGAAAAAATTAAAATTGCCTCAGTCTCGAAGGATTTCTCCTTCACTGACTGAGAAAATAAAAACAGATTAAGTGTAGTATCACAATAGATACTCCACTTTGATCTTAACCAAAAAGCCAAAATGTCGCTTTTATTGTTCTTACCTTATTTTTTGTTTAGCATCCTGGAAGCTGTCAGCAACATAATAGACAGGCTGGAAACTCGTGATTGGGTAAGTTTGTTTGGACGTCTTTTCTGGGTCGAACGGACGAATCTCGGGTTTGTCAGTGAGGCAATACTTTAGGAAATAAATAGAAATGGTACATTTAGAATCTGCCGGCGTCAGATGGAATGCATAACCATTTATAGTAACATACAAGTGTAAGCCATGGTAAAAAAGGGGGAGGTGCGTGGCCAGAAATCACACCATTAAGTGTTATATCTTCACTTACCGATGGATAGATAAACCATTATACTCCCGTGTTGTCGTTGTGAACACAGGTTGTTGATCGTCTGTAGATAAAACACTCGGACCCTGATGTTAGTTTATAAGAAGGCTTTTTATTGATGTTGATGACTTAGACCATTCATGAACCTAGAGTGGGGGTGATACAAAGACTTCAACATGCAGATTGCTGTGCCAGAGAGAGAGAGAGAGAGAGAGAGAGAGAGAGAGAGAGAGAGAGAGAGAGAGAGAGAGAGAGAGTAAATAGATAGATAGATAGATAGATAGATCGATAGATAGATAGATAGCGTGCCTCGTTACATTGTACGGGACCGCCTCCACCCACACTGGGACTCCTCGGGGGAACGGCCACGTTCTATTCCGCTTGCGTAGGTTGTCAGCCAAAAAGAGACAAAGAAAAACACTCATCCGTAAGTCACGTGGTTTCATTTTTAGGTGCCACTCAAACCGTTCCATCCAAGCATGGCTTTTACTATGTAACATAAGGACACACTTTGCAGCATCTCCAAGATGTATTTTTAATCAGTATGTTCGTTAAATTATCATCCAAGAATAAACTACTACTACTACTACTACTACTACTACTACTACTACTACTACTACTACTACTACTAATAATAATAATAATAAACCAACTCACGTATATGCTAAAAAAACCAAAAAACAGAAAACACAAAAAAAGGAGCTAGAAATACTAATAAGCACAACCAGAATCTTCAGCTAGGATATACAGGATCCGCCATAAGTAACCATATAATTTTATTTCACCATAAATGTAACACGAAAGAAACTAACAAAGGGTACACTTAAGTTTTTTTGCAACATAAAACATTATTAAAACATTTATTAAAGCCTCGTGTGCTCTTCATGGAGCTCATTGCACTTTGCCAATCTTTCGGGGCTGAGCAGCATACTTTGGCGCACAGCTCCAATGACACTTGAGCAATGACAGCTCGGATTCTATAAAAATATACGATTTTTACTTTCGGAAGACACATAAAATAGAAGAGATGCTTAAGTATCAACAAAGTTACAAACAAAAGAAAATATATAGTTACTTATGGCGGACCCTGTAGGAATAGAATTCGCAATAAAACGGTGTGCACTACTTGAAATAAAAAAAGGGAACACTAGCAACAACGGAAGGCATATAAATGTCCAATCGATAAATTATTGGTGAACGCATTACCTATATATATCTGGTTAACTCCGAAATAACACTCTTCTGTCTCCTTACCAAGGATAGAACAGATAATGAACTTTGATTCGTTATTTGAGAACAACATCAACGCAAAAGAGATTAAAGAAATGATTAAAAAGAATACTAGAAGAACAAGAGAGCCCCTTGAGTCTCTTAAAATTAAACTGTAGAAACTTATTAAAAGGAATAAATATTTAGGCAGTATCCCTCGTGAAATTATCTGGACCCTTTATAAACTGGACAAAATAAGAACTCGGGTACCTAGAAAAATAAATAGAAAACTAATGACCATGGACAACGCATTTCACCCGAAGGATGATATTTATCGACTGTATATGAAAAGGAAAGAAGGAGAGAGGGTTTGGAAGTATTGAAGACTGTGTGTATGATGCGATTAAAGGACTAGAAAAAATACATAACACAAACTACAGAGAGGCTGATTACCGTCGCTAAACGCAGCACCAAAGTGAACGATAAAGAGAACAACAAAACGGGAAACAAAAAGACAAGAAAAAAGAGAAGGATCTATATGGACGGTTGGTAAGACTGACCAAGAAAGAGATGCAAGAAAACAACATAGACATGTTTACGGAACATACATTAAAAAAAAGAACGGAATCACTACTGCACAAAACAACGCGATTGGAACGAACTGCATGAAAGCCAAAATAGACAAGACAAACAGTAAATGTAGCATCTGTCGACAAATGAACGAAACAATAAACTACATCATACGTAAATACAGCAAAATAGCCTAAATAGAATATAAAAACATACATGGCTAGATTGAGAAGGAAATGCACATGGAACTATGCAAAATGACCATTTTGAACATGCAGACAAATGACACCGGCACAAATCGGAGCAAGTATTCATTTACTTCCTTTCTAGGAGGTCATGTACAAGGCCAGGTGAGATTTTGAAAAGTCAGCGCACTAGAAGTGCCCTCTGACATAAAAAGTACCTGAGCAGCCCTGTCAGTATTCACCAGTAACGGTGTCTCAAGCGATTAGCAATAAACTAACCTCTTCTCAAAGAGAGACGGTAAAGCATGGGGGGAACTCCTTGAAATGCATAGAAACAAGGTCACTGTCGGAATGATTGTTGAGGACTTATCATCGACTGATATGAACAACATCTAATGGAGTTGTGCCAGCAAGTATTGAAAAATAAAAGGCTTGAAATCTTCTGGAATATGAAATTACAAACGGATAAACTGATTCAAGCAAGTGTGAAATAGTACGTTTGCTAGTACATATATGATGATTGAAATTCGCAAGGCAACGTTAACATGTGCACAGGAAATCGGGGTCAGGGGGTCACCGTATCCACTTAGATGTCACCTGGGCCTGCTGTTGCTATATAAAGGGACGTGACGTCACGTGTCTCGAAGAGAGATTGAGCGAGAGAAGTAGTCAGTTCGTTTGGAGCTTTTATCTGACAGCACCTGTAAAAATGACTTAAGAATCGATTATAAATGAAGGGGCTATGGCCCTAGATGTTCGTAGTCCCGAGATGTTCCCTCCATCCATCGCTAGAAGAAAAAGAGGCGATGTAAACAGCTTAATAAATGGTCTGTCTCCAAATTCAGAATATTCTTCTTTTCTTTGGTTGTTGTAAGACTTTAATTCCAGCGAGAACGAACCCTACGGAGACAATCGTGATGGAGTGCCTCAGTCACAGGAGGAGTTGTGACACGAGCTATGATTTAATTGTGCTATTACGATTTGTTGATTTGCATGCATTTTATTTGATTGTGACATACGGGACATTAGACCACCTCTTTGAGGGGAGTATTATTTACTCCTCTCCAGGAGTTAGGCACAAGGCCAGTTTTATCCTACTCCCACAAGTAAGATGTGACACAAGGTCGGGTCGGAAAGTGGGGGTTGAAAAGCCAGCGCCCGAGAGGTGAGCACTCTGACCATCAAAAATTGCCTGGGCAGCCCCGTCGGCATTCCCCGGTAGGGGCGCCTCAGGCAGTGAGCAATAAACGTACTCCTCCCTAAAGAGGGGATGCAAAGCCTGGGAGGGTGGACCTCCTAGAACTGCACAGGACAGACCCATAGACCGGCGTAAATCAAGCCCCGAAGGCCAAGACAATATCAGTCCATGGGGTGTAGTATCCATCGGAACAGATACTACACTTTGATCTTGGCAAAAAGGCCAAGAGTGCAACTACAACATTTGATAACAAAACACAATCGACCATCGAGAGAAAACGTGAAACTAAGAAAGTTGTAAACAAGGAGTAAGAAGAAAAGGGGGAAGAGGGGGGGGGGGAAGACGTGGGTTGAAACATTTTTCTTTGTTTTTTTGTTGTTGTTGTTGTGTGTACTCTCTTGTTTATTAGACTAATGAATTCGAATAGAAAATCTTAGCTTTTATGAAAAAAAACAAAACACATCGTCTGTGGTTTCTTTCATACTTTTGAAAATTGTTTGAATCCTTTTCTTTGATTCGTCTATAGAAATGCACATTGGAATTTTTTTTATTTGTTTGCCGTGATAAAAAAAAGATAAGACAAATGAAGGAAGTTGACAGTTTTGATGTTGACTGTTTGGATATAGGATTTTTTTTCTGGCTTTTGTTCGTTAGAGATATCCACCGAGGGAGCCTTTTGAAAACATATCTTGAGTTTATCAATTATCAAAAAAAAAAAAATTGTATGAATAAAAATGAGTATAAAATATGCAGCGCGTGCGAAAAAGACGTAAATTGTCAGAAGGAAAGAGAAAGAAAAAGAAAAAAGAACAAAGGGGACACATGGATAAACAGCAATAGAATTATGTAGTACGGTTTTGAAGTTGATAATGCAGGGGGCGGGGATATTAGAGTATTTGAGTGCGAGTTTTGCTTAAAATGTAAGAGCCAAGCCTGAGGTTTACGTTACATAACGTTAGACCTCCCCGTAGAGGGGAGGCATATGCAACACAAGGAAACCGTATTTGATAATTAAATCAAAATTCGAATCAAATTTATTTAGCAAAAAATAGTAACGTACAACAAGCCATGTAAAAAGACAAACATAAGTTATATATATCCACATAAATTAACTTTTTAATTAAACATGGATATGGTAGTCATCATTACGACCTTCTCTGGCAGGTTGTTCTAAAGAGCAGAAACACGGACAGAGAATGCTGCCTTTCTTCTATGGAGCCGAAAATCTTTGTAAATCTTTCGCGAGTGGCCGCGGAGACCACGACTTGACACTGAGGTGAAAAACTCCTCGAAAGGTAGATTTACATTCCTGTTGATGACATTGTACGTCAGAATCAAGTCCCCTCGCATTCTTTACTATTCAAGTTAATAATATTAGAATAATAGTTAACCACAAAGAAAAAAAAACGCAAAATAGTAGATATCGCCGCCTCAACAGATAACAATTTTAAGCTCATATAGGCAGAACAACTGAGCAAATACGCGGAGTTTTCTATAAAACTGTATGGAATATGGAACATGAAGACGATCACCGTAATACCAATAATAGTAGCAGCACTAGGAACACTCTTGAAAACCTAACAAAAAGAGTAACCAAACTCGGAATCAAAAGGACGATGGACACCATAAAACGCTCGGAACTGATGAAACAGTTAAAATATCACGAAAATTCGGTGCTTCTACACAATACGAACCACACTAAACCGACTTTTGCCGAACTAAATCTAAAACTTATGTTAGAGTTAGTTTAGGGTTAGTTTATAGTTAGAGTAAGGTTAAAGTATAAATAAAACAGTTTGGTTCGTATTGTTTAAAAGTACCGACCATTCTTGAGTGCGGAAGCCAACCCACATAATCAAGTGACACTGACCTATCACATGTTCCTAAAACAAAACAGAACTTCTGTGAACAGAGTTTATTTCCAGTAACTTCCCATCTGTAGAAAACAATACTGCGGGGTTACTTTCCAAATGACTACAACGTGGTCGTTTTCAAGTCCAATCTTAACAAATAGCCGTTTTTTTAAGTAATCAAGTTCTACCCATCTCACACATTGTTTTCAATCTTCTTGGTCATCATCGGATTGACAAACTCATTAATCCTTATCTTTGAGATGGCTTTTGATCTTGGTAAGAACTGATGAAGAACATTTGACTCATTGAGAATAGCGTCTGTTTTACTTTTTTTTTTTGACCAATTGATGTTAACCGTCGGTAAAGAAATTGTCTTATCATCATCGTGTGACGTCACAGTATAAATGCCCTTTAAAAAAAGAAGATAAATATGGATCTCTTAGAACGATCTTTATAGGTAAAGGATCACTCTTTCCAAAATATCAAGTTCGAAGGTCTAATAACTTATACGTAATTAACGAACACAGAGATAAGTTTCATATTTTAAATATTTAAAATAATCCATCTGAAGACAGTGGTAAGACACGAATATGACAAATGAATTGGATGAAAACGCTTACGTATAACTTAACAAATATAATTATTTATATGATTACAACTGAAAAACAATTGACTTGTGAGGACGTTATTAATTGTAGTCTCTGAGCGACACGTCCAGTTGAAAAGTTGTTTGTTTAATTTATCCTCGTCGCCAGTTGAAATAAAGTGGTCTTTGTGAGTGGCAAGACACGATTATGAAGAATTAAATTGGATGAAAATGCTTCTTTATAGATCAACAAATATAATTGTTTATTATATAATTACAACTGAAAAAGAATTACTTTGTAATGAAGACACATTTAATTGTTTTCGCTGTTGTTCTAATTTTATTCTTTTGTTTGCTTCAGCATCCCGTTATCAGATCACCAGCTCGGTTGAGAAAAGCCATGCTAATGTTTCATAATCTAGCGCATCTATGCCGGCTTCGCCGTTGGGTGGTCGTTGTTTTGGACATGACTCGATGATGTGGTCGACTGTCTATTTAGGGTGACCACAGTTGCGTCCCTAAGTTTCCATCCTTTCATGGTCGCGGCGAAACGGCCGACATCGGTCCTGAGGCGGTTAAACATTGTCCAATGCCACCGAGGGAGGTCCATGCCTGGTAGTTCATCCGGCTCCTCCAATAATATGTGCAGCCTTGATTGATCTGTTGCCTGCCATTCCTCCGTCCAGCGATGTTTGAGCTAGATTTGTTTTGTGACGTAACCGGGTGTTGAAAACAGGAGCTGGTTGGCATGCTCCGCGAATGCGCCTCGTCACTTCAAGCGAGCTTGTGGAGAAGGTGGTCCTCATCGATGGTAGTTTTTCTTGACAGTTCAAGGACAGCTGCTTTACGGCGCTAGATTGATGGTGTGACGCCAGCGAATATCAATAGTTGGTTGATCGGGGTGGCGCGCAGGCAGCCAGAGACTGTGTGTAAAGCGATGTTGAGCGTTATGTCCAGCTTCTTGGTGTGAGAGCTCCTGCACCAGGCTGGGGAGCAGTACTTGGCGGCGGAGAAGACCAATGCCTAGGTGGATATGCGCAGTGTCTTGGTCGAGGAACCCCAGGTAGTATTAGCTTGGTGGCGTATTAGAGCGACGCGGGCTGGTGTCTTGGCGGACAGGTTTTCCAGGTGTTGGCAGAACGTCAGTCTGCGGTCAAGCTTGATCCCGAGATACGTCGGGACAGCCTAGAACTGGAGTCTGTTGTTATCAACCATGATGGTGATCTCATGACTTGCCTCTCGGTTGTTTAGATGGTATGCGGAGGATGTGGTCTTGACCACGAAGAGCTTAAGGCGCCATTTTGTAAGCTAGCTTGACAGGATGTTCATATTAGCCATAATCCCTAGTTCGATCGTCTCCCAGCTCTTGTTGGAAGGAAGGTCGTCAGCGTATCCATATTTCTTGGACAGCGTGTCTGGGAGGTCGTAGATGTAAATGTTAAACAGCATTAGGGGGAGTACGGAGCCTTGTGGGACACCATTTTTTAGCCTTCGGAGCCTGCTATGTTGACCGTTGCTGGTGTGAAGGGTGAAGCTGCGGTTGGTTAGCATTTTCATGATGAAGTCTGCCATGTGTCGGTCTGGGATTGTCTGTAGGAGCTTTAGGTGGAGTCCACGAAGCCAGACAGTATCGTAAGCTGCTGTAAGATCAAGAATAACTACGCCTGCCTTCTCACCTCACTGGAAGGAATCCTCGATATCTTGGGTGAAGAGGGTTACCTGGTCTACGGTGGACCTATCGTGGCGGAAGCCAGCTTGCTTTTTTGGCAGTATTGGGTCGATCACCGGATCGAAGCGCGCATGGAGGAAACGCTTCATGATCTTGTATGGCACACAGAGGAGGACGATGAGACGGTATCCCTTTAGGTTATCCAGCGGCTTGTTGGGCTTCGGTAGAGCGATGACCTTGGCTCATCGCCATATCTTCGGAAGCTTGGACGTGCGGAAGCAGAGGGGGCAAAAAGATCGAAGTCACTCTGTGGCCTTGCTACCCTGGTGTAGTATGAACTCAGGATGGATGTTGTCGGTCCCAGCTGCTTTGTGTGGCTTCAGGTGTTTGATAGCCGATTTTATCTCGTTCTTGGTGAAGTCTCCAGAGAGTTGGTATCAGCGCTGGAGGGTCTGCGTAGGTCGTTCACTTCGTTGATGGTCTTCCTGATGAACTCCTTGTCGGGATAGGGAACCTCCCGTTGGTGATCAGCTGTGCTGCAATGGCGTCAGCGGTGATGGGGCACAGTTTTGGTTTTGTTGCCTGGACTGTCAGGTTGTTGATGGTCTGCCATACTTGACGGCTGGAGTGGGTGAAGTCGATTGATTCGATGGTCTCGGTCCACCTCTCTTTCTGTTTGCTGTTGAGGAGGGTTATTAAGTCTGAGGCAGCTCTGGCCCTCTCGGCTTTGGTTTTGGCCAAGTTGTGGGCGTGCAGGAGTTCCTCGCACTGTTCGTCTCAGCAAGGTACGTAGTTTTTTTCGGACTCCCCGTTAGACATGTTTCTTGGCAGCGGCGGTCAACATCATGCAGTAAACCTTGTAGGCCTCGTCTATATTGGACGTGGTAGGCACTGTCAATGATTCGGTTGCAGTGTTGGTGTTGCAAGCGAATTCAGACGAGTTGGCCTTGCGGAAGTTCCACCTTCGGACTGGTTTCCCGTCCGTCAGCTGGACTAGCGATAGTGTTGTGATCAGTGACAGACGATGTTGTGAGCAGGGGAATCGGTCCAAGACGCGCCGTACAGGGAGTGGTTTGGTCTCGGTATTCCAGCGCCTGTAAGCAAATGAGTGGGGCACCTTCGGGTCAAATAGGAGCACGGCGTCCACTGTGAATGCCTAGTCTGCCAGTTACGCACCGTCTGGGTTAGTTATCTTGTAGCCCCAGTCAGTGTTACAGCAGTTGAAGTCACTGGCATACACGGCAGAGGCTGGGGCATCTGGCAGCGAGCCTTGTTGTAGTTTTCTCGGTGGTGGCTTGTAGATATTTACGACAGTCGTTTTCTGCACTTTAATGGCGGTCAACTCAACCGTGGCACCGGAGGCGCACTGACCAGCTGATAACCAGAGTACGTCATCTCTGATGAAGGTTGCTAGGCCGTGGTTTCTGCTCTTGGTGTGGCCGGCTAGTGTGTACTCGTGGAGCTTCAGGATGGTGTCATTTTTCTTTGTGAGTCTCCTGCAGGTGCACGGCGGTTGCCTTGTTGTTTGCGGCAAGCTTCTCTAGGATGTCAAGCTTGGCGGTGGTGAGGCCTTAGACGTTAAGCTGTATGATGGCGAGGATTTCCTAAAACGGGCGCGTGCTGCTTCGGACGTTGGGGTCGCTGAGAGCGGTGTACAGTCATTGGTTTCGCCGTTGTTAGCGGGCGCTGGGGTCGCTGAGAGCGGTGTAAAGGACGTTGAGATAGCTGGGAGCGGTCTAAAGTCATTAGTTTCGCTGTTCTTAGCAAATACTTGTGGAAGAGACCACGAAGAGGCTGACTTTATCTCCTCATAATGTCGGCTGGTCAAATGCAATGAACATAATCCTGCTTGCATAAATGCACATTATCCAAGCAGGACAACAAAAGACAAAGAGTTACTTCCCTTTTCAAATACAAAACGTTCAATCATTATTCTTAGGTGGAAATTTTCTTTCATCTAACACCATCATTTATTAATTTTGTTTTGGGAGCAATTTAAATCTGGGTTAGAAATGTGTTTTCGATAAAATAATTACTCTTAAAAGATTAAAAACAAACAAACAAATGGACGTAAAACTCTATACGTATTGTGTTCTGGATTGCTGATAATCTTTTAAAATTTGCGACACTAAAAATCGAGTATCAGAACATTGGGACTGAAAAAAATGAGTTTCAGAAAATTCGGTCTGTAAAATTTGAGTCTCTTTAAATTGCGTCACTAAAAAGCAGGTATCAAAACTTGTTTCTGTAAAAAATTGAGTTTCTGAAAATTGCGTCACTAAAAAGCGGGTATCAAAAATTGTTTCTGTAAAAAATTGAGTTTCTGAAAATTGCGTCACTAAAAAGCGGGTATCAAAACTTGTTTCTGTAAAAAATTGAGTTTCTGAAAATTGCGTCACTAAAAAGCGGGTATCAAAACTTGTTTCTGTAAAAAATTGAGTTTCTGAAAATTGCGTCACTAAAAAGCGGGTATCAAAAATTGTTTCTGTAAAAAATTGAGTTTCTGAAAATTGCGTCACTAAAAAGCGGGTATCAAAAATTGTTTCTGTAAAAAATTGAGTTTCTGAAAATTGCGTCACTAAAAAGCGGGTATCAAAAATTGTTTCTGTAAAAAATTGAGTTTCTGAAAATTGCGTCACTAAAAAGCGGGTATCAAAACTTGTTTCTGTAAAAAATTGAGTTTCTGAAAATTGCGTCACTAAAAAGCGGGTATCAAAACTTGTTTCTGTAAAAAAATTGAGTTTCTGAAAATTGCGTCACTAAAAAGCGGGTATCAAAACTTGTTTCTGTAAAAAATTGAGTTTCTGAAAATTGCGTCACTAAAAAGCGGGTATCAAAAATTGTTTCTGTAAAAAATTGAGTTTCTGAAAATTGCGTCACTAAAAAGCGGGTATCAAAAATTGTTTCTGTAAAAAATTGAGTTTCTGAAAATTGCGTCACTAAAAAGCGGGTATCAAAAATTGTTTCTGTAAAAAATTGAGTTTCTGAAAATTGCGTCACTAAAAAGCGGGTATCAAAAATTGTTTCTGTAAAAAATTGAGTTTCTGAAACTATCGTCATTAGAAATTGGTTATCAGGAAATTTGTTATGTAAAATGTTTAGTCTCTGAAAATTGCGTTACTAAAAAGCGGGTATCAGAAAATTGGTCTCCTTAAAAATCGAAGCTTTTGAAAATGCGGTCACTGGATTCTAGAAAACTACTTTTCTAAATAAATAGGTTTCTGAAAATTGTGTTTTAGAAAATTGGGTCCCAGAAAAATGGTACTCAGAAAATTAGGTCCCTGAAAATTAGATATCTGTAGATTGGGTCTGTGAAAATTTGATCTCTCAAAATTGGATTCCTAAGAATTGGGTTCTTTCTGTATTTAGCTTGGTTAAAAAGGAATTTTACGAGTCTAAGTTATCAAGTCGCAATTTCGAGTAGAAGTTTTCGAGTATAAACTCGAAAATTTCTACTCGAAACTGCGACTTGATTACTTGGAAAAATATAAATTTTTCAAGACCAAATTTTATGAAAGACATTTTTTGAACTTCTATCATTATATGAAAACAAAAAAGTCTTACCTCTAGTTCTCCGAAAGACGAAAGCAGGCCAGCCCCAAAAGCTTTTAATTCGTTTCCTTCTCGACACAAACCATATTCTACTGTAAACCAATAGCACTAAGTAGAAGAAGAAAAAGAGGACGTGAAAATAAAATAAATAAATCCATTCATATCATGAGATCTTAATATAATGGAGCTAGGGTTTTTAACCTTCGCGTTTTTTTTCGTTTTAAAACAAAAAAATTACATAAAATACAGGTTGAGTACCAAAAATATCCTATTTTATGAGGGAATTTGTAATTAACTGTTGTTTATAACAACACACCAAGTTAAAAACGATGTGAGATTTGTGTGCACGAGTTTTTTTTTAAAACTTCCGGAGAGGAGAGCACATTTCCTTAACGTTGGCCAAAATAATTCAAGAGAGATAACTTGGATATCAATCTAAGGGAAGGCACTCCGATAATTTTAGATTAACAGTTCAATTTTATTCTATTTTTGTTTCGGAAAAAAATGAAATTCTTAAAATCTTAGTAAAAACATAGCCACAATGCATTTTGTCTTATCTCTTTATATAAAGTTAGTTATGTGTATATGTTTATATATTTCAATTTATAGGAGTCACTCCTAAACTAATTAACCGATCATTATGAATTTTGGAAAGCAGCTTGTAGTCGTAAGGGTTAATGATGTGGGCTATGTTTAGTTTAATTTAGTTTCATGCAAAGAGGGTAAAAATGGGGCGGAAGGCCTTTGTGAACATTCAGATACCACCGATCTTTGTGAAATTTTAACAATAGCTATTAGACATCGATTAATAAATGTGAATGCATAAGTTTTCTATGTTAGCCGGTCGAAATTCAGGAAGGGGACATTTTGTCTTCAGCACCGCCCTCTTCCGAAAGACATGCGCACGGAGAACTGTCTTGCCTCAACACCGCCTGCTTGCTCAGAAGCGGTCTTTTTCAAATCAGCCAGCATGGGATTCGGACGTCCGATGAGCTTGCGTTTAGACGTTGGTCATTCTGGGACAAGTAGCTTGGTAAAATAGAGGTAAGCAACGCAGAATTCTCTGAACCTATTTAAGTTTTTGCTTTCTTCCAATTTTCTTTCTTAGAACATGTTTGTAAGACTGATTTATTTCCTGTATTTACAGTTTTACGACGAGAAAAAAGGTGTTATATTCAGCGTTCGCCACGTGCGCGCATAATAAATACATTCGCTTGTACTACTCGTCTTCCGAGATTTTTTGCCCCAGATTGCTTGTTGTTACAATAAATATTCCCCAGATTCCAACTTTTTCTTTAGGTTTTTAGGGGACATAATATGAGTACAACCTCTTATTTATTGGACACCAATTAAGCCATATTCCCTGAATTTCAATTTTCTATAAGCTTAAGCCATAAAATTTGGACATTTTCTAGAATTAGAATCATGTAATGGATTTTGTTCAAAATTGGAATAAGGATTCTAGACATAAAATTTCGCAGCATTATATCTTGATTTTAATCTTCGAAAGCAGACATAAAAGTGATGGAAAACTGTTCTGTACAGAGAATTACTTTCACCCGTCGGGTATTCTTCGAGTTATTTAGAAAAGAGAAAGACCCCCCCCCCTCCAAGCTTATATGCCTTCCGCATAAAGTTAATAAGTACGTGAATTTATTAAATTACTTTAATTAACCGTTGACTTTCAGCTTGAAAAACACAAAATGCTAGATGAAAAACAAAGCATATACCGACCGTTGCCAGTTTCTGTACGTAATCATCCGGTGCCCCCAGGCTGGCCAATCCAATCTCTTGTGAGAACTGTGCAAATTCAGGGTCAGCAAACAAAGGGACGTGGCCCAACAACTCATGACAAACGTCTCTGAAAACACAAAACAAAAACATAATAATAAACACATCATAAAATAGGAACCAATAGATTACATCCCCTTGTGTATTGTGTTAATACATTACCCCCATTAACTTCCAAGATAGTCCAATTTAATTGTGAAAGACAATAATCTTTGGTTAATTACCAGACACTAAATTTTGGCGGGATAAACGCGAAAGGCTAGTCATCGTTCTATTTTTCAAATAACCTCCACTCGTATCGGACGCTTTTATCAAACCGTCCCACCAGGAATTAAAAGGAACCCTCTTTCACAAGTGCCAACATATAAGAACATTATCAGATAAGTTGGTCTTTTAATTAAGCCACAAACACACCTTGTTTGCAAGACATTTCTTGTATTATAATTTTAATACATATATCATCTATCTATGCCTTGTGTCTTCTTGTTCATTACGTTTCCATTCCAGCTTGTCTTTCCAACATTCTGCAGATAAGAACTTCAACATTAGTTGCATTTTTATTTAAAACTAAATGTCGTTTCTGGATATAAAAAATTCTCTTATACACAACTAATTTAAAGAAAAAGACAGAAAAAGCAGACAAATAAGATAAAATAACGAAGTGACTGCGTATACAATGACTGTAAAAGCAAGGAAAACTTTGCATATACAGCGGCTACTATTTCTGATTACGACCAAATATAATGTTGTCGTGCAGACTCTATTCTTATCATTTTCCACTGTTCGAATGATGCGGATGAAAAACTCTATTTTGATGACTACTCGACAAGAGAAGATAACTCGGCATTCGACTATTCAGGAATAAGGTACAATTAGAGAGTAGGGTTCATGAGTTAAGTCTGTTTAGTTTCAGCGTAAGGTTTGTTCATATTTGATTTAGGGTTAAGGTTAGAATTATTGTCGATGGATACCCTTTTTACATGCCCACATAGGCACGTGGCGCAACGGATACACTTGTTAAGTAACAATCAGTTCTAAATGACAGTCTTCTGAAGTTGAAGGTTCAATCCTCACTACAGGCGTTACTAAGAATAAAATAAAAACAATTCGGTCATGGATGAAGGAACGAAAACAATTTAAATAAAGGGTTCAGTTTGAAATTCCGTATCGATTTCTGAGTTCTACATAAAGACTCCAGAGTTTCAACAAGACGCATCTGAAGAAGGCCGGAGGTTACATCAGCCGACACGTTGTGAGAATAACACCCGAGATGAGAATAGTAGTCCGAATAATAAAAATAATATGAATTATCAATCTTCAACTAAAAAAATTTCGAAACGTTTTACTAAGAATTTTAGAAAATAAAATCGCTGTATACGCAACGTTGTCCTTGCATATACAGTGACTGATTAAAATAATGGTACCCAGCCTCAAATCTTTATCAATCGATTCTGAGTTTCTCTCTGTTGCCCTCCCCTTTCTCCACATTGAGATCTCGGTTCTTTTTCTCGATTAGCTTAACAAGGTTCCGCTCAGAACATCCTTTCCTTCCTTGACAATGGGTGCTACCAGATCAGGCTGTCTGAAGATACTGGCTTCCTTACTTAAAATGCACCAAACATTAATGTTATTGTTTTTTCCTTTCCCTTTGCAAAACTCAATCATGTTCTGCAAAGCCAAAAACAAAAACAACAATTTTCCTCTACAAACCAACCAAACCAAACACTATGAATAAATATAGACATAGAGAACTTGAAGCATAAAAACTTTTACCAAAATGACCGGATTTAGCATTAAATAACCCGAAAAGGGTTGATATGCCGTAAAACAAAACAACCAACCAAACCTTCCTTGACAAAGTACAAAATCGACTTCGCAATCTAGTGGTAGATGATCTACACTCTTCTCTACACCCCCTTTTAAAGAAAGAGACATTGCTGGTCTCTCGCTTTACACTATCGTTATTTCGATCGAAATTGCTCGGCTGAGCTCCAATCTTTGGTTGCTCCTTGTGAGACATTCACAGCGTAAACTCGTTTTCTACTACATCGGGAAAATACGTTCCTTTCTTCCGCCTTGTGCTTAGCGTCAATTGGAATTACTATGGATAAAGTTTAAGTTCGTCTGTTAAACACATTACAGCAGGACTGCTTCTCTGCAGATTACAACATGGGGTTGTTTAAATCCAATATCAAAAATACTTGTCATAAATCGCCTCATAACAAATCAAACTTAGCTCATACCATTGATTGTTTCTCATCTATTCTTACCCATAGCTGGAGAGATTGCATTTTCATACCTTCCTAGCAGTGTTTACCGGATACCTGGGCGGGTTGATCCGACTTCCTCTGTAAGAGGAAGTTTCTAGGAAATATCAAATTCACAAGTGGTCCCCAGTCGCATGTATATCCCGATCACAGGAGATGACGACGCTAGTTTTTGCAGTTTCTCTTTTTTTTTGGGGGGGGGGGGCAGGGAGGTGTCGCCGTTCTCCCACATACAGCGCCTGGTATTCCCAAATGGTCACCCATCTGGTACTGACCAGGTCCAACGTCGCTTATCGCGTGTCAACGTGATTATGCCGCAGCGTTTGCGCGTAGATAACAACATTAGATTCGATAGGGTTCGAACTCTTACTTACGGTTCTGGTGTATACATTGGCTTGGATGGGTGACGTATGTACTGGGTAGAGTGGAACACTCGGAATGCTAGACCTGCAAGAAAGTCCCGGGAGGACAGGAGACCAGCGACGGGTCGCAGGCGAAAGCCAGTGCAATCTGTACGAAAAAAGAAAAAGAACAAAAGGATATGCCTATACACATATAATATTGTTTATATATATATATATATATATATATATATATATATATATATTAAAAAGAAATAGAACGCTCTCAGATGTTATAGCCGCCGATAAAGTGTTACAATTATCACTGTTTATTCGCTATTTAAAATTGGCCGTGTGGTTAAGGCGTCGAATTTGAGTTGAAAAATACTCGTAATCCGGGGTTTCGAATCGCATGACCGGTAGTGAATAGTAATATCTCTATGCTGATGAGTCCCGATTATTAAACAGGACGAAACGTATACGTACATAGATAATAGCAACAACGTCGTCACGGCATTGTCCAATAGTAACTCTCAACAGAGAGAGAGAGAGAGAGAGAGAGAGAGAGAGAGAGAGAGAGAGAGGGGGGTGATGATGGTGGGGGTGGTTTGAAACAGACTGGGGATGTTGAGGAGAGAGAGTAATTAACAACACGTGTAAGAAAGAGCATGTTATATCAGTTTATACAGAGAGCGAAGTTGACGGCGAAATAGCAGTGACACACCGGTTTCTGTCGGGTCACCAAAGTTAAGTGACGTTGAGCCTGGCTAGTACTTAAATGGGTGATCATTTGGAAATAGTAGGTGAAAACACCTCACCCGGTGTATAAATGAGTATCAGCATTAGTTAGGAGTATAGCTAACGGCCTGTCATGCGAAGTGGTCCAGGGCATTCGTTCTACTTTAAACTTGAATGACTTGTGTACTACTTATGATGAAAAAGGGAAAACTCAAAACAGTAGAAGGTATAGAGCCATCTAATCGAGAAGTAACATGAGTGAATTATTAATATCTGGGCATTCTAGAAGCCATCAAATACATAGAGATAAAAGAGATGAAATAATAATAATAATAATAATAATAAACTGTGCAAACAATTGAATTTTGAATACGCAGACAAATGGTACAAACATAAACCAGAAACAGTACTGGAAAACGAAAAACACAAAATCATCTGGGATATGGATATACAAACAGACAAACTCATACAAGCAAGGAGACCGGATGTTATAATAATCAACAAGAAGGAAAAATTTTGCAAAATCGTAGACTTCGCCGTTCCAGCAGACCACAGAGTGAAGATCAAAGAAACGGAAAAACGAAGCAAATACACGGAACTAGCCAGAGAACTGAAAGGAATATGGAGCATGAAGAAAGTCAGTATAATACCAATAATTGTAGGAGCATTAGGAACGATCCCAAAAAACCTGGAAAAAAGACTGGGAGAAATTGGAATCAAAGGGACCATTGGAACTATACAAAGGACAGCAATGATCAAAACAGTTGCAATCTTAAGAAAAATCATTGAATGCGGAAACCAACCCGCATAAGCTACGAAATGTCACATGTAATCAACTACAGGAAGAAAAAACCACAGAAAGAACACATCACAAATAAAGGAACAGAAATTGCAGGAAAAATCACTTTATAAGCTCCCCCCACAATAAATTACACCGGCCTAAACTGACACGAAACAAAAATGAACAGAAATAGCAAGAAACATCATCAGCTACCCGCCTCCCCCCCCAAAAAAAATGGTACCAGCCTAGGCCGACACCACACAAAATATTTGCATAGGGTCAAGGAGGATGAGAAGACCGAGGAAGGACAGCACAAACCAGACCTCTACTGGAAGTGCAGAGACTGCTGGAACCTTGGGGAGGCTTATTACCACCCAAATCCAAGAGAAGACCAATGATCCTTACCAGCGAGAAATCAATGGTAAACGGCTGTTGTGATACTGCAAGTTTATTTGCGGTGGCTATCGAAAAGAGGTGGAGAATACTGGAAATTTGGGGAGACTTGTTGTCACTAAGACTCCAGGGAATACCACCGGTTGTCGGTGAGCAATCACTGATGACCTGTGTGAGAACTCCTAGTGAGTAAATAATAATAATAATAATAATAATAATAATAATAATAATAATAATAATAATAAACCTCTACTAGAGTGCAGAGAATACTGGGACCTTGGGAGGCTTTTTGCCACCCAAATTCCAGGGAAGACTAATAGCCGTTGCCAACAAGAAATAAATGGTAAGCGACTGTTGCGATAACGTAAAGTCATTTGCAATGGTTATCGAAAGAGGTGGAGAGTATTAGAAATCTGGGGAGATGTGTTGTCACTCGGACTCCAGGAAACACCACTGATTATTATTAGTAAGCAATCACTGATGATGACTTGTGAGTTGTTGATGACTAAGGTCACCCGAACAGAGAAACGGAATTACAACTGATAACGACAGAAAATAAGACGACCAAAACGAACTACATAAAAAAGAGACGAAACGCTAAACTACATAATTGAATGCAACAAGCAAGTGTAAAAGAGATAAAGGATGATTAAATTGAGAAAGTGGTTCACTGGGAGTATTTGAAAACAAAAAGGCATAGCATTATCGAGAATATTGCAGTTCAACCAGAAAAAAACTGATCCGAGCAAGAAAACCAGACATGATAGTAGTCAACTAGAAGCTTAGCGTTTGGGCTGGGTTCAGGGTTACTATCGGCTGCTCGGTCTCAAAAGCTCATCACTCCCATACATTAACCATCTTTCGGAAGCAACCATGGGGTTACTCCCCTTCCTCTTTTAGGAGAAGGGACTGGTTTATCTTAGAAGTGGGGGGACTGAAATTCCTACTTAAAACTCGACATTGTGTCTCATCTTTCATTTGTGTGGCCATTAATAAACACCGGGACTTGTTAGCTCAAACTAGCGATTGCTAAATTACACTGTGCACCTTGTATTTTTTGTTCAGTAAACCTTATTTCTTCCCTTAATACTTGTTGGAGCTTTGCCCTTTATTACTTCTGCTTACCCTAGTACTCGGGTTACAACAAATCCCCCAAGACCTCGAAATCACATAATTTAAGAAAAGAATCAACCTAAAACAGGAAAATTAACCACATACTTATCACTCATCAAAAGTATATAAATACATTTCATGTGTTGGCTCCACAATTATATGAGTGCTCTTCCTTGAAGTATACTAGCCAACGTTAGAAAAAATGCGTTCTCCTTGCTGGAAGTCACCTTTATTTTACAACCTGTGGAAATTAAGAACGCGGTTCTCTCTCTTTTCTGGCTGGTCTTTCGAGGCCGTTGGATGTGGTCCGATCGGTTTCTATCTTAGCATAGCCTTCACAAACCTTGTTAACAGTCGTATTATACTTCCTTTTTTGGTGGCAGTTGCCCAGGATCTCAGAACATCCCAACAAACAAAATTTTACCATATTTACCAATACATTGTTCACGTACCTTCCCTATCTCCGGCCCCGACAATACATGTTCTTAATAAATTGTCTTGAGACTTTAATGTATTTTCTCTTGAGTACTTGTGTCTATTCTTTCCTGTTGTATATCATATTAAGTAGGACCTTACATATTGTATCTTCGACAAACTGTTTATGTGACAATATACGGCTGGATTTTTGGCTGGGATAAAGGCGAAGTATCCGTTTTGTCCTCGGTCGGAGGAGAAACCCTTCTTGACATGGTCAATTTTATTTTTCCTCCCATCCGGTGTCCCTTTTTGGGAAACTGGATATCCACACATAAAAAGCCTACATCATTTCTGACATTGACCTTGTGGAGAGGCAAGTAAATATGGACAATATACGGCACGAAATGACCTACAGGGTTGATGTGCTGTAAAACAAAAATCCCAATCCTAATTTTCAGCGTTTCTCTGACATCTGTTTAAATGCAGAAGCGGGGAAAAAATTAAAATGTATCGTTGTACTTCTCGGGGAAAAAATGGTGGTTGAGAAATAAAAAGATTAATGGTGTCCCTACCTTGTAGAAATTTTGAGACGTCTTCGAGTTGGGGTATATTGTCTTCTCGGTAGCCACAGTTGTCCATTAACAGCGGGAAAACGTGGCGGAATTGCTGACAGGCATGAGTTGGGTACAATTTGGTAAGTTCTGTAAAAATGGTTCGCCTAAAAGAAAAAGGAACCGAAGAGAAAGAAACAACTCAACAACACTGCCTTGATATATTCTTTGTTTAATTTATTTCTTTTGTTCTCTCAAGTCAAAAATTCTATGAATTAAAAAAATATGTTTCTTTACGTCTTAATATATTTCAGTTACTTTATGGACTTAACCGATAATTGCTCCTAGGAAGGAAAATGAGAAATGTAACCCTTATTGACTGCTAACATATCGATTTCTATAAAACACAAACAAGCATTGATTTTTTTTATATAAAAAAGATAAAATCCCACCGGCGTTAGCTTTACACTGACTTTAATAATATTTACACAAATTCTTCTTTTTTATAAAGGCAATAAAACGACGGCTATTGATATCTAATTATTTATATATTTAAGAGTAGAAAAACAGTTGCGAATATTGTGCAAGTACAAATACGCCTGGGCAGCGCCGGGTAGGAACAGCTAGTCAATAATAAATGAAGGAAGCTTAAACCGTAAAAGTTTATATACTTACCAAGTTTTGGTCTCTGATTCGGTGTATTCAACACGAGGAATGAGTTGCCCGCTATTTAAAAGAAAAGACAAGAATATATTTTTTATTTCAATACAGAACGAACCAAATTACGCATAAAATGAATTGGATCTACTTTAATTCATAAATTATATTATTATTCAGTTATAAAACAAATTCATGTATGAATGTACTAACACATACGTTATCTTTGCCCTTCATGAATTTACAGGAACACAGGTCTTATTTGAAATGGAGGTTTTATTTCTATGAGAAAGATATGTAGACATCATTTGCAGGTGTTACGATCGAGTCATAGAATTCTCTCGCCCGACCACTTAGAGTAACGGGAGCGTAAGCGAACGAGGCTTGCCAGCATGACTGCTACTAAGAGAGGATGGGGGCTATGTGAACAACAGTGACCACGGCGTGCTTGGCCCTTTCTTTCACTTTTCATCCCTCGCCCGGATGTAGACATAAATCCTTTCATCAACTTGTTTCAAAGGAAAAAGGATGTAAAAAAATATAAAACGATGTAGAAGGATACAAGTGATCATATCGTACAAAATGCTAATTACCGGGTCAAACACCACGGCAGGAAATTAAACGATTTTGAAAAAGAAGTCAATTAGAGAATATATTTCGAAGCGTTTGCTCGGTCGAAAAACTTGCTAACCAAATTTGAAGACGGAATAATCCTTTTCTGTCCACTAACGTGAGATTTAATGAGGACAAATGGGATATCAACAACTCCCTGAGCTAAGTAAAGACCCCCCTCTCATCTCTCTCTATACATATTCGCGCGCGCGCGCGCACACACACACACACACACATATATAAATAATATATATATATATAAATTATATATATATATATATATTAAATTTACGCAGCGTCAAGATGAACAATACGAAGAACAGAGAAACATAAAACAAGCCAGTAAAATGGGAAGAGGAATAGCTACGTGGACGATTTTTAAGACTGAATAAATAAATGTCGCACGAAAAACATAAGCATGTCTACGGAATTGACACTTGAACAGAAAGACGTAATCACTATCGAGAGCTGCACAAAACAAAGTGATCAGAACAAACTACATAAAAGCCAAGACAGACCGACCCATAAAAACAGTAAATGCATACTTTGTGGACAAATAGACGAAACAGTAAACCACATCATAACCGAATGCAGGAAACTAGCTCTAAAAGAAGTACAAAAACAGACATGACTGGATCGGAATGGTGGTTCACTGGGAACTATGCAAGCGATTATACCTTGAACATAAAGACAAATGGTGCAAGCACACATTGGGGTCAATATTGAAAAATGAAGGCATAAAATACAAACGGACAAACACATCAAAATAAGAAATCCGTTCGTGATAATAGTCAACAAGAAGGAAAAATCTACCAAATCGTAGATTTCGTCGCCCCAGCAGTTCACAGAGTGAACATAAAAGAGACATAAAAACTAAACAAATACACGAAGCTCTTAAGAGAACTGAAGAGAATATGGAACATGAAGAAAACGACTGTAATACAACTGGTGTCTGGTTTCGGATTTTTAGTTTCCAGAAGTAGTTACATCGTCCCTTCTTTCTTATTCGATGTCGAATATGCGTTGCGTTGTTCCCCATTCTTTCCTCCTCGCAGCCGTATTGATTCTTCCTTGTTTCTTTCTGCCTCGGGGCCGTGCCGTTTCTGTCGCCAGGACCCGTTGTTCGTATAACTTCGTTGAATTATAGAAGAAAAAGTAAGATAAGACAGATTCTGGAAATAGAGGTTTATTGAGAGAAAATATTAAGTGATCGTAAGTACAATGTATACTTATTTATGTAGGAGAGAGACAGTTATATTAACGTACGTAATTATTAACTAGATAAATAGACAGATATACAGCAGGCAGAGAGAGAAAGAGAGAGAGAGAGACAGCCCAGCGCTCATCGTTACAAGATCCCAAACCGATGTCTTCAAAACCTAACTGTTCTTCCTCGCTTTCGTTCCACATGACGTCACATTTGTGGGCCCTCATTCACACATCGCTCTCAGTTTTGGCTCCATCTGACCTCACTTTGTTGTTTTTTGATTTTATCAGCGACTCATTATGTCGTCTTCTTTACGAATCGTGGCCGGTCATGATCTTAACCTTCCCTGATCCCCTTGTTTCCTGCCCCTTTCTGCGTTGTTAACAAGACGAGTGAATCATTATTTTACATACAGCAAGGTCAATTGTGATTGTATCCATCCACCTGTGCTAAAATCCATACTTCCAGATCTACACACCCATTATTCAACAAAAGTATTCAACTTAAGGTCTCTGGTTTGATGCTGGTCTGTAAAGGTTAGTAGGTGCTACAACTATAGGTTTTATGTTAATCAGGTTGTTCAATACTATTGATTTTAGCATCGTAAACCTTTTGTCTAATATGTAAATGTCGGCAACCACCTCCACCACCACACTTATATGTATACTATATTAATGTGAGTGTTGATTTTCTGTCGTATTTTTTAATGTTTTATTATGACATGATTTTTGGACTTCTGAAGAGTAGCACGTATGAAATATCCAGGATATATATATATATATATATATATATATATATATATATATATATATATATATATATATATATATATATATATATATATATATATATATATATATATATCTTGTCACGAATGCCGCCGGTCGGGACCACCGAAAGACATTACATGACAATGACAAAAAAAAAGTTTTAAAAAAAAGTTTTAAAAAAAAGTAAAAAAAAAGTCCGGAGTGGCTCGTATTATCCCAGGTTCAAATAAAACGTGATATGGGATGGGGATTTCTCC
>OY744528.1:37641796-37661796 GCA_963556195.1 Sepiola atlantica
TGGTGTATCGAGTCTATAATGTCAAATTATAGGCTTACTAAATATTTTTTGAAGCATTTTCCTATAATTTCAAACGTAAAGAATTAAATCAACTAATTTGCAGAACATTTAGATTCCAAATCAGAAAACCAAGAATACCCGAAATGGTTCTATTAAATCTATATAGAAGCGAAGAAACAACGTACTTCCAAACTATTGCTTATCATATCAGTTAACTATATCATTAAACAGGCTAGTATATATTATAGTAATTTTATACTATCCAAAATATTAGATCGGGGGGGGGGCTATTCAGATTTATTAAATTGGAAGTCAACGTTGTGACCATCGAAAACAACTCTCAGCTTTATGGTACTAAACTCTAAGAAATCTAGGCGACAGCTTCTTGTCAATCTATCATATCACTCAATAAGTGTCAGGCCTAACTAATAAAACAACAACCTTTAGGCAAAATTCGACTTTATTCATCAGCATAGTCTTCTTCTAGGGTTATACACTGATTTCAACGCTTCTCTAACAATTCGATGCTTTTTTTGTACAACGATTTGTCTATGGCCCCCAAATACATCCCAGTTTCCGACATCACTTCTTCATTGAAGCCAATTCTCTTTACCTGGAGCATTTTTAAGGTTTGTAAGCAGCCAGTAGTCATTAGGGGCAACATTTCGAGAATAAAGTAGGTGCAGAAGCAATTCGAAGTGAAATTCATGTAGTTTTGTTATCATTGCAATCGACTTATGACACCGTGCATTGTCTTGGTGAAAGAACACTTTTTCTTTCTTCATTTGTGACCGCTTTTGGCCATGTCCCCTTCAAACGCACAAATAATGCTATATAATATTCGTTATCTATGGTTCTTTATTTCTCAAGGTAATCAATCTCAAAGTACAGAGGCCAAAACTTTTCGCGCCGATGTTTGCATATTTTATCGATTTGGGTGGCTTTCACTTGCCGCTGTCCACTCAGCTGACTCCGAAGTGAAGCGGGTAGCAGTGGTTCCAATTGCACTCATCAACAAACTGATGCTATGGTTTTGGGAATAGCGTGTCTTCACAAATGATCATATATATTTGAGCATAGGAAGACATAACCGCTGGAGTATAATGGACTATGTGCAGGTTTGGCATGCTGCATCTACACGAAATTATCTTCTTTGGTCGGCCATCAATTGATGGTGAAGCAGTTATTATGTTTTTTCTTAAGGCTTAGGCTTAGGGTTAGGGTTAAGGTTAGGGTTAGAGTTAGGGTAAGAAAAAGGCTTAGGGTTAAGGTTAGGCTATGCAGCACGGCAAACCTGCAAATAAAAAAATCCACCGTTCGCAATTTCCAAGCAATTTATCAGCTCATGTCATTCTACATAGACGTATATGCGTTCAGTAGTTATTTTAGGGTTAGGGTTAGGATTAGGGTTAGAGTTAGGGTAAGAGAAAGGCTTAGGGTTAAGGTTAGGCTATGCAGCAGGGCAAACCTGCAAATAAAAAAATCCACCGTTCGCAATTTCCAAGCAATTTATCAGCTCATGTCATTCTACATAGACGTATGTGCGTTCAGTAGTTATTTTAGGGTTAGAGTTAGGATTAGGGTTAGAGTTAGGGTAAGAGAAAGGCTTAGGGTTAAGGTTAGGCTATGCAGCAGGGCAAACCTGCAAATAAAAAAATCCACCGTTCGCAATTTCCAAGCAATTTATCAGCTCATGTCATTCTACATAGACGTATGTGCGTTCAGTAGTTATTTTAGGGTTAGAGTTAGGATTAGGGTTAGAGTTAGGGTAAGAGAAAGGCTTAGGGTTAAGGTTAGGCTATGCAGCAGGGCAAACCTGCAAATAAAAAAATCCACCGTTCACAATTTCCAAGCAATTTATCAGCTCATATCATTCTACATGGACGTATGTGCGTTCAGTAGTTGTTTTTGTCGGCGATTGAATTGAAAGGAGAACAAAAAAGGGTCTACATTAATTACTTACTGCCTGTAGTTGTAGGCGATATCTGCAAATTCTGTCCTCCGTTTTCTATACACTGGATCCGTGAAACCCTGAAAGAAAGAAAAATATCTTAAAATGATCATTCCTCAATTAATCTTTATGCCGGATCTTGAAGATGGCTGTGTCTTTTCTGGTTTGTCTCGTTCATAAATAAGGGGACTGAGACATTCTATTTGCTAAGACAAATCACGTGTCTGAAGAGAGGACACGTTCATTTCTTAAATTTTTTTATTTGTTTATAGTTTACTATTTTTTTTTTTTTAATTTTGATGATTCTCTTATGGGTTATAGACGAATTTTTAAAATTTATGAAGTCACTCCATCGTGATGAAACCGCGGTAAGACTCTGAAATATGTAACGTATCGTTTTTTAAATAAATTATTCGTATTTAGCTCTCACTTTTCTGCGGTCGAACACTTTATTGATTTATTTTCAACATTACCTTACACAAACACACACACACACACACACACTATATATATATATATATATATATATATATATATATATATATATATATATATATATATATATATATATCGAATCGCATGACCGGTAGTGAATAGTCATATCTCTATGCTGATGAGTCCCGATTATAAAGGACGAAACGTGTACGTACATAGATAATAAACAAAACAAATATTTATTATTTGTAGCTCCTAGAAAACTCGTCTAGAAGGGCACTGTAAGTGTAATATCAACACAGCATTATGTTATATGTGCATCGTTCTTTTCATTAAGTAGAACGCTCTTATGACGTCAAGCCGCCAGATAAAGTGTTAAAATTATCACTGTTTATTCGCTGTTCAGCTTGGCGTCGGGATTTGAGTTGCAAAATTCGAATCGCATCAGCGGTAGTGAATAGTCATATCTCTATGCCAATGAGTCCCTATTATAAAGGACGAAACGTATACGTACATAGATAATAAATACAACAAAAAAAAAAAATTCCCGAAACAGTTTTTCATGGTAAACAACTGATGATCCCTTAAAATAGTGTTAGAAATAAACTAATATAATAACTGTAAAAAATAAATTGACTTACATGAGTGATTTTCCACTGGAAGACTTGGGACTATAAGTTTTTTAAATTTTTTTTTTTAATATAGTTTTAATGGTTGAGAAACTTCCGAGACTATATATATATATATATATATATATATATATATATATATATATATATATATATATATATATATATATATATATATATATATATATGGATTAATAGTATTAATAATCATAGTATTCCATATCGTTTATAATTCTAATTCTAATATTCAATTTTGTAGTTAGTTTTATTCCATTTGTGTTAATAAACAAACAGAGAGAGAGAGAGAGAGAGAGAGAGAGAGAGAGAGAGAGAGAGAGAGAGAGAGAGAGCAGCGAGGGGGTAAAACAACATAGGGTGATAGTAATAAACAGAAACTTAGTAAATTGCCAATAATGACTAATCAGAACAATTGACTATATATTTTTCAAACATAACTCAATCCCAATACCAAGGACTGAAATGAGATTTTAAAAAAACAAAGAGATTTCTCCTTGTTTTTGATCTCATTTCAGTACGCTGACGATTCCACTTGGGCTATAGCTGTTTTAAGAATTTAAAAAAGTCAGCCCATCTGGATAAAACCGCGGTACAGTTCTGAAATAGGTAACGTATAGTTTTTAAATAAATTATTTGTATTTAGCTCTCGATCTTCTGCGAACGAGCACTTTATTGATTTCTTTTCAATATAACTTGACACGCACACTAATATATATGTATATATATATATATATATAATTATTTCCACAATCAGACAACGCCGCAGCCCACAACCTATGAAAAGAAACAAACCGGAAGTCTTAGACTCGAGTTTCGCCCTCCTTTGGGCTCATCAGTAGAACACATCCGAACTCAGGTTCCGGTTTGTTTCTTTTCATAGGTTGTGGGCTGCGGCGTAGTCTGATTGTGGAAATAATTATATATATCATCTCACATTCAAGAAATCATATATATATATATATATATATATATATATATATATATATATATATATATATATATATATATATATATATATATAAGAGTATGTCAGATTATCATACACACATACATTCAAATTTTGATCAATTAGAAAATCTTTAATAAGCAACCGTTTTTACACTTCGTCTCTTTCACTGATGTGCGTATAATTTCACATTTTTTCCGAGGTATTTAACATTGGATCGTTACTTGTAGTTTTTGTTTGTTTTGATCGAAGATAACCTTTCTTGAGACATTATTATTGTTTTTTGAATTGAAAATTGAAGATGTTCTAGAATTTCTGTTCTAAAGAAAGCACTGTTTGGACACTTTAAGTATTATATTTAATAACTTAAAATAAATATCGTCTTGAAATAGCTGTAATCGACTTTGAAACCATTGTGTCTACTCTTTATTTGGAATATGATTTGAAAATACTTTAAATCTTTATATATATATATCATGTGAAAAGTGGTTTTTCTTCAGACTAACGAACACAAAGGGAACTATAATTGACCTTTGAAATGGTCTGAGAGTTATTTGGAGAAAAAGGGACCAAATAGACACGCGCCTCTCTTTGAGGGGCAAATGCAGGCTTTTAACCTGAACACACCCGGTCCTGTCACATGGGCGGTGCCGGACCACGACAGACGCATATGGCTATTGTTTAGACTCCATACAACAAAATACACACACAACAACAATAAAAGATTTCACTGCTGACTTCGTCTTTGTTTTTTCGTCTCAGCCAAAGTGTTTGAATCTGGGGTCAAGGGAGAAAGGAAAGACGCTGTTTTAGTTTGGTTGATGGTATTAGATATGGCGGTTGGTACATAAAAAAAGGAGATAGAGAAAAGGAGGGAAGGAGAGAGGGGAGGGCACAAATTAAAAAAAATATAAAAAAAGATAGAAAGAAAAGAAAAAAGGAAGAATAAAAGAATAAAAGAAAGAATTAGCAACAAAAAAAGGAAAGAAACAATGAAGAAAAGGGAGAAAGAAAGAAATAATGGATAAAACATAAAGAGAGAGGGGAGGAGGAAAGACAAATGATAACAATTATGAAAGAGCGAGAGAGCGGGCAAAGAAAGATGAAGAACGAATGAAAGAAAACATAACGAGAGAGAGAGAGAGAGAGAGAGAGAGAGAAAAGGAGCGGGTAGAACGAATAGGAAAGAGAGAGAGAGGGAACGTACAGAAGAATGAAATAAAGAACATAATGAAGAAAGAGGATGAAGAAAAAGAAAAATGAGAAAAAACAAATGAAAGAAAGAAAAACGAACGAATGAGAGTGAGAGATAGATAGAGAGGGAGAGAAATAAAAAGTAAAAAAATTAAATGAATAAATGAATGAACGAATGAAAAAAAGAAAAAAGAAAAAAGAAAAAGAAAGAAAAGGAAATGCATTCGGGTTAATCAATAATAAGCAAATCAATGAAAACAAACATTCGAAATAGAAAAAGTAAAAAAAAGAAAAAGTAAACTCTTTGATTTAAAGAAAATAAAGGCGAATAGTAAAAACTGTCTTCGACCACTGGAACGGTCAGTTTCAGTCAGCACAGAAGTTAGTTTTGTTCCTCCGGCCACAAGCGGTCAGTAATTATCTGGTGTCGCTAATGAGCAGTTTTCCCCTCCCCGTGTACATTTGTCCCCCACCCTCAGAATCGACTTTCATACTTTCCTCCCACCACCTGTACCCGCCCCCTTTTTTCTTCAGTCTCCCTCCTTTCTTCGTCGCCCTATTTCGCAATCATTAATAGTCCACAACGACAAAGCAAAAACGGTAAATACTAACCCGAGTGGAAGGGAGACAAAAACAAAACAAAAAAAAAAAGGAAAGGAAGAAATTAAAAAAAAAGAAATAAAGAAAAATTAATCCTGGACAGACTGACTGACCATCATAGCTAGTTAAAGATACTGACCCCCTCACCCTTCTTCCCGATGGACAAGGGCTAATTATTAGAGCATTCATTTTCACCCTGAAACCGTTTGGGGGAGGTTAGCCGAGACAACTTCATTCGGTTTCCCGTCCACTGACGACTACTGACGTCTAATGCCGGTGCTAGTGGCCTATAACCTCCTACCTTACACCCCCCACACACATTACTTGGGTCACTCCATATCGAGGTCAAGAGCAACTCGAACATTAGGGTTAATGAGACGGGAATGGTTGCCAGTCGAAAGATGATGAACACTATTGGAGTACTAACATTACGGGCTTTACAGAGCCCTCCAAAAAAGAGCGCGCTCCAGGAGCACGCTGTTTTTTTTGTTGAAGCGAAGGAGAAGAGGGCTCATTTTATATTCAGCGGGAGTGGAGCGGGAGCAACTCCATTTGGGACTAAAGAGCGGTGGTTTTATCGCTCCGCGTTCCTCACTCCAAAATTATTTGATTTTTTTAAAACATTAGTTTTTTTTATTCAGCAATAAAAAGTTTCAGCTAAACTCTTTGAGTTATTTTTTCAAATTATATCTCTAGTAAATGTATATGAGATAGGGAGAGAGAGAGGAAGGGAGAGAAAGGGAGATAGAACGAGAAAGTTACACATGGAAACAGAACACTGAAATTCTCAGTTTTTTTTCACACTTACATGTTACATTTTTGATAGGACTGTTCTCTTAAGGCAGGAGACAATTTGGCAACACATGTCTTCAAATGCGCCAGTGAGTCTATAGATGTCTTTGAAGTTATTTTCTTAAAAATTTGAACATTTTTTGTATTTATGAAAAGGATGTTTATTGCTTATTGAATAAATAAGCCAATTTTTCTTTTCATTTTAATTGAACTTTTATGCCACATTTTTACCGTCGTCTTTTTGGTAACATTTTGTTATTCTTAAATTCACAACTAGTATGTTTTAACTTTTTCATGTTTGCTTTTAAATTCGTTTATTTCCGTTAAAACTTGCTTTTGTAAATAGAATGTTCAAAGTTTTTTTGTGTGTAATAAAATGTTAAAGCAGTAAAAATATCTTTAGTCCAAGGAAAAATATTTTTAGTCCAAGGAAAATAAAAATAATAAAAACCAACATGGCCGCCAGTGATTAAAACCTGGAATTAAAGTTAGATTCTTAACACTTAAAATAGTAAATGAGAATTTTATTTCAGGACCAAAAATACAATTAAGACCAATAATCAGTTTCATCCAAAATGTGGGCGAATACCAAGAGAAATGAACGAAAACAAACAGCGGTCCCTATTCTACAATTAAACCGATGTTTAAACTTAATTAAATTAAAGAAAATATCTTTAATTTTAAATTTAAAAAAGCAAATAATTAGACTTTCTGACTAATTTATTTTTTTTAGAACCGAAAGAATCTATTATCGAATTTTAAAATTGTAAACAGTTTGTTTTTATTATAGATTTGAAATATAGACGTTTTCACCTGTTTTATTTAAATTTTTAATTTTAATAAATGTTTTTGCCCGACCAAGGAAAACTTACTCCAGTTAATTTTTCGGGAAAGGAAAATATGACCCGATATTTTTTCAACTCCCAAGTCTAGGCCAGATATTTTGTATGAAATTTTAAGACATTAAATGGATCTTTGAATTGTTTATTGACAATTTATTGATATTTTTTGGCCAACTTATGAAATATATTTTTTTATTCAATCTTTAAAAAA
Organism: Sepiola atlantica; assembly: GCA_963556195.1. Taxonomy (NCBI): domain Eukaryota; kingdom Metazoa; phylum Mollusca; class Cephalopoda; order Sepiida; family Sepiolidae; genus Sepiola; species Sepiola atlantica. The sequence goes on from OY744528.1 coordinate 37,649,415, forward strand.
TAAACTTCATTGTTTTTTTTCGCCCCAAATTGTACTATTGAAAAAAAATGGATAAATCGATTTGTTTGAAAGTACTTTCGCGTTTCTCTGTGATGAATGATAATATACATTATACAATATAGTTACGTTCGTTAAACAAACAAATATTAAGCAACCACACGACGATTAATGTTGCCCTGATTGTCTCTCCTCTCACAGAGAAATGCTTTCTTTAAAAAGAAAATAATCACTAATAATGTTTAAAAGGAAAACTATTTACTTAAAACAAATCTAAATTCCCTTCCAAAATAAATAGAAAAAATATCGGGTCAAATTTTTATCCCCTGGAAAAAATAGGTTGTTAATGTAATGAATTTAAATTGATTTAAAATACTTCAGGGATTTTTCTATTTCTATTTTATACCTCAGGAAACGAAAATTTACGTACGCTTCGTCCGACATGTTCTCTTATAACCCTTAGCACATCTAAAAATACTAGTGAGATTTTGTCAAATATTATCTTACGGTTTTACATTTAAAGTGACATCCCAACCCATATTGACGAGATCCTTTGACACCAACCCCTACCATTCGACCACTCATTGGCAGAATAGAAAGTTTATGAAAGAAGGTACATTTTCATTATGGAGCGCTGAAAAAGAGCCGCTCCTTTTTTTTATAGGAGTTTGAGGTGGAGCGGCTCCTTTTTGAAAATGGGGAGCGTGGGAGGAGCCAACTCTAATTTTGGGTGTTGGAGCAGGAGCGGGAGCAGCTCCAAAAGTAGTGGAGCACGCAAAGCCCTGCTAACATTGATCAATGGTATGAACGGATTATTAGTTAAGGAGCGGTTTATGATAAGAATTTGGTGACATTGGATATGAAGACGATCCAGTTATACTTAGCAGGGAAGCAGTCCTGCGTTAATATGTTCCACAGGCGTGTTGCAAAGAATGTCTGTCCATGGAAATATTAGTAGATTATTAATTATATACAAATGAACGCCTTATTCAATTACATTTTCAACATTTATTCACTAAATAATATGGCTATGTACTACTAAAATTACGTGGACATTGCTTGTTATCTTTTATGTTTGTCTCCGTGCACAATGGATGAGGCCACAAAGTGAAAACGTCACAAAAAGATCATTCACCTAAACAGAGTTGAGAGACACGTTACAAATTCTTTATCACGTCGCAAAAGGAAGCCGCCATAGTGGGATGAAGTTATTCACTAAACATCGGGGAGAGAACCTTTATGACGTCATAAATGATAGAGTATCAAATGGATGACGTAATCTATTAAAACTGAAGTGTATAATGTATTTTTATGTAATTATTTTTATTGGTGATTGTAGCGTTCGTTGTTATTTTGCTTACTATTATTTCGATTGTCTCACTTTCCTAGGTTATTAAGATGCAGAAAATTGCATTATTAGTCGTCCTTAACTTCATAGGACGTATTTTTCGTAAATATTTCGTAAATATTTACATATTTTTATTTATTTTATACGTACATAAAAGTAATCCATGGACACGTGTTTCTGTCATCAGCAGTGGCTAACTTAGACAGAGATCGAACCTTCGATATTGATGTATATAGTCCAGCGTTCTACCACTGGACCAAGACGCTCCGTCTAGAAATATGTACGATTTTTATCACCTAAATATTTAATGTATTTTCATGTAATTATTTTTATTGGTGATTGTAGCGTTCGTTGTAATTTTGCTTACAATTATTCCGATATATATATATATATATATATATATATATATATATATATATATATATATATATATATATATATATATATATATATATATATATATATATATATATATATCGAAGGTTCGATCCTTGTCTAAGTTAACTATGCTGATGACAGCTGTGAGCCAGAAACACGTGTCTATGGATTCCTTTTATGTACGTATAAAATTAATATTAAAAATATATATTAACGAAAAATACGTCCTATAAAGTTAGGGGCGACTCATAATGCAATTTTCTGCATCTTAATAACTTGGGAAAGTGAGACAATCGAAATAATAGTAAGCAAAAAACAAAACAACGAACGCTGCAATCACCAATAAAAATAATTACATAAATATATATATATATATATATATATATATATATATATATATATATATATTTCATGATTTTTGGGGGAGTACAACATTTTATTATCGCAAGCATGAAGGGAAGACGAATTTTATCGTTTATGATTAAAAGTTCATCAAGAAAAAAAAAGCAAGCCAACCGGTTTCGCCCTCTCTTAACAAAGGCTGTATCGAGTGTTAAAAAAAAATGGATTTAAAAAAGGGGGTTAAAAGAGGGAGTACAGAAAATAAAATAGCGCTAGTGTATATGTAAAATGAAGGATGAATCTTAGAGACTGATCACATTTAGTCCCTTTTGTTTACAAATGGATGGACGTTTAAGACGATCCACGTTTGTCTTAAACGTCCCTCCCTTTGTAAACAAAGGGAGTGTCTTAGTGAAGGAGGGGGGGGGTTAAGGTGTTGTCTCTTTAAGCTGACCACTGACCAGCTGATGTCCGAAAAAATACCAGTTTTATCAAACACTACGAAGGGAAGCGAGAGCAAGTGCAAGATATATGAGTTTTTTTTTGTTGTAAATACGAATACCGCATCTTCTGAAGTGTTTCAGTCGGTCGGACGGCCCCACCCAACATTTGACATAACGTTGCCTTTAAAGATCGGTTTAGTTGCCGCTTAAAAAAACAATAGGACAGAAATACGCTAACTACCCGCTTCGTCGCTTTAATGAATGGAATTAATTTTCTCAATGAATATAAATAATACTTTTACTAAGTATCGGGCTTTTTGAAATGTTTTCGTTTTTCATTAAACTGGGTGGATCTTTATTCTTATTTTTTTATGTTAATTTTCTTACTAGTGGATAATCACTTACGATGATTGTCAATGTAAAGTACAGAATAGTTAACAGTCGAGAACTCGTAAACAAAAAATAAAAACAACAAATAATTTATGTAAACGCAGTAGAATCAAATTATCTACCGACGCGTATACTTTCAACGCGCGGAAACTGTGAGATTTTTATTTCAGAATTTAATTTCGATGTCCGTGTGTCTTATCGAATCACTAAAAACAACATGACAGCCGACATTATCGCTTAACATCGCTAAATTCAGGCGATTAATTGTGGTTATACGTGGGATTTTGTTTGTAGGTGACGGCTTGCCACTCGAACTTAGGGTTAGTGGTAGGGTAAGTAATTTATTTTACTATCTTTTCAGCATGAAGTTAATTGAACTTAAGCCATCACATTGGTCCCCAGTTTGGTTATCGTGTGTCGATTATCACACAAACATCAAAATAAAATTCTGAAATAAAAAGATTAACAGTTTACACATGTTTAAAGTATACAGCTCGGTAGATAATTTAATTCTATTGCATTTGCTAGAAATTATTTGTTGTATAGTAGTTACTTGACGAAAGATGTATTTTCTCTTATATGTACACGCAATCTCTTACGTAGTAGTGACTTGTGATTTGGTTTGCCAAAACAGGCAGCCCCAGGCTCGCGCATGTATACACAGACAATTAGCGCATCACTGCACATGCGCAATACTGATTTACACCCAAAGCTGGATGCGTGCCAAATACAATAGTTCGAGTTGTAATGTGAATCTGACAGTACGCCATATTACCTATCTCGTCTCCTGCCAGGAATTGGAGGGGAGCGCGATACAAGTTTATACGTAAGACCAACTGGACTTAATTACATTTCGACTATGGTGCCTGCCGACCTATCAACTCAAGTTTTTTTACGTTTCTGTATCCTTGTTCCCGTTAAATAAAAGACATATCAATACAGGCATCGGTAAATAAAAATGTAACAATACTTGGTACTGATACAGCTTTTGAACAAACAAAACCGACTCTGTGTGTGGCATCTTCCGGTCGTTTCCGTAAACAGCCGGAAGATACCGACTCGCTTAGCCAATCGGAAGGCTCGAGAAGCAGATGACAAGTTTACCTATACAAAAAGAAATATCGCCCCCTTCCAAAAAAAAATGCTTGTACAGCTTTTGAACCGGACAAAAACGGAATTATTTTGTTAAAACCTTAACCCTTAAACTAACCCTAAACTAACTCTAACCTAGTGTTATGTCTATTTTCATATTAACAAAACGTGATTGTTTAAAGAATACTATTGATGACTTGCTGAAACATTCGTCACCACCGAAATAGAATTCCCCCATCTCAAATTTTTGTAGCACGACAGTTAATGTAAAAAGCCAAAGAAAGAAAAATTGCACCCCCACAACAACATTATGGAATACAAACCGGCTTTTGACACAGTCTGGCGAAAGGCTTTATTAAAAATGCTACGGGCGATTGGAATTGATAGCAAAATCGTAAACATTGTTGAAAATTTATACAAAGGCACAGAATGTGTACAGTTGTTATTAACGGACATATCACACATTGGTTTGAAGTCATTGTCGGGGTACGCCACGTCAAGGTTCTTGATAAGTTTGGCGAAATCCAGGACAGTTATTCGGATGTTGCTTTTGCGGTCATAGGGGGAATTCTGAGGGGTAAGTGGTTCTGATCGAAAAAAATTGAATTTATTGCAAAGTTCTTTGTGAAAATGCTGAGTACCGACTTCATGATAATATTTAGTAATGCAATAAAAACGGCCGGCATTAATTAAGAAACAGCGGTTACATACCGGGTGATCAGCGTCAAGTTCTGCTCCATAGGTCAAAATGGAATTGGCAAATTTATCAAGATCAGCAATTTTGCGTGGGAACCATGGAACTGAAAATAAGACAAAATGAAACCGAAATTATTTCATTTTTAAGGAACTCTATGATATTATGCACTTTTTAAAAACACCCCAGGATATGAAAACGATTACACATTTAAATTTTCAAATATATTCTTTTATATGAACTGAATCATTAATATATATATATATATATATATATATATATATATATATATATATATATATATATATATATATATATGCACGCTTGAACTTGAGTTGAGCACGGTTCTGAAGAAGTAAAGAGTTCCTTATATATATATATATATATATATATATATATATATATATATATATATATATATATATATATATATATATATATATATGTGTGTGTGTGTGTGTGTGTGTGTGTGTGTTTGGAGGTACACAATTTATAAATACGCTTAAACAAAATTGACGGAAAGCTCTCAAGGGCATTTTTAACTATCATCTCGCCAGGAGAAAATAGATAGTTTGAATGAATAAGAAACAATATTAGCGAAAATAAAGAGCACAAGGGGGGATATTGCATGTGCCAGGGATTTAACGATAAACGATTAAAATAAATTAATTTGATTTAATAGTCGTTTAAAAACGATTAAAAAGTCACAGCGTGTGATAGAAAAACAAAATGGGGGGGGGGGTGTAAGTTCCCCAAAGAGATTGAACATTTATAAATCTCTTTTGCCGACACAAGAATGAATTACGAATTTCAATATAGACATACTCCAAAATTTTGAAATGGTGTTTGGAATTAGCTTTACGCAGGGCCTGAAAACACTCTATTTTATAATTATTGGCTAATAACTAACAAATCTGAATATGAATAAAATTATGTCTATTTATTATGGGAAGCGAGTTATGTTATTAATAATGTTAACAAATATATAGAAGATACTGTCAAGTCTTCTACAAAGAAAGTGGGCCCTTTGGGCTGCCAGTATGCTATATCTCTATGAAGTAACCATTCGCCTATGCATGGAGTATTGTTGCCACATGTGGACTGGTGCACCCACCGTTAGTATCTCCTTAGACACGTCCAAAAAGAGCATTTAATCTAATACATCCCACACTGTCTACTAAGCTCCAACCCCTGTTTCATCGCCGCTTGTCTTACAAGTAGTTTAACGGAATGTACTACGACAACCTTGTGTCCCCTCAACGTAACTACCCTCGATTAATCCGACAATCAGCAAAATCCCACCTCTTCACCGCTGAGGTCCCATGATGTCGGAAGTCTGTCTAGTCTAATAGTTACTTTCCTCGAACTGCTAGTCTTTGGAATTGCCTCTCTGCTCACTGTTTGCCGACGGTACCAACATGCAGAAATTTAAATGTAATGTGAACAAACATTTCGCTACACAACTTATCACTTAGGATGCCTCTATAAATCTAGTCTCTAATCACAGTAGCCCTTTTATGTCCCAGTGGCAATGGGCCTTGTTTGAGGTGAATAAGAGCAACAAAAAAAAAAATTAAACACAAAGATAGTTTCGGTCAATGTAAGCTCGGACATAGTCGCACCTAGTCTTGCCAGACGCAAGACACCGTTTTTATCGAAGCTAGATTTTATTTATTTCCCAAACGCGTTTTCGTATCTAGAAATTATTTTAATTTTCCCACATGAAGAATGACATTGTGTCTAACTTTGCCGTCGTTGGGAGCCAAGTAAATTGGACAGCAAAATTACGTTATTAGCACATAGATAATTTTGGCCAATTTAACGTCCGGCATTATTAGTGTGATTTAATGTTTTTACTAGAATGTCATTTTTATTTGTGTTACATCTATATAACACAAATAAAAATGACATTCTATTTAAAATTTAAAAAATACGACAGTACATTAACATGACGATTATTTTTTGGATGAATGAATTAAATAGATAATAATGAACTTAATATAAAAAGGATCTGTTGTTCAGGATTAATAAGCAGCTGCTTATAAGATCTCAAACCCAGTTTTCAGGATTAATAAGCAGTCGCTTATATCATTTCAGTAAAACAACATTATAAATAGTTGTTCAATACAAAATTATCTTATGTACTATTATGCTAGTACATTAATGTTTAGAAAGTAAGAGTTTACTATTTATTTTAAACATATATAAGTGTTTATATGAAAGCTGCATATATAGAGAAATGTACAAATTATTTTATTCATGTTGCGATCTGATGCTGCTGTTTAGGTAATTTTAGGATCTTTTTCCATCTGAAAATCTTCCTAGTCGGATAAAGTTTTTTCTGGATGAAATTAAATCGAATTACATATTATTGTTCTAAAGAACATAGTAGCACGATCCACAAGAAGAACTGACTATGTAGAATGAAATATGGAATTAATAGAAAATGAATCGAACCCTAACTCAGATTATGAGATGTTATACGGAACCGGCATTAGAGAGATATAGTTTCAAAATCTAGTTAAAACTGCTAAAAACGGCTTGTCTGTCGAAATCACATTTTTTCTTTATCTCTCTCTCTCTCCCCTTCTCTCTTTATCTAGATCCAGAAGTGTTTGTTTCGAACTAAAGTGAGTAGTGTCTGTTTATTTGTTGGTATGGAAGAGTTAAATGTTATGAAAATACGCCTGTAAAAGTTAGCAGTTATATAATAGAGCGATTTAAGATTCCGATTTATTTTTCCGAGAATAGCTGTAGCTATATAAGATTGCATAAGACGGTAATATTCTTAGTTTGAAATTCTTTACTTATGTTATTCTTATTTCTCCATGTATGTGTGCACGCCTTTATATATATATATATATATATATATATATATATATATATATATATATATATATATATATATATATATATATATATTCCATGATAAATGCCAGTATACTGAAATCATATGCCCTTAATAGGGTTAAGATGAAAATTCATATACACTAAATGTACAAAAGCAAGGAAATTCCCAAATTTTTACACTTTTATTGTCATTAAGGGTATGCGAGCACAACAGGGCTATGTATTTTACTGGTAAGAATTTTTCTTCAGCGCACCTCACACACTTCATCCACTTCATCTTAACCCTATTAAGGGCATATGCTTTCAGTATACTGGCATTTATCATGGAGTGTCACTACTTTTGTAAAGGCTATGCTTTAATACAATGGACATTTTACAGGTTTTTGGAATTTTCTGGAAAACTAAGGTATATGGTAAACTGAAATTAAAATGCCATCAACTAGACCCTAGTACCTCTATCTCTGCCAAAAATCAGCTGAATTCATCAAGTAGTTGATTAGATACAGGGTGGCACATACGCACATACGTACTTACGTAGGATTTCATGATTGAACTTTTTGGATCTCTGGGTTGCATGACTAATGATGCTGAAATTCTACACACTTATAGAACCTATCAAATAAAAAATTTGTGCAAAGTTTTAACTAATTTGGTGTATTGGTTTTTGAGTTATGATTGATCAAAGACATGAGATTTCCAGCATAGGCCATTTGTAAAGTCTCAAGGGATAGAGCGCTCTCGCGCTCCCCTTGATATATATATATATATATATATATATATATATATATATATATATATATATATATATGTATGTTTGTGTATGCGTATATATGCATAAATATGTATTTTTAAAAATATATATTACACTATATGTACTATTTACATACGCTATACATTTTATACTGAATTTCTTATAGAGTTTTGGATTTGCTCTATCAATCTACTTTGATTAATTTGATATAACTTAAAGGCGTCAGGGTGGCGTATTATTGCTTTATTTAACTGTCTAAATATTTTATTTTAATCTCCACCTTGTTTAATCATTAAGAAGCAATTGAGGTTCGGGTATGACATCTATTAATCTTAGAGTAACGCGAGCTATTGTTAGAAATGTGGACATAATTCCCCCGTAAAAATATATACAGGTTAGGTACTATTTTATGCGGTATACGAACGATATGAAAGGGGAAGGCATTTCCTTTATAAAACATTTCATAGATAAATAAATACTTCTTCCTCAATTTTATAAATCCAAATCAAAAAATGTAGTGTGCGTTCCTGTGTGTTCACAATTTAATTCCAACTCGGTTGGTTATATAAGTTGTTTTATATTTCCAAATTCCTCGTTATCATTAATAGGTCATCAATAAATCGCCTGCAACCAATATAACTATAAGTTTCAGATATATCATTTTCTATGATAGCATATATATATATATATATATATATATATATATATATATATATATATATATATATATATATATATATATAATTATTAAAAGGAAAAGGGTTTTTTACCCCACCCATAGACCGGTATTGTCTGGGCCTTCGGGTCTTGATTTACGCCGGTCTATCGGTTGTCCGTCCTGTGCAGTTCTAGGAGGTGCACCCTCCCAGGCTTTGCCTTCTCGCCCTTTGATAAGGGGTTAGTTTATTGCTAATCGCCTGAGGCGCCCCTTCCGGGGAATGCCGACGGAACTGCCCAGGCAATTTTTAAATGACCAGAGCGCTCAAATTCACGAGTGCTGGTTTTTCAAATCCCACTTTCCCGACCTTGTGTCACATCTTACTTTGTGGGAGGAAGATAAATAGAATTAAAAGGAAAAAAAAATTACACACATTAAGGTTGTATACATTATGAATTATTTCGACCCTTTAATTAGGTCTCCTCAGACGTATAAACAACCACGTCAAAATAACAAAATGTTTTGATCTTTTTGGTTTTTTGACGTGGTTGTTTATACGTCTGAGGAGACCTAATTAAAGGGTCGAAATAATTTATAATGTATACAACCTTAATGTGTGTATAGTTTTTTCCTTTTAATAATTCTATTTTGCTAGGTTTAAAGGTACATTGAGCTCTTTTATTCAGGTTTCCAAAGCAATATTGAAATCTACACACACACACACACACTATATATATATATATATATATATATATATATATATATATATATATTTAATAAATTATATTGAATAAATTATATCGTTTTTGTAAAAGTTTATTATATATATATATATATATATATATATATATATATATATATATATATATATATATAGATATTAATAATGTTACAAGCGAGGAGGTAAAATAACCTGATACCGTAGGTTTCAAGCATGGAGCGGCCATCCTCGAAAACTAATGTTTTGTTGGTTCGTTTGTAAAATAAACAAGTCGTTCCGGGTTATTTTATAAACAAACCAAGGGAAACATTAGTTTTCAAGGATGACCGCTCCATAACCGAAACCTACGGTATCATGTTGTTTAGATTTGATTTTCTGCAATATTTTTTAATAAATAAATAAATATTACGCTCTTATTATTAAATAATTGAGCACTGTTGGATTTTTTCCTACCAAACAAAACCAATTTGCTTTTAAGTTCGTGTCTATACCCTGTGCTGAGTAAAGAGACTCGACATCAATAAAAACCAATATCGTCTTAGAAACGATCGTACATAAAATGTTATTTATGTTGAATTCTTAAAAGGTAAATAAATGATTATGCTATGTCATTAGTTTATCTATCTATCTATCTATCTATCTATCTATCTATCTATCTATCTATCTATCTATCTATTTCCATATATATATATATATATATATATATATATATATATATATATATATATATATATATATATGAATGATTTTTTATTCAAACATGTACAAAGTCTGCTACACTAGCATGTCGATGTTATCGATCTACAGATGAAAGGCCTTAATTTTATTCCCTAGGAAGTTTTATTTATTTATTTATCTGTCAGCGAGTTTTATTTATTTATTTATCTGTTCTTTTTTGGATTTGTAATGTTATTGGTTTTACCTAGTCTGAAAACAATAACATTACAAATCCAAAAAAAGAACAGATAAATAAATAAATAAAACTCGCTGACAGATAAATAAATAAATAAACTTTCCTAGGGAATAAAATTAAGGCCTTTCATACACAAACTAACATCGATCTCCCTTAAGTCTTAGTTAATCACCATCCCACACCGGTTTTTTTTCGAGGACCCCCTCAGAGATACACCGTTTGCTGTCATTGTTGACGCCATTCCCTATCGGGACGGGACAATCATTTCAGCTTGCCAGTGATTCCACTGGGAACGAAGATTTACTAAAAATGTCTAAATCTGCCCTTTTGGATGAAACCGCGGTACATTGCTGAAATATGTAATATACAGTATCTAAATAAATTATATTAGCTCTCTTATATGATCGAGCACTTTATTTGATTTCTTTTCATATACAACCTGAAACACTATATATATATATATATATATATATATATATATATATATATATATATATATATATATATAATTAAAAATAACCGACAACTCGTGTCTGGATATTTTTGTATAAATCCCTTCCATTTTCCGGATTAAAGTCCTAATCTCGGATGAGAATTGGCTGATGAATCTGCCGTAATTTTCTTTTAGGTCCAAAGTACTTTCTGACCCATCTGGGTCCATCTTCAGTGGGAATAATGTCAATCAGGTATTCATACAAAAATATCCAGACACGAGCTGTCGGTTATTTTTAATAATACGTGCCTTAGTGAAAAAAATGCTGCCTCGATACACACACACACACACACACACACACACACACACACACACACACATATATATATATATATATATATATATATATATATATATATATATATATATATATATATTAACGAAAATCCTTCCCGGGACAAAATGCTGCTATTTTCTCGTAGATCGATCACAGTCTTTTAACGGAACGGAATTCGGTTCGCTGGTCTGAGGTTGCTGATCCTAGCATCATAGCAACCGGGGCTTGTTGCTGATCCTAGCATCATAGCAACCGGGGCTTGTTGCTGATCCTAGCATCATAGCAACCGGGGCTTGTTGCTGATCCTAGCATCATAGCAACCGGGGCTTGTTGCTGATCCTAGCATCATAGCAACCGGGGCTTGTTGCTGATCCTAGCATCATAGCAACCGGGGCTTGTTGCTGATCCTAGCATCATAGCAACCGGGGCTTGTTGCTGATCCTAGCATCATAGCAACCGGGGCTTGTTTTGTGGGAGAGGGAGGCATAAACGGCGGAAGAGAATTAGTTTAGGCAGTAGTTGGCATCAACTTACTCTCAGTTTTGTTTCCGTCATCTGGTTGCCTGGAGAGTATCTGTAAGGTGCTCGCCTTCGTTTTCAGGGCACTGATGGCTTCCTTTAAACCCTTTTGACTGTTCTCGCAGGTCACGAAGAAATCGTAACTGCTGTATCCCTCGTGGGAGATTCGAGATTCAATGTGGCCGAGCGTGACACCATATTCCTGTAATAATACGAAGCATAATTTTGGAGAAGACAAAAAAAAAGGCAAAGGAGTAAAGAGGCGCGAAATACTCACTGTAAAATAATCATCATAAAGAAAAAAGAAATAGTTTTCATAATGGCAGATTTTTATAGTTGCAACTAATACTACTAAATGACTATTTTACGAAATAGAAATTAAAAAGAGCGATGAATAGTAGTTGTGTAGCAATAGAGACGAAAACAAACACTTGCCAGCTTCAAAGCGTATTAGATGTTTCGCATGTAGGACAGCCGTTTTCCATAAAAAAATAAGTCGTGTTCATAATAGGGGAT
>OY744528.1:37666796-37686796 GCA_963556195.1 Sepiola atlantica
TAATACTGATTAGTTATTGTAATATTGATTCGTTATTGTAATATTGATTCGTTATCGTAATATTGATTAGTTATTGTAATATTGATTCGTTATCGTAATATTGATTCGTTATTGTAATATTGATTCGTTATTGTAATATTGATTAGTTATTGTAATATTGATTAGTTATTGTAATATTGATTAGTTATTGTAATATTAGTTCGTTATTGTAATATTGATTAGGTATTGTAATACTGATTAGTTATTGTAATATCGATTAGTTATTGTAATATTGATTCATTATCGTAATATTGATTACTTATTGTAATATTTATTCGTTATTGTAATATTGATTAGTTATTGTAATATTGATTCGTTATTGTAATATTGATTCGTTATTGTAATATTGATTAGTTATTGTAATATTGATTCGTTATTGTAATATTGATTAGTTATTGTAATATTGATTCATTATCGTAATATTGATTAGCTATTGTAATATTGATTAGTTATCGTAATATTTATTAGTTGTTGTAATATTGATTCGTTATCGTAATATTGATTCATTATTGTAATATTGATTAGTTATTGTAATATTCATTCGTTATTGTAATATTGATTAGTTATTGTAATATTGATACATTATCGTAATATTGATTAGTTATCGTAATATTGATTAGTTATTGTAATATTGATTCGTTATCGTAATATTGATTCGTTATTGTAATATGGAGTCATTATTGTAATATTGATTAGTTATTGTAATATTGATTCATTATCGTAATATTGATTAGTTATTGTAATATTGATTCGTTATTGTAATATTGATTCGTTATTGTAATATTGATTAGTTATTGTAATATTAATTCGTTATTGTAATATTGATTAGTTATTGTAATATTAATTCGTTATCGTAATATTGATTAGTTATCGTAATATTGATTAGTTGTTGTAATATTGATTAGTTATTGTAATATTGATTCATTATCGTAATATTGATTCATTATTGTAATATTGATTAGTTATTGTAATATTGATTCGTTATTGTAATATTGATTAGTTATTGTAATATTGATTCGTTATTGTAATATTGATTCGTTATTGTAATATTGATTAGTTATTGTAATATTGATTAGTTATTGTAATATTGATTGATGGTTTGTATTTTAAACGAAGAGAGGCCGCGTTTTACTAGTGGATCTTTGTTTCTGGGCTTAACAAAAAATACTTTTTTTGTCTTAAAGTTTAAAAATTATTTGGAAAATTAAGTGTAGGTTAAAATTAGGGTCAACCACACAACAAGTTCAGGTGTGTGGATTAGATCATGTATTCTTGTGGTTGGCGGCAGTGAATTTTTTTTATCGAACCTTGGTTGAGTTGGTTAGGGTCAGATGTTGAATTTGTGGAAACCCTGAAGCAGGGTTACCTCCTCGAGAACACTCCAGTGTGCATAGTATGAACAAGTTTAGGAAACTAAAAAAAAACGATATCCGAGGTTCGCTGTATGGTTCCTCCAGGGGACGGTCACGGATGTTTATCTTGGCATAAAGAACAAAAGGGTCTATAGGGAGGACTTGAATGCCTACTGGGGAGGACTTGAATGCCTACAGTGGAGGACTTGAATGCCTACAGTGGAGGGCTTGAATGGCTACTGGGGAGGACTTGAATGCCAACTAGACACCACCCTCGGGTGTCTTCGGTCTCTCTGTACAGAGGTTTGTCAGAGACTCTGACATGAGGTTACTTTTTACTTGAAGTAAACCCTGACCAAATATTTAAAAAAAATGGTGTGCTGTCTCCTCAAGCCATCCAGCACGTCTCCCGAATTGCGGACCGAGGCACCTCCTCTACTCATAGAGGGCAGCTTCGAATAAACAATTAGAAGCCGTTGACAATGAGGAAATGAATAATAAAAAATATGAATGAAAACAAAAATAAATACTGGCAGGTCTATCCGCATACGTTAGAATGTGCTGACCCAAGTTAGTCTGCAATTACATTAATCGATCTGATGTGAATGTTTCATTTTTATTTGATTTCTAGAAATGTGGTCCCATCTTCGGATTTCGGATGTTTGATGATCTATGCGCGGAGATGATTCTCCACCCCCAACCGCATAGATAGGACAGTGTGTAGGGTACGAATAAAAATTATGTTTTTCCGCATCAAAGTGGTTTTGAGTTAATTGGGGTGTAGGGGCACTCAGGTGCGCGCGTCGGGACAGATAGATCCATGCATGGGGCCAAAGTAAAGAGATGAGCATTCGACTTACACGGATTTCTCTGATTGCTACTGTTTGGAATAATCGGATTTGTTGATTACCTTTGAATATTTGCACATTCTATTTGCACATTCTATTTGCACATTCTATTGCAACATTCTATTGCAACATTCTATTGCAACATTATTTGTATTGGGGTTGTTTACCCTAATTAGGATGCTTTTAGCCAACGAAAATGTTTTTTTCTCTATATATAAATTGTCAAAGCTATATATACCTGTCATACATACATTACTGTTTTTTGTCCTCTGATGAAAAGAATTTCTCTTTGAAAATCCATGGGTTAATGGATCATGAAATTATTCCTTGTTTTGAATTTTTGATGAATTAATAATTTCTTAATTTTTTCCTACTTTTATTTTCATACTTCACTGTTTATTTTTAATTCTCTACCCCGTATATTGAGCCTTCCATTATCACGATAGATCATTATTTGAAGATACAATATTTATCTTTAAATTTTTATTCAATTATATATATATATATATATATATATATATATATATATATATATATATATATATATATATATGTATATATATATATATATATATATATATATATATATATATATAAATAAAGGAGTAAGGCTACCAACATTTGTAAAAAGTGTGTTTTCTTCAACATTTATTTATTATTTTGTTATTTTATCATTTTATAATTTTATATAACGCGTTTCAAGCGGTGGTTCGCTCTCATCAGATATGTAAATCCATTTGAAGAAATGTCTTTCGATTTGAAAGAGTGTTGTTTCATTTGAGGAAATGTGAACACAAATGTTGGTAGCCTTACTCCTATACATATAAACCTTTCTTTCGTTGGAACTGCACTAATACTGCACTACCCTCTTCTCTCTCTCTCTCTCTCTCTCTCTCTCTCTCTCTCTCTCTCTATATATATATATATATATATATATATATATATATATATATATATATATATATATATAGGTTAGTGGGAGAGATTCCAGAATGCTCGATTATTAAGAAAAATAAAAAAGTAAGAGCGTAATATTTATTTATTAATGTTTTACAGAAGGCCAGAACAACATCGGTACCGTCGGTTTGAAATCCTATAAAGGGCTCTGTTTATGTATGTCTTCCCGAAAGAGAGTTTCAATAAAGATGCGTGCACAGGTCCTCTTTATTAGGATTAGAAACCGACGGTATCGATGTTGTTCTGACCTTCCTGCAAAACATATATATATATATATATATATATATATATATATATATATATATATATATATATATATATATATATATATATCGTCTCTATAGTAAAGATCAATGTATATTCATTAGTATATAAATAAATAAACGTACTTCCATCTCGTCATGCAAAAGTTAGCGAGTAAAACACATGCCCTTTTCTAGCCTTCGGACGAAACTATTTCATACGAAAAGCGATAAAGACAATTGCAAGTTAGAACACCATTTTATAGTAAAAAGTCAATCAGAAATGATAATACTAATTTATATATGAAAAATTAAATCACTGACGTAATTCTATGATAATATATGAATATTTTAGTAACATATCTAGATATATAGCGAGTGCGAACAATACTTTTACAGTCATTTTTGACGAAGGGTGTACACGAGGCTTCTACTTTCTGACAAAGAGCAATGTGTATTTATTTGTACATATGTATTTAGCGTGTACAACACTTTTCGACGAATAAGAAAATAAGAAACGAATAAGGTAGAACCATGGCCATCCCTACTACAGGCCAGGCAATCGTGCAACTGGGGTCTTTTACTGGGGGCCATGTGAATTTTCTTAAATATTCGATATAGAAGTTGCAAACAAAGGTAAAATTCCTCTGTGAGATTAGTTTGATGTTTTTATGTGTTTTACATACCAAATAATAAGAACCATAATGAGCTAATTGATAAATTTTACAATTATTGACAAATTCCTATAAATGAAGAGACAGGTAATTTTGAATAAACAAAGGCAAATGCATATTTCAATGAAGAATTTTTATTTCAATGTTGGAGTTTTTTTTGAGAATTTGTACTTATGTCAAAAGATCATTACTTGTATATTGTGGTTAAAAAGAAAAAAAAGGATCCGCACCAGTTGATATCAAGCAGAGAAACAATTTGTTCAAATGTGATATGTGTTTTACTAACCAAAAACTTAAACTGTCCTCATTTTGATTGTTTTGAACACAACATTTTGGCTATAGTCTTCATTTCACATCATAAAATAATTCAAAAATAAAGTTCAAACTAAAATTTCAGCATCCAAATCTCTAGTGTGGTCTCGTAGTCGATTAATTTAAGCAAACAAATTCACTGAAAATGGAAGATGGAATTAGAAAAAATAAACAGATTCACTGAAATGGAAGATGAAATGTGATAATACAATGCCCATAGATTAAATAGAAGGTTTAATTAAACATCTATAGGTTATCCTATAAAATGGACAGGATTCACAGCAATGAGTTACGATAACCAGAATGTTATGGCAAACTAAGGAGGACACTACTTACAAAAATTTCTAAGGAAAGTTATTCACCTCAAAATCTGAAAGTAGTAATTAAAACTTCTTATTTTAATGTCTCACTAATGACTTGTTATCATCAAGAATCCACCCCAAAGAGTATTCTTTCTTTTTGCGGTATAGAAAAGAGAAAAGGCACTCCCCGGATCCCCATGCTCCACTATAAAAGAAAAACTCAAAAATTAAAAAAATCATTTTATTCTTCAAAAAGTTTGTACACAATGGTATTGCAGAAACAGTGAGTCCTGTGTTTCTAATGATCAATTACCTTTTCTAACTGATTATAAAGCACAAACAACAAACTCCTGTATTTAAAAAGAAAGTGAGTTTACCTTTTACAATAAATTAGAAAAAAAGCTTTGACATATATATTCGCACCATATCACAGAATCAACGAATCCTTTGTTTCTAATGATCAATTATTTTTCACTGATCAACAAATATTTTTACTGATGAAAATTTAGAAATAAAAGCTTCAAAATCCATATTTATACCATACTGCAGTATGGTATAAATGAACAAACAGATTAATTCAATAAGAAAACTATTTTGACTTCAACATGTATTTTACACCAGGCTCTTGCAGAAATAATTAGTTTCTTTGTTCTCACAGATCAATAAGTATTTATAATTGATCAGACTGCTAAAATTTCAAGATAATTTCAAAACCTTTAGTGCTGGTTCTTTACTTGACTTGGGAGACTGAAACAAACAATAATTCTTGAAAAATATATTTGATAATATAATTCCATGCACTCTCTTTGTATTGAAATGATACATTTCAGACACCAACATGAAAATTTTTGTTAAAGAATTTCTGCAAACCTTTGATTTGACAGCATTGAACATTATGAAACAGAAAAACACCCACTGAACAGTGGTATCCAGTGGAACTTTTAAATCATCACGATCTATTTCTTTCAAAACACTTCCATACTCATGATAATAAAAAGCAGTATCATTGAATATTTCCTCCTCTGTAAGACAATCTTTTCGTGTGACACATATCACATTTGAACAAACTGTTTCTCTGTTTGATATCATCAACTGGTGCGGATCCTTTTTTTCTTTTTAACCACAATATACAAGTAATGATCTTTTGACATAAGTACAAATTCTCAAAAAAAACTCCAACATTGAAATAAAAATTCTTCATTGAAATATGCATTTGCCTTTGTTTATTCAAAATTACCTGTCTCTTCATTTATAGGAATTTGTCAATAATTGTAAAATTTATCAATTAGCTCATTATGGTTCTTATTATTTGGTATGTAAAACACATAAAAACATCAAACTAATCTCACAGAGGAATTTTACCTTTGTTTGCACCTTCTATATCGAATATTTAAGAAAATTCACATGGCCCCCAGTAAAAGACCCCAGTTGAACGATTGCCTGGCCTGTAGTAGGGATGGCCATGGGTAGAACCCAAAATGGCAAGTGATTTCCATGAGACGTTTTCTGTTTTTGTTCCTTTCTGTCTTCTATACAGATTTATACGTTTTTTCTTTGTTTTTTTCCTTCTTTTTTTCAAGCTTCTTTATCTTACGCAAACAATATGAACTTTGAAGAAGGAGCATGGAAAAAAGACTCACAAAGAAAATATCAAGGTCGAGAAGAAGGAAATAAGGTTAAGACCAACACAATAACGCTTAGTAAAACCATTAATGTTATATTTGATTGAAATTTAATCGAAAATTTATATCGATGGCAAACGATTGAATGATAACGCACATGGTACGAAGATACACCGATTCGTATGTACGGGTGTAAACTACGATCGGATTCACATCCTCCATTTTATCAACAAACGGTGTAAACACACAAACAGAAACCAACCCGAATTCACTTCAACAACGAAGGATAAAACTGAGGACCATAAAAATCAGCTCCCAGAGACAGTCTAACAAAGAGGCGCAAAACCCCCTAAAATGTTGATCACGTGGGGTGTTCTGAACTATGTCCACCAAACCACTGATCAGACAATATAAAAGCAGGTCGCGCAACAAAATCTGCCCCGCTCTCTCTTCCCTTACTTGGCCTTTTGGCTACGAAAAAAGTGTAGTATCTGGTCCGATGGATACTACACCGTATAGACTGGTATCGTCTTGGCCTTCAGGGCTTGATTCCGTCGGTTTATGGGTTTGCCCTGTGCAGTTCTAGGAGGTCCACCCTCCCAGGCTTTGCCTTCTCACCCTTTGTGAAGGGGTTAGTGTATTGCTAATAATCTGAGGCGCTCCTACCGGGGAATGCCGACGGGGCTGCCCAGGCATTTTTTGAAAGTCACAAGTGCTCTTCCTCTAGGGTGCTGACTTATTAAATCCCACTTTCCGACCTTGTGTCACATTTTACTTTGTGGGAGGTAGATAAATAGCCGCTCTCTCTTCGCTTTTTCTATTCTCTCTCCCCTCTTTCTATTCTCTCTTTACTCTTTCCTCTTTTTCAGAGAATACAAGTTCGGCTACACCTCGCATTTTGGCGAGGGGGGGGCAATGCGTCGGCTGACTACTAAACACACACCCACACACACCCACAAAGGCTTACACTCCTATCATTCTTCAACGCACACAACCACACACTGCTGAAAAACAGACACACACACACACACACACACACACATACAAATGCCTAAACGAATTATCAACTCTCACGCATACACATTCGTACAACCACGAACAAAAGGCGACACTCACATTCACATACTTCAACACATGGCTACACTACGCACGTACGCACACATTCATAAATCACAGGCATGAACATTTATCGCTTCTCTAACTGGACACTTGAAATGAACACTTAATGCTCTGTAATTTGTAAATATATAAATATTTTGTTACTTTTAAACTACGTTTTATTCTTCCTTCAACTTCTGCATGCTTTATTATTCATTCAACTTTCATACATGTTTTTCCATGTTTTATCAGTTTTCTCTGAGTTTTAAAAGCATCTTTACTAATTAAATGGTCACTACAATACCCTATTGAGCAATATGATTTGAAAAATGAACGAAAAACAAAATATTCTATGGAAATAATGTATAGTGTAACAAAATATAAAAAAATAAATGAATGCGGAATGCAGTACAGTTTTTCCTGTCTATAGGGTAACCCTTTTTACGATCACTGATGATAGCCTCTCCAAGAAAAAATGAATGCCTCGTACATTTCAAACATTATATATGGCTTGTTAGAATGCCGAAACAATTGTATGTGATGTGAATAAAAACTGATTTTTGATGAATTTATGAGAAATTGTTCCCTAAATTTAAGGCGGTTTTTATAATATTAAAAAATATTGTTCTTACAGCTCTAGTCCTACACTATCAAGCTATTGTAAAAAAATTGTTATAAAATTTATATTTAAAATGTTAATATATATATATATATATATATATATATATATATATATATATATATATATATATATATATATAAAATGAAAAAGGGAAAAACAAAAATATTATTTATGTATTCATACCTGTTTCGTCTTTATTTCAAGACTTCATCAGGATGATTGATCCGAAGAAAATAACACACACAGTCTTCAAACCAATTATCCTGATAAAGTCTTGAAATAAAGACGAAACGTTGATGAATAGATAAATAATGTCTTTGGTTTTCCTTTTTTCATTTTCCATTATGTTGGAAAATTAGTTCCATTTTTTATCATATATATATATATATATATATATATATATATATATATATATATATATATATATATATCCACAGACATGTGTTTTGTCGTTTTACCATTTATCAGCGTGGATAGACATATCGAGATTCGAAACTGGGATCCAACCATTGAACAAAACCTCGCTAGTGGAAGTGGAATATTGCTTTTTATATATATCATTTTTGTTAATATTTTTCTTTTATATGCAATAATTAAACGTATTCAACTTTACGAAATAGATACGCTCCCATCACATTTGACGAGATCGGTAAAACAGGGCCAGACAAAAGTTTTCTCTCCGGTAATATAGAAAGATATTGCAGGGGGGGGAGAAAGAATAGGAAGTTTAAAGTAAGAGACAGGAGAAAAGTGATAGAGAAGCTGACGGAGAAGGAAACAGTAGTTGACATCCTCACTGTTGCCGCCCTCTATTTTTCTCGCGGTTTTTCTTCGTCAATATAGAAAGAGAGAGAGAGAGAGAGAGAGAGAAGGAGTGGTGTGTGTGTGTATCTAAATGAATAAATGAGAAAGCCTTTTTCATTTATCACTACTGTATTACCATCAAAACAGATTGTTGTTATTTAATCAATGATACAACATAATATTTTAAAATACTTATATATAATCCTATCCATGAACCACATATTACGTTACATTTTAGTTAATGGCAACGTAGACGTTAGTATAAAAAAATCGGGTTTGTTTGAAATACCGTAAACTGAAATCGGATGATGTAATTCATGTGGATTTGGAGACCGCACTGTTTTTCTGGTGAATCTAAGACGCACTATTTTCGGTTGTTGTAAATTTAATTTCTTTTAATTTATCAAATGTGTTTGTTTTCAAACAGTTTTTTGAAAGTTAATTTTACGAACAAAAAATCAGATTTGTTCGAAATATTGTAAACTGAAGTTAATATTTAAATTTGGGAGAGAAATGAATTGAAAGAGTGAGAGGGGGAAAATAAATAAATCAATAAATAAATAAAGTAAAAAATAAATTAGATCTGATTAGATTTCAAATTGCACCAGTATTTGTTGCAGGATTGCGTCCTCACTGCTCCTTCATATGAACATTTGAACTTGAATTTTATACAGATCCGAAGAAGGGAAGAGTTCCCGAAATATAATAATATCTTACAGATTTTCCACCAGATTATTTTGATGCAGGTATTACATAACAGTGTAATATTGTGTCGATAGACAGATATATGTGTGTGTGTATGTATACATTGTATTAAAAGTCAAACTATTAAACCCGTTTCACCATTATATGTCTCATTTTACTCCAACTTGTGTCTATTCGTCACACCACTGCATTGTATTTCCTTCTTAGTATAACCTTTCTATATATATATTATATATATGTTATATTATGAGGGGCCCCGTATGCTTAAAAGTGTGTAGGCCCACTAGTTTTTATTATTAGAAGGGGTGAACTTTGTCGAGCTCGGTGCAGGTCACGCTGACACGCACCGAAGGGAACCGTTATGAGTTACTCGTGTTTTGAAAAACTATAACAATGTTTCAAAAGTCGACGCCGACACAGACAACATCGGGTAAGAAAAGGTCAGAAAACATGAGTGAACGAAAATGTTTTTGCATGACTGTCCCACGTGTACATCTGTGATTTCACTCCTTCTTTAAGGGAAACTAAGGTTTGAAAATCAGTCACTAGTTTGGGAGCAAGCTGAACTGTCGACCTATCTGAAGTGCTCAGGAAGTGGAAGCGGGGAATCGAGAATGTAATCGCTCGTGATAATGGCTGAATCTCTGGGAGATCCAGTAGCAATTCATGTCGCATTTCCCCAGCAGGAAGAATGAATGGATGAGGATCGCGGAATGAATGGAAGCAAACCCCCACATCGAATAAAAGACTTGAATCTCTCTGAGGAAAAATTGTTTCCGCGTTTCTCTTCTGCCTGTCGATAAAATTTATCCACAGATCGAATATTGTCAACACCGATCACAGCCAAGGAGACACAGCGAAACCGACGATACCAACGGCGATCACGACCAGGTGACGAAAGAAAATGTAAGGTAACTTTTTTGTGCATAACATTTTGGGTCCTAATCTGTAGAACGGAAAAAACTAAAAATCGAAAGATATGCCTAACGATACACTGTTTAATGAACTATGTTTAATGAGAAAAGAATTTAAAAGAGAACAATGTTTAAAATGCGTAATATGAAATGTTTAAAGAGCAGATGTTTTAACGAGAATTAATGTGTAATAGGTTGACAGTTTAAAGGCTTAAAAGTGCCATAAAATCGCCCTAAGGAAATATGTATTAAAAGTGCCTGTTAAAAATGTCGATTGAAAGTGCTTTACGGAAAGTGTTAAAAAAAAGTTGAAGGCGCTTCATAATCTTTTCGTAAATTTTCGGATTGTTTTCGGTTACGAGAAGATTTAATTCACAAGTGTTATCTAACATATATACATATTATTTATTTACTTATTTTAAATATTATATAATCTAGACTTAAATAGGAAAACAAGTATTTGTTTATGTGTCTGCATTTTCCTATAAATTTATTTAATTTTTTTGTCTAATAAATTAATTTTGTTTTTTAAGTTGATGATTTAGTATTTTTCTCTTAGCATAATTTACAGTTTTTACTATTTATATTGCTACCCTAACCTCATTTTAAAATTTCTCCATTTACATTGGAGGTAATATTTTTACCGTTATTTCTCATATATATTTAGACAGTGTAGTGCTATTTCTATATTTTTCACTCGTGAATGTCATCATATGATGGTTATACCTAAACTTAGAATTATTTTCAGTGGACCCTATGTATACTTATTTTTCATTGTTGATATTATTAGTTATTGTTGCTTTGTATATGACATTAGCTATTAAGCATGTATTCATTAACTTGCAATTATTTTTATTCTACAATTACACAAGTTCGTATTAACACTAATAACAGTAGTGTTACTATTATTGTTAATATTGTTAATTGCTTTTTATTGTTTATTTATTATTGATTCCAACAATAAAATTTAATGCTATTTCTATTGATAATTTTCGATAGCTTATTGCTTTTAGGGAAATGTTTATTCTAAAGAATATTTTGTAAATTCGTATTTTACCTTATATGGTGGATAAAACCAGATTATCTTTCGTTTTCTATTATTTATGTTATTATTATTATTATTATTATTATTATTATTATTATTATTATTATTATTATTATTATTATTGAATGTCCACTGTTTTTTTAAAAGCTGTTTCATATTATTTTTGTGTTGATTGAATATATTTATATTGCTGGAATAAGTAGCTAGTATATGGTCTATTGACCTAGGTATTTATTTGAAAACGGCGGGTGGATGTATAAAGTGTTTATTAATATACGACTGTAAGCCCTCTGCAAAAACAGGACAGACCAATTATGCTTCGCCAGTTTTCGCACTTATATTCATATTCATATAAAATAAGGTAAGTTAAAAAAAAAAAAAAAATAGGAAAGACAGAAAACGTCTCAAACTAAAAAGTTAAATAAAAAGAATAAAGGATCAATCGGTATAAAAAGATGAAACAAAAAAGAGAAAGAAGACGTTTCATTATAAAAATAGAGTGAAATATTTTTTTCTGAATTCATTTTAGACGGCAGGGTGTCTGACTTGCTATTTACTTTAGCCTAAACACTTGAAATGGTTTTGTCCGTCAGTTTTTACTTGCTGATTTTTGCGTGATGGGTTGGATATACAGGGTGGCACAAAAGTCGCGCATTGGTTTGTTTAGGTGATAGAAACTAGGCTTTTCTGATAAGTAATACATTTACTTTGTAATTACACCCCTTAGAATAACTGGCTCTAGTTCTTGGATTTCATGTCTGATATTGTTTTTAAGCTCTTGAATCGTTGTAGGCTTGTTCACATATACCATTTCCTTAAGATAACCCAAAAGGAAAAAGTCAGGGGCTGTTAAATCCGGTGAACGTGAAGGCCAGTTAAAATCAGAAAATATGCTAATTAAGCGCTTGGCATCGATTCGAATCTTTAAACAAAATTGTATTTCACCTTACGATGCTTTCTGAAGTAGAACCCTGTTTTTAATACTTGCACACGTTGCCGTGCCCCCTTCTTCTTCTTCTTCTTCTTCTTCTTCTTCTTCTTCTTCTTCTTCTTCTTCTTCTTCTTCTTCTTCTACTACTACTACCCAAATCTTGACATTAAACAGTCTCCATATTACAGAGAGATATCACGAGACGCTTCGGCTTTCAGTCGCGTATCAGCAATGAGAATTAAATTCCTCGTTGTTGGTCTGAAGAGGTTGACTCTCTATGAAGAGTACAACCGAAACATGTATGCACATATGTAACCAATAATGCTTGTATAAATAAAAATGTATATATATATACATTTATATATATATATATATATATATATATATATATATATATATATATATATATATATATATATATATATATATATTTGTAGTAGTAGTAGTTAAGTATAAAAATATATTTATGAAATCAAAGCGTCCGCACTTCATTTCCACAGTCTGATAATTCCCTGCGAGGATTTAATACCTTACTATATATATATATATATATATATATATATATATATATATATATATATATATATATATATTAGAAGAATACCGGTCCCAGGAGAAGTAACATTATTTCCCGGACGAAACAGTTTTGTACCACTTTTATGCCTCCTTACGAAGATTAAAATATAGATATAATGATATTCAACTTTATGTTTAGAATCCTTATTCTGATTTAAGTAATATTTACTAATTGATACTAATAGCTATTGTTAAAATTTTACAAAAATCAGAAGTGTCTCAATTTTCACGAAGGGCACTCACCCATTTTTACCGGTCTTGCATAAAACTTAATAAGCCTAAGTATAGCTCATATTTGCGCTTCTTACGCCTTGCAGTCTTGCTCCAAAATTCATAATGGTATGTTGATTAGTTTAGGAGTGAATTCTGTGAATGAAAACATATAAAACAGTCTGCTTCCATAGCCGCTGACTTTGCCATTTAAGACGTCTCCAATTTCTAGACGTGCGTGGTGTGCACATCGGTATGCGATCCGGCTACTGACTGAAGTATGACTTTCGTATTGGGGTTCGAACCGTGTGACCGGCAGGGATTGTCATCTTCCATACTGATGATTGCTGGTTTAGCATGAAACACATTTGTATTTGAGTTTATTTGAAAAATATTATTTATAAATAAATAATTATATATATATTATATATAATTATTTATAAGTAACATTTTAAAAATAAACCCATATACACATGTGTTTCATGCCAAACCCGCAATCATATATATGTATATATATATATGTATATATATGTATGTATATATATATGTATGTATATATATATATGTGTAGATATATATGTATATATATATATATGTATGTATATCTATATATGTATATATATATATATATATATATTTTAATATGAGATGAATTAGATGCACATTTCGGTTGTGTACATAATAGTCTATTTCGACCTTATTTTGGTCTCCTCAGATGTACCTTCAACCACGATTCAGACGTCTGACGTCTGAATCGTGGTTGAAGGTACATCTGAGGAGACCAAAATAAGGTCGAAATAGACTATTATGTACACAACCGAAATGTGCATCTAATTCATCTTATCTTCAAATTTATACTTGCTCTGCTTAATTGGATATCGAGCTCTCTTATTCGGATTCCTACCGAAACCATTCGAACCGGTATACTATATATATATATATATATATATATATATATATATATATATATATATATATATATATATATATATATATATATCGAAAGAGACGAAGAGTGCTGTAAATTTCCAGTCCCTGTCGCATCGCCGCAATGTTGCATCCCTGTTTGGTTTTACAAGTACTTTCATGCTCCGATGAATTTTCTGTAATTATATCAACCCCCTCAACGTAAATACCCCGACCCACCCGAATAGCAAAAAAATCCTACCCCTTCGTATTAGAGGTACCTAGATGCCGGAATATTTTCTACTCTAATAGCTTCTTTCTTCGGACCGTTTACTTTTGGAATTCCTTCCACAATCCCTGTTTCTCCGACCGTACCAATATGCAAAAATTTAAATGTAATGTGAACAAACATCTTGCTGCCCTACTCCCCACCCAGATTTTCGCACTATAAATATGGTCCCTCTAACAGTAGCCCCCTACGCTTCAGTGGCAATATGCATAGTTTGGGGTAAACAAAAGTAAACAATAAATAAACAAATATTTGTTTGTCATGTTACATAATTTCTTTTTGTGTTTTTGCACTTTCGTGACCGGATCAATTTTGTTCTGCATTGAATGACCGTGAGCCGACAAAGCAGGACATAGGTAAATCAGTTTACAAAACAATCTTTCTCTAAAAGAATTATTATTCAAAACATGTTTTATCTAATAAATTCTTTTTCAAAACATTCTTTATCTAATAAATTCTTTTTCAAAACATTCTTTCTCTAATAAATTATTTTTCAAAACATTCTTTCTCTAATAAATTATTTTTCAAAACATTCTTTCTCTAATAAATTATTTTTCAAAACATTATTTCCTTAATAAATTATTTATTCAAAACATTATATCTATAATAAATTATTTTTCGAAACATTCTTTATCTAATAAATTCTTTTTCAAAACATTCTTTATCTAATAAATTCTTTTTCAAAATATTCTTTCTCTAATAAATTATTATTCAAAACATTCTTTCTCTAATGAATTATTATTCAAAACATTCTATCTCTAATAAATTATTTTTCAAAACATTCTTTCTCTAATAAATTATTTATTCAAAACATTATATCTCTAATAAATTATTATTTAAAACATTCTTTCTCTAATAAATTATTTTTCAAAACATTCTTTCTCTAATAAATTATTTTTCAAAACATTCTATCTCTAATAAATTATTTTTCCAAACATTCATCTCTAATAAATTATTTATTCAAAACATTCTTTATCTAATAAATTATTATCGAAAACATTCTTTCCTCAATGAATTATTTATTCAAAACATTCTATCTCTAATAAATTATTTTTCAAAACATTCTTTCCCCAATAAATTATTTATTCAAAACATTCTATCTCTAATAAATTATTTTTCAACTATTGTTCTTTTGTTGTGAAAAAATTTCCCCAATAAATTATTTATTCAAAACATACTATCTCTAATAAATTATTATTCGAAACATTCTTTCCCCAATAAATTATTTATTCAAAACATTCTATCTCTAATAAATTATTATTCAAAACATTCTTTCTCCAATAAATTATTTATTCAAAACATTCTATCTCTAATAAATTATTATTCAAAACATTCTTTCCCCAATAAATTATTTATTCAAAACATTCTATCTCTAATAGATTATTTTTCAAAACATTCTTTCTCTAATAAATTATTTATTCAAAACATTCTAATAAATTATTATTCAAAACATTCTTTCTCAATAAATTATTTTTCAAAACATTCTATCTCTAATAAATTATTATTCAAAACATTTTTTCTCTAATTAATTTATTATTTTTCAAAACATTCCTTCTCTAATAAATTATTCGAATACATTATTTATTCAAAACACTCTATCTCTAATAAATTTAAGTTTCTTTTTGTTTTTTTAAAGATTTATAAAGAAATTGTATTTGTGAAATTGTTCATTTTTTGTATGTTTCAAAATTAAAAAAAAATTTTTTTTTGATGCAAAGTGATTTTTTTCGTTCGACTTTGTGAAGTTGACACATCAAATTCTCCTAAAATTGTCGATGTTAACGTGAAAGGGGGGGGGGTCAACTTTTTAGGCGATTATTTATGGTTTCACTATCTTGCCACTTGGACTTAGGGTTGGTGGAACCATTTTTGTTTAAATGCCTTAAAAAGTTACACTGACCCGGAAATGGGATCATTTTACGTTAAATTTATAAATAAAACTTACCCCGAATCTAAAGTCTAAAATATATTTTTTGTTGTTCTTGTTTTTTTCTGCGAAGTTTTTCAGCGTGTTCGCACGTAATCGCCTAAAAAAGTAGAATCTCATTGTTGGGAAAGGGGATTGATTCAGTTATACATTTACAAAGAAACAATAAAAACACATCTTTCTCGTTACAGTCTGTTTTTTTTTTAAATTAAAGAAAATAACATAACATAACATCGTAGTAATAGACAATACAAAACCCCCAAATAGCCGAAACGAAATTGCTCCAATCAAGGCAGTTCAAAAGTACCTAATTCTTTAGATGAGGATTGATAATTTGTATTATTTGTATTATTAGGACTACTGTTTCCATCTTCTGTTATCATGAGCCCCTCCTCCCAGGCATTATTCATTAGTAACCTCCAACCTTCTTCTGATGCATCTTTCGAATATGGGAAACTTCCTAATCGAACTTTATCTGAAAATTTATATAGATTCCCGAGTTCAACATAAAGATCCTCAAGTTCGACTTAGATTTGCAAGTTAGAAAAATGCCTTCGAATGAGGCTAGAAATTACATCGACCGAAACGTTGTGAACATGACAACCAAGATAAGGATAGTAGTCCGAATAATTCAAATGATACGATTATTTTTCACTTATACCTGGAATAATACAAGTCAGCATAACATAAAATGAGAATCTTATTTCTGGTAATATTTAGTTCGCATGCTGTAAGAGAAAGGTATGAACCCGTACTTACGGGGTCAGAAATTCCATTGTTTGTATTGATCAACGCGTCCATTTTAAACAGTACTTCAGAAACTGTCTCCAAATCCTGTATATTTGTTTTTGCAACCGCGCGACTTTAATGAAAAATAACTTTCAAACTGTGAAAGTTTCTCCCAAATGGGATTCTTAATCGATCCACAAGAAGACACGCCCACCGCGGAGTCGGTTTTCATTGGTTAGCATAACCACGCCTCCTTCTTCAATGATTACTCTCCACCCCCTATGACACACATTGACAACCACTTCGCACAGTGACCTAAGTTTTTTTCTTTTAGTTTTCATATACGCACGTAAGCAAAAAAGAAAACATGACGTTATGTACGTATTACTTATTTGTCACATATCTTCTGGGCATCTTCGTTTGTAACGATCTTTTCAGTTAACCCTTAAATATATTTCACACTACTGATACAATGTCTATTGCTAATGGAGATTTAGTATCTGTCTGTTTGAAGCCGAAAGTATATTTCTACTTCTAGTACTCGTACTATTGTACTTCTATTACTAATGCAGATCTGATATCGCATATACATAAGCAACATATGAAAAAAGATGGTGCGTCTATTACTTTGGAATAGGCCGTTTTAACTTTACCGTTAGTGCGAGAAATAGGCCTAACTTTCGCATGTATTAATTTAGATAATCGAGATTTGGTATCTGTCTATATACGGCATAATCACACTGACACACCGGTTCCCGTTGATCTCCGAAGTTAAGCGACGTTCATCCGGGTTAGTACTAAATGGGTGACCATTTGGGAATACCAGGTGTCCTGGCCTTTGGGTCATGATTTACGCCGGTCTATCGGTTGTCCGTCTTGTGCAGTTCTAGGAGGTGCACCCTCCCAGGCTTTGCCTTCTCACCCTTTGAGAGGGGGTTAGTTTTTTGCTAATCGCCTGAGGCGCCCCTACCGGAGAATGCCGACGGGGCTGCCCAGGCAGTTTTTAAATGACCAGAGCGCTCAAATTCTCGAGCGCTGGTTTCTCAAATCCCACTTTCCCGACCTTGTGTCACATCTTACCTTGTGGGAGGAAGATAAATAGAACCAGGTACTGTATGTGCTCTCCGCTTATCTTGGCATTGTATCCAGTCGTCCTGGACTTCTCCTTGCTATTGGAATCAGGCAGTGTGGTTGAAGATTGCGCAACCGTTGCTTCACAATTACATGCGCAGCTTCCCTTACAGGGGCTATCCATTGTCTCTCGAGACTGAACGAAGGCCATGGGGAGTATCTGTCCGTCTGAAGCCGAAACTATACTTCTACTTATTTTAATTATACTTTTGTACTATCTTTTAATGCTATATTAAGTTTACTACACTATTTCAGACAAATGTACTATCTTTCAATGCTTAATTCAGGGTGGTGGTGTAGTATCTGTTCTATTATCATGATACCATCCCCCTAGGCATTATTCATGAGTAAACTAAACATTTACATTATATATACTAGCAAAAATATCAAATTATGTGTATAGAAAAAATAAATGGTGAAATGGACAAACCGCAAACCATAAAAAGACAAAATCATATGAAAAACTCAATAGCCGGGCTTATACAATTTGTTAGTCGTTTGCACAGTTCTCAGTGAACTATGGTGGGAGTGGAGTTGAGCCCTCTCTACCAGGCTAGAAAACTTCTCGCACCTGTCAATATCCTATATTTTTACAAAGCCATCGTTCGCCCATGCATGGAGCATTGTTAGCACATCTGGGCTGGTGCACCAACCACTAGTCGCTCTCTTTTAGACAGAATCCCCCAAAAAGCCTATAACCTAATAGGTACTTTGTTAAACAGACGAGATATTCTCGGAAAGAAATTTGCAGTCAATATTAGCCATTTTTCGTATCAAAAGGGAAACACCGTTGTCATCCGCTCTGTCGAGGTCAACTGGTTTGAGAATCAAGGCCTTGAAAAGTTTGGCGAGTGCGAAGGAGTCGTTGGTTTTCTTTACTCGTAACTAGACGCATTTTGCCCCATTCTACAAACTACTGTTCTCTTCTCTCTTGAAACATTTGACCATCACTTTCACTTCAGCAGTCAACAAAATTTCACATTTACTCTATGGGGTAACTCAACACTTTGACCCTAGCCCGTAAAGGAGGTTCAGGGAGTTAGCTCTAAAAAGGTAGCCTCCCTTTACCGGGCTAGAAAACACCACTCACACCTGCCAGTATCTTATATCCATACAAAGCCACCATTCGCCCATGCATGGAGTATTGTTGACATATCTGAGCTGGTGCACCAAACAACTAGTCGCTCCCTTATAGACAGGGTCCAAAAAGAGCCTCTAACCTTATAGGTCCCACACTGTCTACCAAGCACCAGCCCATGTCCCATCGCCGAAATGTTGCACATATGTGCTTGTTTTACAAGTACTTCAACGGAACTTGCTTCATTTGTGCCCCTCCTCAGCGTAAATACTCTCGACCAACTTGACAAGCAGCAAAATCACACCCCTTTTACTGTAGAGGTTCCAAGATGCCGGAAAGAATTCCACTCTAATAGCTTCTTTCCTCGAATCACTTGCCTTTGGAATCTCCTCCCTGCTCCCGGTTATCGAAATGCTATCAACATGCAGAAATGTAAATCTAATGTGAACAAATATATCGCAGCACAACTCCCCACTTAGGATGCCCCTATAAATATGGCCTCTAAATTCGCAGTAGGCCCTTACGTCACAGTGGCAATGTGCCTTGTTTGGGATGAATAAAAGTCGTTATCAAATCCAATGTCAATAAATTCCTGCTATAACCTTTCCCGCCAGTATTCGAACTTCATTCATCCCATCAATTATTCTTAATCCTCTCATAAGGTTCTTCATCTCTCAACTTACAATC